>CM063510.1:71091464-71101464 GCA_032207245.1 Pardosa pseudoannulata
GGATAAAATTACTTTTGCAAGCATTTAATACCGAGCATGGAGGTAAATATCTGAGGCTTAAGACAATCGCTTTTGGGAAGCAATCAATTTTCTTTTACGATCCCTTTTTTATAAAATAGAAAAAAAGGAGATTTCACACACTGAGTGCGAAAATAATTAGTTCAGAAAATTGTAATTATTCGCTGGGAATAGTAAGAGGCATTTCTTAATGAAAGACAGCTTCCCCTATGCAAATAAAAAATTCTTTAGGACTTTTTATCTTTTTTTATTCAACACTTTATCGGTAAGAAAGCTCAGAAGAATTTCTTATTTTATGGAATTAAATGCTAACGAAACGAAAAAAAATTGAAATTCTTAAAAACTCCTGTTTGAGTGTAATCACCTTTGAAGAATATGATCCATTTTCTTTTTGCTTAGTATAAATTCTACTTTATATGTATGTTAAAGTAGTATTTGAAACGTCGAACACATTTAAAAAAAAGGTTGCAAGGAAGCTTTAATTTTTAATAATTAGTAGGATAATTAAATTATAATTTTTGTTTACCTAAAGTAAAAATTTGAAATACTTAAGTTTTTATGCATGAAGAGTATTTATATTTTAAGGTATCTTATTTTTGTTCATTGAAAATAAACTATTTTTTTATTTCAAAAGAACAGTAATTATATAAATCTTTAAAGAGAAAGGAATAATCTCACAGTCATATCATTGATGCAAAACATTAAAAGAATTCAACTCTAAATATTCTGCATACAGTACAAGATTTTAGAATTCAACATAATTAAGTTATACTCTATCTATGTACAGATTAATATAAATCCTTCTTGCTATGGCCGAACGTTGGTCGATTGGTTAGGGCGCTGATCGTCGGTACCGGAGTTCGTGGGTTCGAATCCCACTATGGTATGGAAGTTCGTAGCTTTTCGGAATCGGATTTAAGCAGTAGGTCCCGGTCTCATTAGCCCTCGTGTGCAAAACTGTAGAGCTCCAAACTAAACCAAACCAACCTTCTTGATTATATTTTCTATATGAATTATCTTTGTCTGTAACCACATTTAATGAAAATTATCCAGTTTCTTTTCATGTACAAGCATGTCTAATTTGTATAACTCTATGTTGTGGAGTTCCATTTTAAACGTTTTATACATTTTTAATTTGGTTTGGTTTGGTTCGGTTTGGAGTGCTACGGTCTACCTTTTGCAACACGAGGGCTAATGAGACCGGGACCTACAGCTTAAAGCCAATTTCGAACGGCTACGAACATCTATGCCACTGTGGGATTTAAACATAATTATTTATTTGTATATAAATTTTACCAAACAAAAAAGATTTTATTTTTAGTTTTTGTAAGAAAATTATTTTAAATTAATATTTACCTTAAGAAAAATTAATACTATTACTAATGCGTCACATTTAACAAAAAAATTTGTTTTTATGGATTTTATTCTTATTTTAAGAGCCGCTGTAGCTCAGTCGACAAAGGCAGTGATCTGGTAACTGAAAGGTTGGAGGTTCGGGGCTGGAGCCGGCCTAAGATCTTTCGCTAAGGTGACTGGGGCACGTCAAATATTTTCGTGGTCACAAAGTCCTCCAAGTTCTCTCAAGATACCTTTGGGGTTAGTAGGCCAAGCTTATAGGTCTTCAGCTTGGTCTCTGATTCAAAATTACGGGGACCCACTTGAGTTAAAGTCGTACTTTACCCTTGAAGTGCTCGTCAAAATGAAAGGCACACCCTTTTGCCTGAATATGAGTATCCTCCTGCTTAATCGGGCTTGGTTTCACCAAGTGGCATATCCTGGGGGGTCTTCTGCTTGGTACTTGTGTGCTTGGTACCTAAATTAAGAGCACCCAGCGGGGGTAATGTTACTCCGGTCAGTGACATACCTTAAACTACACGTTCCCTCTGGGTGATGCTAAATGAGTAAGAGGTTCGTGGCCTTGTTAAAGCGTTAGGATAATGTCTGTATCGCCAGCTACATTGAAAAAAAAAATTATTACTTTTAATGAAGAACTTTTTTTTATAATATTTAAAGTAAACAATAATATATAATGTTAAATGGAGTGCTGTAAACTTTTATAAATAATTCTCTATGCAAAACATGAAAAGGTTGCGTTATTAAATACTATGTAAGTGATATAAGATAAAATATTTATTATATTTTGTTCTAGATAGATTTATATAAATCTTATTTGCCTCCATATTCTATATAAATCCTATTTGTCTGTAATCAGCTTTAGAAAACATGATCTAGTTTCTTTTTGCGTAGTTGATTTCCTATTTTATATAGCATTATCTGTGAGCTTATTTAAAACGCTAAAGCCAAAATTCTTTTCAAAACCAATTGCTTTAAAACCAATTATTAAAATAGCAGATTAAATAGTTTATACTAATTATTATTTTATTTTAAGGAAATGTTTGAATTACTTATGTTTTCTCATTTCTAACGTGTATGAGAAATTTTAAACACTATAATTTTTTCTTTGCAAGAAAAGGTAATAAATATCTTGTTTTAAAATTTAAAGGAAGCATACCTAACTGTAGAGAGAATTTTATAATAACAGACTACGATATATTATCAAGCATTCAAAATAGCTCAATTATTCACGGTTGAATAGTATGCATAGAATACAAAAATGTAATATTCTAGAGAAATTACTCTTTATAGAACGAAGGTATATAATAACATTTTGAATATTAGACATGATGAGAATAACTATATTAAATTTAACTATAAATAAATTAAAGTACGAATAATGTTTGAAACTAGTAACTCTTTGTAAAACAGAATATCTAATATATTCCGTAAATGCCCTGAATTGTATTAATTAGTATTAAATTTTAAGGCAGTGGAGAAGGAAGTAAGTAGGTAGAGGCATTGAATTATATTGAAAATTTTATTTCCTATGTATTTCCGAAAATATAGATTAAAATAAAAGTTTTCATAAAAAATATAGCATTTGATATAAATTATTCTGTATAGAACATATTTTAAAGTATTTCAAATGTTAATATAATAGAAAAGTATTTAATAGTAATTTCATTAATCCATAATGCCTATATATGTATAGATATAAAAATTACTCCTAAAAATGGGAAAAATTTGCGCACACACTCACATATATTGTAGCGTACTCAACTCTAAGTGAGCTGGAAAAAGTATAGCGGAGGCCTACGTACAGACTACAGATCTTTATTAGATAACACAATGTTGAAGTTATGATGAAGACGTGAAAAAAGCGATGAGTATCTACAAATGTAATGATGATCGTTGAAGGAACCAGCTTCCTAATCGTTTGGAGAGAAAACGGGAGGGGGACTCGTAGCTCGCCTCTACGTTCTCGGCCGATGAGTTCACAGGAGACTCGATCGGTCAAAAATTCTCCCTTGGTCTCAAACTCTGGACTTTTTATATCGTCGTATGACAGCAAAATGTCCATCTCAGCTGATCAGACAGCTAGTTGAGGACGTGGTGGGGAAACCGCGTGTAGACTCTAGCTGGACAGGTGCACGGGAAGTTTGCAGTAATCGGGAACAATCTCGCCGATCATTAATCGATGTCTCCAGACAAACCTTTGGAGAACAAAATAGGAAGTATTGCTGCACCCCTTATAATATAGAGGATTTCTGTCGTGTGAAATTATTTCTTCGGGATGCCATTGTAACTAACATGGGAACACTTCGCCAGCAACCTAATAAATTTCTCAGACAGAATGATTGAGATGGTCCTCGGTGTTAACAATCCTCAATGGGGTAAATGTGCGTGAATATCATTGCAGGAATAGTTTCTACTATTTCACCACAGGAAAAAAAATAAGTTGCCTAATTCGCTTCTTGAATTCTCCGTAATTATCGCCAAATATTGGAGAAACGGGTTACCTAATTCGTAACTCAGAAACAAGTAACTGATTTGGATTTAAAATTGTTTACATTGCATTTTGATATGTATTTTATAACAGAATAAACATAAAATAAAGATAATAAATAGATTCAAAATCATGAAATAGTGAAACATATGAAAACATTCCAGCAACTTAACACTGGTTTCGGTTGTGCTTTTATTTGTAATTGAGATTCATCCCAGGAATTAAATGGGATTATGTACAATAAACGGGTGCTTTATTGCTAGCCAATTGGGAGAAAAACCCCATAAATAATCCCACACGCTAATGTTTTATAAGACATGGTATATGTGAGACTAAAATGGATGTAACAGTATTTTCGACAATCACTAATTATATTGACTCATACCGTAGGCTATGTGTAAAGCAGCTGGTAATTTATAAAGTAAAAATTGAATGTTAAAAATCAATACATACAATTAAAATTTAAAAATTAATACATACATTAAAAACTAAATATTATAAATAAATACATAAATGAAAAATTAAATAAAAATAATTTACCTCTTTAATATTTCTTTATAAAAATAGCTCGTGTTTATCATGTAAAAATCAAGTAGAGAGCAGTTAAAATAGTTATAAGAAATTAAAATAAATCACAAATAGATGATTATTAAAAAATAATTTGTATCCACTTCATCGCTTTTAAATTTTCATAAACTAGAGAGACAGCTATAAAACAAATAGGAAGAGAAATAAGTTTCATCCATCAACTTAAATTAAAGTACTAACAAACGTGAAAACTATTAAAAATGATATAAAAATAATTCATAAATTTTAAATTATATATCGCAATTTTTAAAAAAAATGGTTCCAGTTAAAAATAACAATTTGTGATAATTCTGCTTATTTAGTATTTCGTAAAAAAGCAGATAGCAATTGAAATAACAGTTAGAAAACATTAAAAATTTTCAAAAAAGATATTTTAAGGTACGTTTATATAGTACAAATGTTACGGTTCAATTTAATTACAATCTTCTTTATCTTCCGATACATAAAACAAGAAAGAGAGGAAAATCCAAGCGAAATTATTTAGCGTCTAAAATAAAGTAATAAAAATGTGAAAATATAAATTAACAACATGAAAAATTAATAATTTAATATATTGAAATAAACAAATATTTCAGATCAATTTCTATTTCAGAAACTTCCTTGTTTTTAACATTTCCAAAACTAGCAGATAAGAATCAAATTCAGAATCACAAAAAAAAAATTAAAAAAGATTCCATTTGCCACAACATAAATAATAAAAAAAAACTTTTATATTTCACTTCTAGTCAACTGGTGGAAGTGGTAAAAGTAAAGTAAATTTCAAAAGTGCAGCATCTAAATTAAAACAATATTATACATTTTAATACATTGACATAAAAAATGCCTTTGATAAAAAGCTATTTATGAAAATTCCATATTACTCCATACAAAATTAGCAGATAACAATCAAAATAAAAATTACAAAAAATCAAAAATTATTTCACAAATACATTCCTTTAGTCCAAATAATAAAAATTCCTAATAATACAAATGTGTTGTCTCAACTTCATTTATTTCGACATCTCGCAAACTAAATAAATTCCTACAAATAGAAAAAAGGGTTGAAAGTAAACTTAATTTTAAAAGTGTAGTATCTAAATTAAAGTAGTTATTATTGGAAAATTGCTTATAAAAAACATTCTTTAAAATTTAATTTATTGAAATATAAAAGCATCATAGATAGTTTTTTAAATGAAAATTCTCTGCTTTTACCCGCAAAACGAGCAGGTAGCAGTGAAAATAAAAGTTATAAAGTATCAAAAATATTTCCCAGACACATTCATTCATTCCAAAGTTTTGATAATAAAAATGGTCTTGCTCCACTTCAATACGTTCGACTTCCCACAAATTTAAAAGATGCTAAAAAAAAGAGATAAAGAGGGTGAAAGTAAAATAAATTTTAGAAGTGCAGTAACTAAACTAAAGTAGTAATAATGGGGAATTTGCTTATAATCCCAAGACAGTATTTCAAATTTAATACATTGACGAAAAAAAATATCTCTGTTAAATAGGTATTTATGAAAATTCCCTGTTTCTTCCTACAATATGAGCAGGTAGCAGTCAAAATAAAAGTTACAAAAAATCAAAAATATTTCACAAACACATTCCTTTATTCTAAACTCCTAATAATAAAATTGCTCTATCTCAACTTCATTACGTTCGAAGGGGTTGTGAAAGAAAAGTTATATTTAAAAGTGCAGCGTCCAAAATTAAGTAGTAATAATATTAAAATTGCTTATAATAAAAAAAACATCGTAGAAAAGTTAATTTATTTAAATAAAAAAGTCTTAGATAGCTTTTTAATGAATATTCTCTGATTTTCCCTGCAAAATGAGCAGGTAGCAGTCAAAATAAAGTTACAAATTATCAAACACATTTCACATATTCCTTCATTCCAAAGTCCTGATAAAAAAATGCTCTAACTTAACTTCATTACATTAGACCAATCACAAACTTGAAAGACTCTCACATAAAAAAGGATGGGAATGTAAAGTAAATGGTTAAAGTGCAGCAATTAATTAAAGTAGTAATAATGGGGAAATTGCTTAAATAAGAAGACAGTGTTTAAATTTAATACATTGAAATAAAAATGTCTCTGGTAAATAGCTGTTTATGAAAATTCCCCATTACTAACTACAAAATTAACCGATAGCAGTCAAAATAAAAGTTACGAAAAATCAAAAATATTTCACAAACACATTCCTTTATTCCAAACTCCTAATAATAAAAATGTTCTGTCTTAACTTTATTACTTTAGACTTATCGTGAATTAAAGAAACGTGCACACATACACACAAAAAAATAGGGGTTGAAAGTAAAGTTAATTTTAAAAGTATAGTATATAAATTAAAGTAGTAATAATGGGGAAATTACTTACAATAATAAAACATTGTTTAAAATTGTTTCCCTGCAAAACGAGAAGGTAGAAGTCAAAATAAAGTTACAAAGTATCAAAAATATTTCACAGACACATTCCTTCATTCCAAAGTTCTGATAATAAAAATGCTCTGGCTCAACTTAAGTTCGACTTCCCACAAACTTAAAAGATGCTCTCGAAAAAGAAAATAAAGGGAATGAAAGTAAAATAAATTTATAAAAGTGCAGCAACTAAACTAAAGTAGTAATGATGGGGAAATTGCTTATAATCAGAAGACAGTGTTTAAAATTTAATACAATGACGTAAAAAAATATCTCTGTCAAATAGGTATTTATGAAAATTCCCTGTTTCTCCCTATAAAATGAACAGGTAGCAGTATATTAAAGTAGTAATAATGAGAGAAATGCTTATAATAAAAAAACATTGCTGAAAGTTCAATTTATTGAAAAGAAAACATCTTAAATAAAAAAACATCTTAAATAGTTTTTTAGTGAAAATTCTCTGATTTTCCCTGCAAAATGAATAGGAAGCATTTAAAATAAAGTTACAAAGTATCAAACACTTTTTACAGATGCAATCCTTCATTCCAAAGTTCTGATAATAAAAATGTTCTGAATCAACTTTATTATGTTCGACTTCCCTTAAACTTAAAAGATGCTCACAAAAAAAGAAATTAAAGCGGGTGAAATATGAGTAAATTTTAAAAGTGCTCTCAGATAAATAGCAATTTATGAAAATTTCCTGTTTTTTTCTGCAAAACGAGCAGGTAGCAGTCGAAATAAAAGATACAAAATGTCAAAAATATTTCACAGATACATTCCTTCATTCCAAAGTCCTAATAATAAAAATGCTCTGTCTTAACTTCATTACGTTAGACTTCTCGCGAAGTAAAGAGACGCCTAAACACACAAATACATACAAAAAAGGGGGTTGAATGTAAAGGAACGTATTTAAATTAAAGTAGTAATAATGGGAAAATTGCTTATAGTAAAAAACACTGTTGAAAATTTAATTTATTGAAACACAAAAAAACATCTCAGTTGTTTTTAATGACTATTCTCTGATTTTCTCTGCAAAACCAGCAGGTAGTAGTCAGAGTAACAAAGTATCAAACACATTTCACAGACAGATTCCTTCATACCAAAGTTCTGATAATAAAAATGCTCTGAATCATTGTCATTACGTTCGACTTTCCACAAACTTAAAAGATGCTCAGAGAAAAGAAAATAAAGTGGGGGAAAGTAGAGTAAATTTTAAAAGTGCAACAACTAAACTGAAGTAGTAATAATGGTAAAAATTGCTTATAATCAGAAGAGAGTATTTAAAATTTAATACATTGACATAAAAAATATCTCTGATAAATAGGTATTTATGAAAATTCTTGTTCCTCCCTACAAAATGAGCAGGTAGCAGTCAAAATAAAATTACAAAAAATCAAAAATATTTCACAAAAACATCCCTTTAATAACTCCTAATAATAAAAATGTTTTGTCTCAAATTCATCACATTCGAAGGGGTTGAAAGTAAAGTTATATTTAAAAGTGCAGTATCTAAATTAAAGTAGTAATAATGGGAAAATTGTTTATAATAAAAAAAACATTTTTTAATATTTAATTTATTGAAATACAAAAAAAACATCTTAGATAGTTTTTTAATGAAAATTATCTGATTTTCCCTTCTAAACGAGCAGGTAACAGTCAAAATAAAGTTACAAAATATCAAAAATATTTCACAGACACATTCCTTCATTTCAAAGTTCTAATAATAAAAATGCTCTTGTTCAACTTCATTAAGTTGGACTTCCCACAAACATAAAAGATGCTCACGAAAAAGAAAATAAAGGGGGTGAAAGTAAAGTAAATTTAAAAGTGCATCAATTAAACTAAAGTAGTAATAATGGGGAATTTGTTTATAATCAGAAGACAGTATTTAAAATTTAATACATTGACATAAAAAATCACAGGTAAATAGCTATTTATGAAAATTCCCAGTTTTTTTCTGCAAAACGTGCAGGTAGTAGTCGAAATAAGAGGTACAAAATGTCAAAAAATTTTCACAGACATATTCCTTCATTATAAAGTCGTAATAATAAAAATTCTTTGGCTCAACTTCATTACGTTTAACTTCCCCCAAACTTAAAAGAGACTCAAAAAACATAAAAACAAAGGGGGTCAAAGTAAAGTAAATTTTAGAAGTGCAGGAATTAAACTAAAGTAGTAATGATGGAGAAATTGTTTATAATCAGAAGACAGCGTTTAAAATTTAATACATTGATATAAAAACATCTCAGACAAATAGCTATTTATGAAAATTCCCTGTTTTTTTTTCTGCAAAACGAGCAGGTAACTCTCTGATTATCCCTGCTTCCTCTGATTATCCCTGAAAATTCTCTGATTATCCCTGCAAAACGAATAGATAGCAATTAAAATAAAGTTACAAAGTATCAAACACATTTCACAGATACATTCCTTCATTCCAAAGTTCTGATACTAAAAATACTCTGTATCAATTTTAATACGTTCGACTTTCCACGAACTCTAAAGATGCTCACAAAAAAGAAAATAAAGCTGGTAAAAGAAGAGTAAATTTTAAATGTGCAGCAATTAAACTAAAGTAGTAATAATAGGGAAATTGGTTATAATTAGACAGTGTTTAAAATTTAATACATTGACATAAAAAAATCTCAGATAAATAGCAATTTATGAAAATGCCCTGTTTTTTCTGCAAAACGAGCAGGTAGCAGTCGAAATAAAAGATACAAAATGTCAAAAATATTTCACAGACACATTCCTTCATTCCAAAGTCCTAATAATAAAAATGCTCTGTCTCAACTTCATTACGTTTGACTTCTCGTGAACTTGAGATACGCCCACAAAACAAATAGGTGGTGAAAGCGAGGCGTAGTGAAGCGAAATAAATCTTAAAACGTCCAACAGCTTTAAAGTATACAAAACAAATAATATTAAGATGCCTTAGTGACATAGCCATATCTCAAGTTTTCGTATTCCGTGTGATACGGCTTCCACTCTTGAACATTACTCAGTCTGTCTTCCCACATGTTTAAGTGCTTGTCGAGTAACAATGACGGAATACGCCCTTACTTCCTAATATTGTCTCACCAGGATTATATTTAGTCACGGTTCAAATCGTAGGCGTGTTGAAACTTTTTCGAACTATTTTGATCACAACTCTAA
>CM063510.1:71106464-71118964 GCA_032207245.1 Pardosa pseudoannulata
AAATTTCTTTTAAAGTAATAAATACTTGGACAACCTTGATAAATTTATTTGCTGTGCTGTAACTCGAGTAGCACAGGATGGCCGAAAAAGGAGAACACAAACAAAGATTTATTGTTATTCTTAAAGCAACTGCGACTATGTTACAACTATGGCTGACATTGACAATATACATCTGAGTTGCCAACATTTGTTTTCACGAGATAACTAAAAATAAATAAACAATTACGATTCTTTCATCGATAGATAAAAGAGAACCTTACATGAGTACCATTTGGTTGTATATTTCCTAATTATATATTATTGAATTGTAAAACAACTATGAAGAAGACGAAAAATTATATTTGTTATATTATTCTACCCATTGTTGAATATAATTATTACCACAAAATACAATACATTCATTAATAGTAATAATTACAAATATTTGTTAAAAATAAACATAAATCTTGTAAACTTGAGTATAAGGATGGACGGTAGAAAACGTTTTTAGTAATTATTAACTTAAAGTTATTAAATTTTATACATATATGCATTGACGTATAACTATACAAATCATACTCAAAATATTTCAAAAATCTGATCATTTTAAAAAATTGTTTTAATTTTATAACTAGGTATTTATATTGTTATAAATAAAAATTTAATTTTAAAATATTATATGCTACATTACTGTGAACATCAATTTTCTTTCTTTTGTGTTATTAATTACTCTCTCAACTCTTTTCAAAATTTTCCTTTAATAGTGTTTGCAATAACTGCCTTTTTGAGGCAACTTAGAGATATTATTAGACATGCAATACATTATAATGTTCATATATATTGATATTTAAATAATTGGTTTAATTTACTAAGCTTAAATGATTACTAAATGATGTAATAGAAATACGTTTCATGCTGGTATACTATACGTGTATTTCCTGTAAATACTCATATTTCTTCGCATTTCTTGAACATTTTAAATCTGAATTTATATAATTACATTGCTTTCCCAAACTACATGTCTTCTAAAATACGATTATGTAGAAGGAATACGTACGTGCGGGATAAAGCTGCATTTTATCTATAAATTTCGTAAGTTAATGATATAAACATCATGAGTTGTTAAGAAAATCTTGTGAAATAATATGCCAAATTTAAAAAAGATATTTACATCTTTATAATTTATATGTAACTTCTTTTTCCTACACGCTATGTAACATAACTAATTTTCAGATTAATGTAATGCAAAAGTTTCAATTTGTTTTTAGCTATTTCTGACACAGGTAGGACAAATATACGTTTTTAATTTGTGACTTGTCCCCTTAGTAAACAATCTCCAAAATTCCATAGGATAGATTAAGTTTAAATATTATATAGAGCATTAAAAATTAACATAGTATTAATTATTCTATTTTATACAGAGAATGAATCATCTAATATCTTTTAGAAATTAAAAAATAAATAATTTCAAAAGTAGTCAAAATGTTTTAGCTTTCTGGTGTATATGTATGCATATATATATATATATATATATATATATATATATATATATATATATATATATATATATATATATATATATATATATATATATATATATATATATATATATATATATATATATATATATATATATATATATATATATATACATATATATATATATATATATACATATATATATATATATATATATAATATATATATATATACATATATATAATATATATATATACATATATATATATATATATATATATATATATATATATATATATATATATATATATATATATATATATATAATATAATATATATATATATATATATATATATGGTAGTGTATGTAAAAATATATATGTAATCCATGAATTATACAACTGCTGGATACATTTGAAATTATAGCCTCTATTATTTTTACTTACCCGGGTTGCTGGACAAGGAGAAGCTTATTCAGCTAGCAGTAATAAAGATGCAGTCGGCCTACATTGAAGAGAACGGTATACAAGTCCAAATCTCTACGATGTTTTACTTAAGAGTGGCTAAAAAAGGACATCTTCACTATCCCGCGGCAAACATGAGAAAGACACGCAAAACACTTTGCTCGAAGAGAGGTGCACCCAAGAGCAAAGACAGACAGTATTTTCTCAAAGGAAAAGAAATTTACTCAGTGAATTTAGCTGTTGAGATCAGGAGAAAAGCCGAGACATTTGCCGGCGACAGCTGAAAAACGTGTTGAATGGGCAGAAAGTTTACATTTATTGGACAAAAAGCTGTGAGAAATTGTAATAAAAGAATTTTAATTCGAGAACACTCCTTTCATTCAGACATTTTGAGGCTGGGAAAAATATTTTAAGGAAGTACAATGGGAGAGAGGAGGTTGTTAAGGAAATATTAAAGTGAAAATAATTTTGATATATTACATATATATTTGTATGTGTGCTATGTGCAAAAAATGTTAATCTATAATGTATAGTGGCTATATCCTACCTTTGTATTTTTCTTTGATCATAATTAATCCCAACAATATCATAACAAAGCCATTATTAAAAATGGTATACAGCAATTTTCAAATTATGTCACAAAGTAACAAGGAATGACTTAACAGTACAAAACTACGGATACTCTTTGGTTGTTATGCTATAATCTTATATAACTAAATTTCATTTCATGCACAAATTTAACTTCTGTAAAAAGTATATCAAATTATACGTATACAAAAAGATTACAGTAAATGTAATCTCAAAATTGTTCTTTAATTATTTAAATGCCTTTATATAATTACATTCCTCTCGCACACTACATGTTTCCTAAAATTTGATTATGTAAAGGGAATACGTACGTGTGGGATAAAGCTGCATTTTATCTATAAATTTCGTAAGTTAATGATATGAACATCATGAGTTGTTAAGAAAATCTTGTGAAATAATATGCCAAATTTAAAAAAGATATTTACATCTTTATAATTTATATGTGACTTCTTTTTCCTACACGTCGTGTAGCATAGCTAATTTTCAGATAAACGTAATGAAAAAGTTTCGATTTCTTTTTAGCCATTTCTGACACAGGTAGGACAAAGATACGATTTTAATTTGTGGCTTGTCCCCTTAATAAGCAATCTCCAAAATTCCATAGGATAGATTAAGTTTAATTATTATATAGAGCAGTAAAAATTAACATAGTGTTAATTATTCTATTTTATATAGAGAATGAATCATCTAATACCCTTTAGAAATGAAAAAATAATTAATTTCCAAAGTAGTCAAAATGTTTTCGCTTTCTGGTGTATCTGTATATATATATATGTATATATATGTATATATATATATATATATATATATATATATGTATATATATATATATATATATATATATATATATATATATGTGTGTGTGTGTATGTATATATATATATATTTCATGCACAAATTTAACTTCTGTAAAAAGTATATCAAATTATACGTATACAAAAAGATTACAGTAAATGTAATCTAAAACATGTTCTTTAATTATTTAAATGCCTAAAATAACCTTTATATCACTAATATAAAGAACGAAAACTAATTTAGAATTTCAGAGTTAGTCAACCTAATATTTTGGCATTAAATACACACACATAGTGAGTATGTTTATGTGTATGAGCACTGTATGTCACACATAAAATTAAAGTTTTTTCTCTTATTTTAACTGAAACACTTTCCTTCATTCATTTTGATCAAGATTAGAGATCCTTCATCATTATTAAATGACCAGACCATTCAGGTAGCTTTCCACTGAACAATTGGTGTAGAAAATGGAAAAAAAAAGTCAAAGAATTCTTTGAATTCACCGTGTTTTGTTCCTTCTGAAGATAATAAAGGCTAAAAGTAACAAGCAAGAAAAAGATGAGGTAGAAAAAAAGTTTCGGCTTTTATCAGATTTCTTTTGTCAACAGTCAAGTGAGAGTGACGTAGTACAGCAAACGTGGGTGGAGTTACTTTTCACAATAATATATCAGTTGTAAAAAGGTGACTTTATATCAAACTCAGAGGCTTTAGGAGCATAGACTTGATAATAAAGTTTATCTTAAAAATGTTTTGTTTCTAAATGATATATCAGTTATAAGCAGATGATGTACCAAATTCTGAGGCTTTAAGAGTGTAAGTTTAATAAATGGATATAATTTGTTTTGAGATATCATTATAAGGAGTTTTATTTTTAACTCATAATAAAATAAATGTTCTGCTTGTTATACACTTTTTTCTATAAATTCTTCAATAAAATTATAATTTCTACAGTGTATTTAGTTTTGCCACCATTAATTATATTTTTATAATAACATAACTACATACACAAGATGAAAAAAATGATATTCATTTACTTACAAGGTAGCTTTGGAAAATTGTGTATTAGATACTAAATTTTTGTATCAAATAGCAGTAATATACCTTTTATTCTGTAATTTAAAGCTTAAAAGGTTTTAAATTCTCAAAATAGGATTATTTTAAATTTCAGTTCTAATTCGGTCAATTCACAAATATGTTCAGCAAATTTAATGCGATTTATTTCAATGCATTTGATAATATTTGACCCTCTTTACATAATATATCTTTTCTTCTGTAAATTAAAGCTTAAAAGGTTTTAAATTCTAAAAATAGGATTATTTATAATTTCAGTTCTGATTCCTTCAAATCGCAAATGTGTTCAGCAAATTTAATGAGATTAATTTTAATGCATTTGGTAATATTTGACACTCTTTACATAATATATCTTATTTTCTGTAAATTAAAGTTTAAAAGGGTTTTAATTCTCAAAACAGGAAAAAATATTAAATTGTTTAGAAATTGGAATTTAAAATAATTATTTTTATTATACTATAAATTAAAATATATTAATTGTATTATTATAACTGTTCATAAAACTACATTCTATTTTATATAAAAATTTTATTTATAATTTCAGTTCTGATTCGGTCAATTCGCAAATGTGTTCAGCAAATTTAATGTGATAAATTTTAATGCTTTTGGTAATGTTTGACTCTCTTTACATAATATATCTTTTTTCTGTAAATTAAAGCTTAAAAGGTTTTAAATTCTCAAAATAGGAAAACTTTTAAAATTGTAAAGAAATTTGAACTTAATATAATTGTTTTTATCATGCTATAAAATAAAATATATTAATCATATTATTATAACTGTTTATACAACTATATTTTATTGATATAAAAGTTTTATTTATAATTTCAGTTCTGATTCCGTCAATGCTTCAAATTGTCCTACAAACTTAATGCGATTAAATTTAATGCATTTGATAATATTTGACCCACTTTACATAATATATCTTCTCTTCTGTAAATTAAAGCTTAAAAGGTTTTAAATTCTCAAAATAGGGGAAATTTTAAAATTGTTAAGAAATTGAACATAAAATAATTATTTTTATCATGCTATAAAATAAAATATATCAATTGTATTATTATAACTGTTCATAGAACTATATTCTATTTGATATAAAAGTTTTATTTATAATTTCTGTTCTGATTCTGTCAATTCGCAAATGCATTCAGCAAATTTAATGCGATTAATTTTAATGCATTTAAAAATATTTGACCCTCTTTACGTAATATATCTTTTTTTTCTGTAAATTAAAGCTTAAAACGTTTTAAGATCTCAAAATACTAAAAATTTTAAAATTGTTAAGCATATTGAACTTAATATAATTATTTTTATCATGTTATTAAATAAAATATATTAAGCGTATTATTATTACTGTTTATAAAATTATATTTGATATAAAAGTTTTATTTATAATTTCAGTTCTGATTCGGTGAATTCGCAAATGTGTTCAGCAAATTTAATGCGATTAATTTTAATGCATTTGATAATATTTTACCCTCTTTACATAATATATCTTTTCTTCTGTAAATTAAAGTTTAAAAGGTATTAAATTCTAAAATAGGAAAAGTTTTGAAATTGTTAAGAAATTGAAACTTAAAATAATTATTTTTATCATTCTATAAAATAAAATATATTAATTGTATTATTATAACTGTTCATAGAACTTTATTCAATTTCATGTAAAAATTTTATTTATAATTTCAAGTCTGATTCGGTCAATGCGCAAATGTGTTCAGCAAATTTAATGAGATTAATTTTAATGCATTAGATAATATTTGAACCTCTTTACATAATATGTCTTTTATTCTGTAAATTAAAGCTTAAAAGGTTTTAAATTCTCAAAATAGGAAAAAAATTAAAATTGTTAAGAAATTTGAACTTAATATAATTGTTTTTATCATGCTATAAATAAAAATATATTAATCGTATTATTATAACTATTCACAGAACTATATTCCATTTGATATAAAAGTTTTATTTATAATTTCAGTTCTGATTCGGTTAAAGCGCAAATGTGTCCTTTAAATTTAATGCGATTAATTTTAATGCATTTGATAATATTTTACCTTATTTACATAATATACCTTTTTTCTGTAAATTAAAGCTTTAAAGTTTTTAAATTCTCAAAAAAGCAAAATTTTAAAATTGTTAAGAATGTGGAACCAAAATTAATTATTTTTATAATAATATAAAATAAAATATATTAATCGTATTATTATAACTGTTCATAGAACTATATTCTATTTGATATAAAAGTTTAATTTATAATTTCAGTTCTGATTCGGTCAATGTGCAGATGTGTCCTTAAAATTTAATACGATTAATTTTAATGCGTTTGATAATATATGACCCTCTTTACATAATATATCTTTATTTCGGTAAATTAAATCTTAAAAGGTTTTAAATTCTCAAAATAGGAAAACTTTTAAAATTGTTAAGCAGTTTGAACTTAATATAATCGTTTTTATAATGCTATAAAATAAAATATATTAATCATATTATTATAACTGTTCATACAACTATATTTTATTGATATAAAATTTTTTTTATAATTTCAATTCTGATTAGGTCAATGCGCAAGTGGGTCCTTCAAATTTAATGCTATTAATTTTAATGCATTTAATAATATTTAACCCTCTTTACATAATATACCTTTTGTTCTGTAAATTAAAGCTTAAAAGGTGTTAAATTCTCAAAACAGGAAAAATTTTAAAATTGTTTAGAAATTTGAACTTAAAATAATTATTTTTATCATGCTATAAATTAAAATATATTAATCGTATTATTATAACTGTTCATAGAACTATATTTTATAGATATAAGTTTTGTTTATAATTTCAGTTTTGATTCGGTCAATGGCCAAATGGGTCCTTCATATTAAAATGCGATTAATTTTAATGCATTTGATATCATTTGACCCTCTTTATATAATATACATTTTTTTCTGTAAATTAAAAATTAAAATGTTTTAAATTCTCAAAAAAAAAAATTAAAAATTGTTAAGAAATTTGAACTTAAAATTATTATTTTTATCATGCTGTAAAATAAACTATATACAGTACATTATTTTATATATGAGACCATGCACCTTAGATGTTAAGTGTACCATGAATCTTTCTTAGAACCATTTTCTCGAATATATATAATTGATATTCATGTAATTTTGCCATTTTCCTCGTTCCTGATCAATATATATGCTTATACATTAAAATGGCTTTATATACAATCAATTTAATTTAATTGTTATTAATTTAATATATAGATAATTCACTATAGTCAATACCCTGTGTTTTGTTTTGGTAGTTCCCCTCCTGTTCAGACATGCAACTTCTCATGAGATTTCTTCCAAATAATTTAATAGAAATTTTCAGACAGAATTATTTATTATACATAAACATTACTTAAACTTTAAATTAGAGAAACTGAAAACACATTTCATGTTGTCGTTTCAGTAGTAGTTAAAACTTGATTTGTCATTGTTAAGCTCTCGTTTAGCAAAACGTTGTTCTCTCGCTGCTTTGAACAGAGTAACGACTCTTCACATCGTACCATTCTTAGGTCAAGAGTATTATCTAGAGTCTGAGTATTATTTGTCAGCATTACATTTCTTCTTTAGTAAACTGCTTTATAGGTGTTTTGAATTGTGTTTTTGATCTGTATAAGAAGTTATGATTACGTAATATTTCATTTGGTAGATACGTTATTAAATTCACTGATGTCACCTCATCAGTTCAAAGGCACCATATTTCTAAATATTGTTATCGTTTCAATAGTAGTTAAAACTTAAATTTGTCATCATTAAGCTCTCATTTAGCGAAACGCTATTCTCTCGCTGCTTTGAACACTTTGTAACGACTTTTCACATCGTACCAATCTTAGTTCAAGAATATTATCTAGAGTCTGAGTATTATTTGTCAGCATTAAATTTCTTATTTAGTAAACTGCTTTAAAAGTGTTTTAAATTGTGCTTTTAATCTGTATCAGAAGTTCCGATATGTAATATTTCATCTGGTAGATACGTTATTAAATTCATTAACATCAGATCATAATTTAAATATTTCTTAATATTTGCGTCAGTTTATTTGTGGTTTAATTACATGATTTCATTTTATGGTCCATTTATGCCTTCCTTTGTGTTCCATTTATAAAAAAAGGCATACATGGAAAATATTGAAATCTTTTTATATTTACGTTTATTTAAAATCTATTTTGAGACATGATTTTTCATCTGTACTCAACTAAGAGTCTCCAGAAGTATTATCTATGAAAGTGTAGATATACCGTTATATCTAATATCCGAATATATCTTATTGATATTCATGTGATTTTGTAATTTTCCTGGTTCCTGAGCTGAAGCTTATAAATTAAAATGGTTTTATATATAATCAATTTAATTTAATTTTTATTAATTTAGTATATAGAAAATTCCCTATATTCAATGAACTGTATGTTTTGTTTTCTTTGTTCCCCACCTGCGCAGTCATGCAATATTTTATAAGATTTCTTCCAAATAATTTAACAGAATAGAAATGTTCAGACAAAATTATTTATTATACATAAACATTACGTAAACTTGAAGTTAGAGAAAACTGAAAACGCATTTGAGGATTTTGTTTCAGTAGTAGTTAAAACTTGATTTGTCATTGTTAAGCTCTCGTTTAGCAAAACGTTTCTCTCTCGCTGCTTTGAACAGAGTAACGACTCTTCACATCGTACCAATTTTAGGTCAAGAGTATTTATCCAAAGTCAGATTATTATTTGTCAGCATTAAATTTCTTCTTTAATGTTTGCTTTATAAGTGTTTTGAATTGTGTTTTTAATCTGTGTTTGTAGTTCCGATTATGTAATGTTTCATCTGGTAGATACGTTATTAAATTCCCTGACGTCACATCATCATTTCAAAGACACCATATTTCTTAATATTGTTGTCGTTTCAGTAGTTGTTAAATCTTAATTTGTCATCGTTAATTTCTGTTTATAAAAACATTGTTCTATCCATGTGTTTAACAGAGTAAGGACTCTTCATCGTACCATTCTTAAGATAAGAGTATTATCCAGAGTCAGAGTATTATTTGTTAGCATTATATTTCTACTTTAGTAAACTTCTTTGAAGATGTTTTGAATTATGTTTTTAATCTGTGTCAGAAGTTCCGATTATGTAATGTTTCATCTGGTAGATATGTTATTAAATTCATTAACGTTACATCATCAATTCAAAGTCACCATATTTCTTAATACTGTTGTCGTTTCAGTAGTAGTTAAAACTTAATTTGTCATCGTTAAGCTCTGTTTAGAAAAACATTGTTCTCTCCCTGCATTGAACAGAGTAATGGCTCTTCATCGTACCATTCTTAAGACAAGAGTATTATCCAGAGTCAGAGTATTATTTGTTAGCATTATATTTCTACTTTAGTAAACTTCTTTGAAGATGTTTTGAATTATGTTTTTAATCTGTGTCAGAAGTTCCGATTATGTAATGTTTCATCTGGTAGATATGTTATTAAATTCATTAACGTTACATCATCAATTCAAAGGCACCATATTTCTTAATACTGTTGTCGTTTCAGTAGTAGTTAAAACTTAATTTGTCATCGTTAAGCTCTGTTTAGAAAAACATCGTTCTCTCCCTGCATTGAACAGAGTAATGGCTCTTCATCGTAAAATTCTTAGGTCAAGAATATGATCCAGAGTCAAAGTATTATTTTTCAGCATTAAGTTTCTTTTTTTTGTAAACTGCTCTATAGGTGTTTTGAATTGTGTTTTTAATGTGTATCAGAAGTTCGGATTATGTAAAGTTTCAAATGCTAGATACGTTATTAAATTCACTAACGTCACATCATCATTTCAAAGGCATCATATTTCTTAATATTTATGTCATTTCAGTAGGAGTTAAAACTTGATTTGTCATTGTTAGGCTCCGTTTAGCAAAATGTTGTTCTCTCGCTACTTTGAACACAGTAACGACTCTTCAAATCGCATCATTCTTAGGACAAAAGTATTATCCAAAGTCAGAGTATTATCTGTCAGCATTAAATTTTCTTCTTTAGTATACTGATTTATAGGTGTTTTGAAT
The DNA here is from genome assembly GCA_032207245.1 of Pardosa pseudoannulata. NCBI lineage: Eukaryota > Metazoa > Arthropoda > Arachnida > Araneae > Lycosidae > Pardosa > Pardosa pseudoannulata. The sequence continues at coordinate 71,116,890 of CM063510.1, forward strand.
TGTTTCTCCATCAGAAGCTCCGATTATGTAATGTTTCATTTGGTAGATACGTTATTAAATTCATTAACGTCACATCATCATTTCAAAGGCATCATATTTCTTCATATTTGTATGCGTTTATTTGCGGTTTCATCTCATGATTTCAGTAATAGTCCCCTTTTGCTTTCCTTAATGTTCAATTTATAAAAAGGTATAAATAGAAAATGTTGAAATCATTTTATATTTGTGTTTGTTTAAAATCTGTTTTGAGACATGTTTTTTCATCTGTACTCAACTAAGGTCTGCAGAAGTGTTATCTGTGATCCTATAGTTATACCGCTAAAGTTATTGCCCAAATGTAAACCTCTGAAAGGTGTCAGATAACCTAAAATGTTAGGCATTCTGTTTGTTCATTGATCACATTAATTTCTTAATTATACTTTATTATATGCCTTTAGCCTGTTTCATTCTATCATGTTTAATGTGCATTAAATGGTTCATTTCGTGCCTTATTCTGATTTACTTTTATTACTTCATTGCTTGAAAATATATATAATAAATTTATAATTGATACAAAATAAATGATAAAAAAAGCCTCAAAAATTGTTCCTCTCAGTAATTCTAGCTTTGATTTATTTTTATTTAAATTATAAGCATATATATATATATATATATATATATATATATATATATATATATATATATATATATATATATATATATATATATATATATATATATATATATATATATATATATATATATATTATATATATATATATATATATATATATATATATATATATATATACATATATATATAATATATATAAATATATATATATATATATATATATATATATATATATATATATATATATATATATATATATATATATATATTATATATATATATATATATATATATATAAATATATATATATATATATATATATATATATATATATATATATATATATATATATATATATATATATATATATATATATATATAATATATATATATATATATATATATGTATATATATATATATATATATATATATATATATACATATATATATATATATATATATATATATATATATATATATATATATATATATATACATATATATATATATATATATATATATATATATATATATATATATATATATATATATATATATATATATATATATATATATACATATATATATATATATATATATATATATATATATATATAATATATATATATATATATATATATATATATATATATATATATATATATATATATATATATATATATATATATATATATATATATATATATATATATATATATATATATGACGCGATACGAGTGATTAAGGCATGGAAGACACATTTTATTTCATATATAAAAATTACTTTATTGTAATCCTTCTGTCCATAGCTATGCCATTAAGATATCCTTTGTTCTCATAATTTTCCATGTCAAGCTTGGAGGATGTTATCAGCCCGAGTTCCCTCTCAGAATTGCATCTTTTGGCGTTTCTACTATTACGTTCTCGTTAATGAGTTCTAACTATTTTTAATCATAATTGTCAATCATGGTAAAATCAACTTTCATTTTTCGAAAAAATAAAAGGATACATTTTTACTTTATAACAAACTGGTTTCCGCGTTCGTTTAGTTGAAGCACACACATAACAAGGTAAAAGTAGCAAGGGCCGACAACACTCACAGCCTCAAATTGAAATTTGACGAACTCGCAGAAAATATATCTACGGTACCTATGCTCTAGCAAGCAAAATTTAACAGCACGAGTAATCTGTACTTGATTAAAGTACGTTTACTGAATTAGCATACATTTTAAAGTTAAAAGTTTGCATGTAATTCGTTAATTTATCCCTAGTTTTTGTATCATTGCGCATACACATATAAACACACACACACACACACACACACACACATATATATATATATATATATATATATATATATATATATACCTATTTGTATATATATATATGTATATATATGTGTATATATATGTGTGCATATATATATATATATATATATATATATATATATATTTCAATCTA
>CM063510.1:71126464-71143964 GCA_032207245.1 Pardosa pseudoannulata
AGTGGTTTTGATCCAAAACAAATTTAAAAGGTTATTTATCCTGGATATCCAGATAGTCGTGCGCCGTAAAAGGAAAGATAAAAATCACACTACTATATCTTAAAATAAGATTGAACTTAAATTTATATATAGTTAAGAAACATACATATTTAAAAAATATTTCGAAAAAGTAATTTTTATTATTAAAAATTAAAACTTTATCATTGCAAATAAAAGCATATTTTGGAAAATACACATGAAAATTTAGGTTCAATCAGGTTAAAAATATATTGTATACAACCAGTAAAAATTTCATGACAAAAAAATAATAATCTTTTTAAGAAAAAACATTTGAGAAAAATCAAGTTAAAATGTTGTAAGTTTAAATTGATTTACAGTAAACAGCAAACACCTTTTTAAACATTAATCCTCTAAATCAAGCTAAAGTTTTGTTCGTTTTTCGATTTAACAGTCATCTGATCGCATAAATATCCACTATATGTTAGATAATGCAAATTAAAAGCAACGTATAAGTAACGTGTAATTCCTGTTCATTTTTATTATTACTTTATTCACTCAAAATACACTTTTTCAGCTTATCTAATATTTTAATAAATTTCCTTTAAAATACATTTATATTAGTTTTCCTTTACCCATTTCATTTAAACATCCGTAAGAATATCTCCATTTATGAATTCATCTGTATTTTTTTAATTTATACTAATAATTAGCTTTTACTTCTGCAAGAAAATTTCTACAGTAAATAGAAAACGTTTTGCTTCAGACATCTAAAAGTTTAAAAAAAACCATGACCCTCGACGCCGTGATGGCATTTCTTAAAATACAAACCGCTATAAACAAATTTTACAATTATAACATATTTAACACAGTGTTAGTCTTCCAAAACTCAATTTGCATAATTGCGTGGATCTTCAGAACATTTAATCCTGGCAAATATTCCCATTTCCTAATAAATGACTTTGCTGGAGTGCAACGGGGAAGACACGCACTCACATCCATTGACACCCACGCACTTGGCGTTAAAGATTGAACCACCCACGAAGTTCATAAGTCAATTTTAAACGCACCATTTCCGTTCGTAATTAATTCCTAATCCTGAAAACGGTTTAGCTTCTGAGCCCTCACCCTGTACCTCTCCATTTGTGGAAAAGAAAGCAATAATTATATTTATACACAACTCAGTAGGCAGAGACGTCTTGTGCGAGCACGAAACGGGGAATAAATCACTGCAACTGAAGTTTATTTGGAACCCTGATGAACTAACTTCTTTCACGAAGGGAGGTTCATCATTAAGAAGGCGAGAGAACTCTCATGGCGTAATGTATCAATTTAATTAATTGTAAAACAACATCAGACGACTAAATGGCTGTACACGAAAAAAAGATACAGTGGGTGAGAACGTTTTTGACTGAAATGAATGGCGTATGCTAAGGATTACAATTGAATGGGAAGATCTCAAACACGGACAGACGTGGTGATTGATGGGTAGTACTTTAAAGAAGAATTATATAATGAAAAGAGATTCTTTGTTGGAATTTATAATTTAGAAACTTTCTGGTTAAACCTTAGTTTTTTAAAAGAATTTCGGACACTTTAATAATGGATTTTGTATAATGAATATACATGCTCTAGAATTTAAAATTACTTTTGCAGTTAATGATTTTACATGAGATTTATATCTACAATTATCTCCTTCATATTTATTTTCTGTTTCTTTAAAGACTTTAATTAGTCTGTTTTTATTTATAATTCATTTCTTTTTCCTAAAACTACCAAATGTATTTTTTCATTCTTTCTTATTGGATTCTATGAAATTTGATACACTGTTTAAGTGATTTACTGCCAATCTTTTAATGTGAAATTTAAACGTATTTCATTCTGTATATCAGTATTATGCTTTACCATTTTATCCTTTTGTAACAATAAATTACATTCGGTTAAGCTTTTTTTACCTCTTCACGTGAGTCATCGTCAAAGAGATACCAGAACAGGAACGGTTTGAACTAGAAAGAAACTTCGGACTTCTCCCAACCAAGAGAAATGTCCGTTGGTTTGTGGGATTCTGACCCCCACCGTTCTGGTGTGAACCTCTGCTTTTCTCTGCGTGGCAGTCTGATTTTTTTAGAGGACAAGGTTGTGACCAGAGGAGAGTAGAATGTGAAGTCTGCTGTCATCCGCGGCTTGCGGGATAGACCTTTTGAGGAAAATCATAGCCATATTGTTTTTTAGGGACGCCGCCGAATCGGGAGCAGTCTTCGATATCTTCAAATGATAAGTTGATTCCAGTTGTATTCCTTAGGCATTTATTTAATAGTATAAAATCATTTAATCAAGACATATATGTCCAGGTGTTTCTTAATGAGTTTTAATTTCTTCTTTCTCAAACACTAAGCCAACGTAACATTATTTTTACACCTTTATAATTGATGGCGTTTTAAAGACTTTATTTACACAACATTCTTTTTATGAACCGCTGTAGCTAGGCAATGGCAACGCTCTCGTAACTGGAAGGTTTGCTAGTCCCGAACAATAGCAAATAAAATATAAAATAGCACATAACAACCTAAAATCCTCCTTGTAAGGTTAAAGTGACTGGGGCATATATAATGGGTCCGGCAGGCCAGACCTCTAGATATTCAGTTTGGTCCCTGTTTCTAAATTGCGGCTTCACACTTGAGCATATGTCGCACTTTCACCCTATGGTTGCTCGTAAAAATGAAAGGCGCATTCCTTTATCTTAAATACGAGTTGAGTATGGCTCATTAGTGATTGGTTTGACTAGGCGGCAATAGCAAAAACACTTTTCTCTGTTTTTCATAGTACAACCAACTAAATATTCTTAATCTTTTCTCATTAGATTCTATGAATTTCGATACACCGTGTAGGTGGAATTTGTAAATGAACTACAGGGGATTTAATGGCTATATATGAAACATTAATATATGTATTAGTTTGTTTCTGACAGTAAGGGATTGGACTAAGAATTAAAATTGAACTGTAAGTTATAAAAGATAAACAGATGTTATGATTGATAGATTGTAATTTAAAAAAGAATTATATCCTAAAAATTGAGTTTGAAAAAAGTCCTGAAAAACTTTTTGGTTAGAGTTTTTTGTTTTAAACATTACAGGCATATTTGTAACGTATTTTGTATAATGAATATGCATATATTCTTGATGTCAAAATTATTTTTCAGTTAATGATTTTACGTGAGATTTATATTTACAATTAACTCCTTCGTATTTATTTTCTGTTTATTTAAAAACGTTAATTAGTCTGTCTATTAGACTTTAAATAGTTTTATATATCATTCATTTCTTTCTCTCAAAACTACCAAATGTATTTTTTCATTCTTTCTTATTGGATTCTATGAAATTTGACACACTGTTTAAGTGATTTATTGCCCATTAAAAAAAGATATCTTTATATGAAGTAACACACTTTATATGAAGTAAGTATTTCCAACAGTATATCAATATAATATTTTATCATTTTATCCTTTGTAATTTTTGGCGTTTTAAAGATTTTATTTACACAACATTTTTTATGAGCCTTGGTCTCTCAGTCGGCAAAGGCAACACTCTCGTAATCCTAACGAAAATCTCGTAATCCGGGCTCCGAACCCTCAACTCTCCAGGGGTTCAGGGTTCTGAGATTGAGCGACCGAAGAACCGACGAGTAAGGTAAAGGACATCTATAATGTGTTCGTTAGGCCAAAACTACGGGTATTCTGTTTGGTCCCTGCTTCTAAATTGCTAGGACAAATTTAAGCATAAGTCGCCTTTCACCCTCGCGGTGCTCGTTAAAACGAAAGACACACTCCTACCCTTAAATACGAGTTGTTTATGGCTCAATCGTGCTTGGTTTGACCTAGTGGCAATAGCAACAACTATTTTTTCTGTTATTCATAGTACTACCAACTAAATATTCTTAATCTTTTCTCCTTAGATTCTATAGCCCCGTTTACATGTGCCAAAAGCAGTGTAGAATGCAGGCTAGATACGCGAATTCTACTCCCCTTTCAAGAATTATCCCTAGCTAGGGAAAAAATTGACTGGTAGAAAGAACCCACCTTTCTACCCGGGTAATAGCAGAGTTTACTCCCCTTTCCCATCATCATTTGCGCTTACAGATGATTGCCGTCCCGTATGATCACGTGACTTCTAGCGACGATCCCGGCGAAATGGAGGGTAGAAATAATTGACTATGTAAACGGGTTTCTCCGACCCTCCAATCAAAATCCCTTTACCCGGGTAAAAAGAAGGTTACATGACTGGCACATGTAAATGGGGCTTATGAATTTCGATACACCATGTAGGTAGAATTTATAAAAGAACTACAGGGGATTAAATGGATATACACGAAAAACTAATAAATGTATTAGATTGTTTCTGAAGGTAATGGTTTGGACTAAGGTTTGAAATTGAACGGTAAGATATAAAAGATGAACAGACGTGGTGATTGATGGGTAGTAATTAAAAAAAGAATTTATCCTAAAATGTGACTCTGAAAAACGACCTAACAAACTTACGTGTTAAAGGCAATTTGTTTTAAACATGTCAGACTTTTTTATAGCGTATTTGTATAATAAAGATGCATGTAATCTTGAAGTCAAAATTTCTTTTCATCTAATGATTTTACATGAGATTTACATTTACAATTATCCCCTTCATAACTGTTTATTTAAAAACTTTATTCAGGTAGTATTTATGTTTTTTTTTTTATTTTTCCTCAAAAGTAGGAGCTGCATTTTCATATGCTTTCTTATAAAATTCTATAAATTTTGATACACCCTTTAACCCATTAACGCCCAAATTATTTTATTTTGACGCAATGACATATAATTCATAAATTGGGTGTCTTTTACCATCAACATGAATATTATTATCGAATTTTATCAATACGTACCTTAGTCTTTTAAAAAAATGCTGGTCTAAAAATAGATCACTGGGCGTTCGGAGGATATATTTTAGCAAATACACAACAATCATTAGTACTTATAACGTGGTAAAATCGAACCAAATAGATAAAAACTAATGCATTTTCTTTTAAAAAAAAAAGTTTATTTATCCAGAATTTCACTATGTTACAGAATGTACTTAGTAAAGTTTAATTATTTTAAAATAATAAAATTTCAATGTTTCTACAGTTTAGTGTGGAATTTGAAGAAACACTTCTTGCATAAAGTTTCATCGCACTTCACAGAATATGTTAGGGGGCTTTCTTGGCATCCTACAAGTCGACAATGTCTTTGGCCCTTTCTTTGTCCCATATTGTGATCCCTTCTATAAAAGCGAACATCTTGACTGAAATTAGCTTTTGAGGATGAAGGAAAACTGTAAGGTCGACCTTTCAAAACCTTTTTTTCCGATTCCCAATTTTAGATATTTTACAGCAACAGCTCTTCGAAAATCTTACATGGGCATAGAATCACCTTTATGAACATTTCTGCAGAATACTTGCATTTACTACAGCCATATCAATTATTCGAGTGCATAGACACCAGTACCATGTTTTACCTCTTATTCTCTCCAAAAGGAGTTTTATCTTGATTTGTCATTCTTACGTTCAGCTGCTTTTGAAATATCTTGGAAATGAATATATGACTCTATTTTTAGGTAAGCATTTCTATTAAAAGAGTTCTGTACAAGACCTATCACTTAATCTTCCACATCACTCCAATAATATCTTTCACTTGAAAGAGTAAGATAGCCAAAATATATCAAAAACCCTATAAATATCTTTATATCTTCTTTAGAGATAATTAAATCATGGTCGTTTTTAACATTTTTAGCATAGAGAATAGTCTCATCCACAATTACGTTATATACTTCATCAGAAAAAAAATTTCAAAGCAATGATGCAAGATGCATTTGCAAGATCATTTTCCGTTGCCAAAATATTATTCTTATCAGTTTCCATTAATTCCGACCATTTGGTATAATTCGGTTTTTTTTCCAAACAATTTTTGGCTTTTCTGTTTTTAATATTTTAGGTTTCCTGTCAAACTTTGAAGGTAAATCTGTTTGATCACACTCATCTTTTGATATTACTTCTATTTTACCAACAATATCATTTACAAATGGAGCATGTAACTTATCATCTATTTTCTCTTCATCTGTCAGTTCATCTACATTAGTGGATATGGCAATAATATCCTGTTTAATTTGTTCAGAAAACAGATAATCAACTGCATCCTGAAAGCTATTAAAGATTTTTCGACTCATATTTTCATCTAAATGTGAAAAAAACGTAATATTACCAGGGTCAGGAAAAAAAACGCCCGAACGCCCAGTGATCTATTTCTAGATCAGCAGTATTTTTACACTAATTTTTACTATTTATATTTCTTTTAAGATAACATCGATTTATATTCTGATAGCTACATCTATGAAGATATTAAATCACCAAAAAAATGTTCAACTTACGCGTATTACTTAGCTGTTTTCAGTGTTTATGCTAAGAAACGTAGAAAAACGGCGGAACGAAAGGGCGATACAAACTTTCTCTTATAGCTTAAGATCAATAATATAAACAAAACAAGAAAACCACGTGTTGGTAAACAGGTGCATGCCTTGTCTTGCCCCCTATGCAGTGTAGAATATGTGGGGTGGATTTAAGGTCATCTAAAAGAAATAATTGACCATGTAAACGTGTTTCTCCGACAATCCAAGCAAAATCCCTTTACCCGGGTAAAAAGAAGGTTACATGACTGGCACATGTAAATGGGGCTTATGAATTTCGATACACCATGTAGGTAGAATTTATAAAAGAACTACAGGGGATTAAATGGATATACACGAAAAACTAATAAATGTATTAGATTGTTTCTGAAGGTAATGGTTTGGACTAAGGTTTGAAATTGAACGGCAAGCTATGAAAGATGAACAAAAGCTGTGATTGATGGATAGTGATTTAAAAAAAATTATATCATAAAATGTGACTCTGAAAAACGACCTAACAAACTTACGTGTTAAAGGCAATTTGTTTTAAACATGTCAGACTTTTTTATAGCGTATTTGTATAACGAATATGCATATATTCTTGAAGTCAAAATTACTTTTCAGTTAATGATTTTACATGAGATTTACATTAACAATTATCCCCTACATAAATGTTTATTTAAAAACTTTATTTAGTCAGTATTTATGTTTTTTTTTTTATTTTTCCTCAAAAGTAGGAGCTGCATTTTCATATGCTTTCTTATAAAATTCTATAAATTTTGATACACCATTTAAGTGATTTATTACCCATTTTTTTTTTAATCTTAGAATGTGAAATTTCGAACAGTATTTCCTACAGTATATCAGTATATTGTTTACCACTCCATCATTATTGTTGGTACTTTATTTAAAACTTTAATTACATAGTTTTTTTCTATTTTTTTATACGACCAACTCCATTTGTCCTGCTTTCTTATTAAATTTTATGAATTTTTATACAACATATAGGGAGAATTTCAATCGGATTTCTAAACTATCTCAAAATATAAAGCTTTTATACACCATATCAGCATATTTTGTAACAATTTTCTTCTCCAAATTCTTAATAGTTTAAAGACTTTATTTAAACATTATTTATATATTTTCCGCAATACTATCAACTATCATGCGTTCTAATTAGTTTCTATGTATTTTATACATGGTGAAGATAATTTATTAAAGAGTTTGAAAACTATCTCACTGTAAAACTTACCCTTCATTTCATAATGAGGTATAAATGCAAAGACTCGGATATAGAAAGAGTTATTACTTTAACTTTACATTCACTTCATAAATAATTAATCCTCCTTTTATAGCTCTTCCATAAATAATTCGTATAAGTTTAATGGTCTTATAGGTTTAATGTACTTAAACAGCAATTTAACAATTTTTACAATTTAATCTCTTTTGCATACTTGTATTTCATTCATTCAGTGTATGATTTTTTTAAATAATTGCTTCCATAAAATGCAATTATTTTAAGTTATTTTGGTAAATGAATGCTAATAATATTCTTCTAGATGAGAGAACAATCTTCAGTAAGGTTCACTGGGATTTGAACTTTTATTCTCATAAATATAAGAATCGTGCTATCTAAGGATTTATAAAAGCTTTTACCTGTTGAGAATGCAACATGACTTTCTCATACGCTTATTAAATATACATACATACACACACACACACACACATATAAATATATATATATATATATATATATATATATATATATATATATATATAATACATATATACATATATACAATTTAGACTGACTTCTTTTGCAGTCATGATCATAAAAATGATACCGTTTCAGGCTAAAGATTTTTTAAGACAATTGAAGGACGTGTTCCCACTTCTTCATAGGACAGAACAAACTGATCAGCTAGCATGAAGTTATATGTACAAGACACGTAAATGGGCCAACATCTGTAAAAAATCTCTAGCAAAATCTGTCTCTGCTAGCTTGTATCTCCTTTTTATTTGGACATTTCCTAAATTGTCCGCTAGGGCCATATAGGTTTATTATTAAATTCTCTGTGGGCTTAACTGTAAGTGGTCGATTTAGGTCAGGGGTTATAAAGGGGAATGGAAAATGAAGCGGGAATTTTTACCCTTGATTTAGGTTTTGAAATGAGAATTTTCTTACATACATATATATATATATATATATATATATATATATATATATATATATATATATATATATATTTATATATATATATATATATATATATATATATATATACATATTTATATATATATAATATTATATATATATATATATATTTTTTATATATATATATATATATATATATATATATATATGTATATATATATATATATATATATATATATATATATATATATATATATATATATGTATATATATATATATATATATATATATATATATATATATATATATATATATATATATATATATTTCTTTTAAAATTCCTTGACAAGGAGATATCAACAAGCAGTATATAAAATGCATATATATACATTGCATTTGGGCACCAGGCTAATTTAAACTTTATTCCAGAATGGCTACAACTCACAGACAAAGAAAAGCCACAGAGATCACTCTGATTGAACAGAGGTCACCCAATTGCGAAGACAGGATGAATTTTCCCACGGTAACAAAAAACCTGAATAAGCGAATTAAATGCAGTATCACAAAACGCGAAACCATTTTCCGCCGACAGCTGGGAAACATGCTGAATAGACAGAAAGTTTACAGTTTTAGGATACAAAGCTTTAGGGAAAATGTTAAGTGGAAAATACTCCATTGATTAAAATAATTATAGGCTGGGAAAATTATTTAAATGAATTAGAATGTTAGAGACGCGGTTTTTAAAGAAATTTAGAGTTAAATAATTTTGATATATTACGTGTATATATGTACATACATGACTATATACTCCCGCTTATAGCGCCCCATTTTATGTTCAGTTTCTCAAAGTTTTTATTATACAGCATTATAAAGTTATTTTCTTTTTTTGTCACTGGTATATGGTCAGTTTCATTTTTCAGCAAGGTTTTTTTTTTTTTTTTTTTTTTTTTTTTTTTTTACTTTAAGAAGTCAGTGCGAAATAGAAGGACTGAATTCAAGACTTTATTTTTCCCTCTTTCCTCCCTTACTTTTCTTGCAGACCCATCGTCATTTACTCTCTCAGTTTTATTGATTACAAGTGGATATCTGTCTGTTTATTGGTTAAATTATCTCTGTCATACATGACCTCCGGTGTTATTTTACTAATTCCGAAGTAGCATGATCATTTAAATTAATAGGGGAATAGAAAAAGTTTGTTAACAACCAACAAAAGGAAACAAACTTATATATTTGATTATTTTAAATAACATTGCAATGAATGTGCGTATGTATATGGGCTGTCTTTGTTTAGTAAGGTAGCTAATAAATTCAAAAAAAATTGCATATTTTAATGTAGTTTTAACTTTTTGAATTAACTTTTAAGATGTTCTTAAAATATAATTATTTGTTATGAATACTACATTCTGATAGGTGAACATATTCTGTACAATTCAATAGGATTGCATTGTTCTGCATTATATGGTCACCATTAAGTGGTCTGATTTTTCTACTAGTGAGCTGACCATAAATACAGACTGTATATATATTAATGCATTTTGCGCCACTGGGATTTTTTTTATATCAAAAACCATTATTCATGCTTTCTCGATTACAGAATTTTTATGCACCGTGTAGGTGTTTTATTAACGATAAAACTATCGAATGGAAAATTTAATCTTCCTTTCATAATGCATTAAATAAGCAAAGTCTCGTATTTACAGAGATGATTTTAATACTATGTGATTCTTAAATACATAATCCTGCATTTAGTTAGTAATAAATAACACGAATAAGTTTATTATAATGAGGTAATGTTTTAATGTAATAGGGTTTTAATTATGAGTTAAATTTATATATATAAAATCACAATTAAAAACGTTTAAATCTAAGATCTATCTTTTAAAATGTATAGTTAGTTATTATTCAAGCAGTCTATGAGCTATACAATAAATGCACTAAAAACAACTATTACTATAAATTATTGTTTGAAATGAATGAAATACTTTTCATCTTGTTACCGGTAAGATTCCATTATGTCTTGAACTTCAATTTAAATAAGAATCATATGTCTAGTTTTAAAAAAATATTTATCTAGTAAAGACTACATACTTTCTGGTCCGCTTATTCAAACAATGTAGATCTTTAAAAATAATTGCCTATACAGTCTATTATTATAAGTTATTGTAAAGGATATTGTAATATTTATCTTGAGGAACCAACAATTATATAATAATAACTATTATCTGTGTCTCTCGAATTTATGAAGTGTGGATGGAATGAAAGGCATCATATCGGATTCTTGATGAGTTAGGGTTAGAAGAAGGGACCAGTAGAAGACCACATTGCTGCCACCCCCAGAGGTATTAATTGAAAACTTGGAGGAAATTGTGACCTCGAACATATTTACGTGCTCCAGTATTTAACGAAAACCCCCAACTCTCAGTTCCGAGATCGTTATATTTTCAGACTGAGCTACGGCGGTTCAAAAAATGGATATTAGATATAACATCGAAACTATTCAAAATTTATTGAAGCACTGTCAATAGGGTGTTACATGAGTACAGTATAGCATCTAAACTGCTCAAAATTTATTCAAGTCAACACCGAAAATTTGCTTTACTTTGTAAGAGAAAGGGAAAAGTTTGACAAAACATGGAGGAATTCTGTTAGGTTGGGTACTGCATCAGTTGAATGACATCAATTCTTTAATGTTATATTATGCAGTGATAATAATTTTCCTATTTAAAATATTACTTCAAAATGTTTCTGATGTATATGTTTTTTATGTAAAAATGTACTATAAGTACAACATTTCAAAGTACTTAAATATAAGTTTTAAAAGTACTTAAATATAAGTGTTCCTATATGTTGTCTATTTTTTCTGTTTCATCTAGTTTTTTTGTTTTCAAAGTTTTACAAAAATGAAATCGAAACCTGCAAAGGGTTTTTAGCGAAATATGCTAAAAATAGAAACATATGTCTTTCTTTCTAAGAATGGAAAAATTTGAGATCAGAAAGTAAAAGCATCAAAAGCAGTTTCTATTTCAGTTGTTATTCTTGTCATAATGAAATGTATGTTTTTGTGTTTATATGCTCTTTTGAAATATATTTGAAACTGTAGCTTATGTTCTATTTAAAATTCTGAAAGTATTAGATTATTTAATAGATGTGAGCTTGATTTCTAAAAGTTATGATGTGTATTTTAAGCTATAATTCAATTGATTAAAATGTTTGTATATTTGTATACTAATAATTGTTCAGATTTTCTTATAGAAACATTTAAAACTTTTCTTTGGAAACATTCGTGGAACCATAAAATATATCAGACAAATATGTTACTAATAAGTAAACCTTAAAAAACGTAATTTTAACAATTTTATATTCAACGCATACTGAAAACCGAGTCATTAAATGATGGGTATGTAGAATCAAACAGACATACATTCAAGTTCAACTAAATATTCCAGAGTTAAGACTCACTATGGATTTATTTCTAATTTTAAAAATTTAAATATTTCTAATTGAGGATATTTTTAATTCCAAATTCCAATTAATGTGTTGGGACAGAGGAGAAGGGATGAGTTCTTTCACTAATTTAGCAAAGTGCATTGACTTGTAGTTTGAGGATAACATCTATTTCCATTTTATGGTATGTGTAACTTCCACTAACCTTTGTGTTTAAAGTAGTTTAAAAATTTTAATTACACCCCCATTTTATGTTTGGAATTGTATAAAAATGTTCATTAATCCATCATTTTCTGGAGAAACGCAAGAGATTAATATCAGTTACTGCTCTATTCTTGTACTGTTGTAATGGTCTACTGGTAGCATTAATTTTTTTATTTAATAATTCTTCATTATGCAAGTACTGATTATAATACACAGGAAAGGTGTGTAACCATATCTTAGGACTTATCTAAATACAAAATCTTAACCGAGTTAGCTAATCCTTTTTTCAGCTAAGCGAGATAAAGACGAACTCATAGACTTCACAAAGCAATGAGACATGTACCCTGGCACGTTCGAAATGAATGGTTAAAGTTTCAAAATTTAAATTTTCTCTGTACAAACGTACATACGTAGTACTGAAATTTTGTCAATATTGATTAAAGAATGATCATAATGTGTAAATTCTTTGATATATAAATACCTACCATTTTCACGACAGCAATTCCTCCTGTATCTTGTAAAATGAGTAAAAATGTAAAGTAATAGGAGGTTCATTTGGTATCTCATATCAACATAATACTGTAAACACAGTATTTACAACAAATTAATCTTTTGGTGTCATGATTCTGAAAAAAATAATGAGAATTATACAATTCTCGAAATATTTTATAATGTCGGATCAAGTGACAAAATTATAAATAATAGCAGATATTCAAAAATATTTGAAATTCGAATCTATCTTCATTCAAGGAAAAATTCATTTCGGAAACATCAAAATTTATTAAACTGTAATTTTTGTCAATAAAAAAGGACGACATGCATTAATGTGTTCGATAGAATTTGAAATAAAATAGGATATATGTACTAACATACTAACATACATACAAACGTAGTACTGAAATTGTCAATATTGGATTAAAGCATGATCATGATGAGTATTTTCTTTGATATCTGAATACCAAACTTTTTACGAAGCAATGCTCCTGTATCTTGTACAATGAAGTAAAAATGTGTAAGGAGAGATATTTAGGTATTCATATCAACACAGTACTGTAAACTGAATATTTACAATAAATTAATCTTTTTGTGTTATGATTCAGTTGATTCCCTGATAAAACTTGCTAAGAATAATAGAATTCTCGAAAAATTCTATAATGTCGGATCAAATGACAAAATTATAAATAAAGTAGGTATTTGAAAATATTTGAAATCCATTGTATCTTCATTCTAAAAGAAATTCGTTTTGAGAAAATATAACATTTTTTCAAACTTTAATTTTTGCTGTCGATAAAAAGGGATGATATGCATTGATGTGTTCTATAGATTTAAAATGATACTAGCATACATACAGATGTAGTACTGAAATTTGTCAATATATTGAAGCATGATCATGATGAGTATTTTTGTATATCCGAATACCAAACTTTTTCACAACTGCAATGCCTCCTGTATCTTAGACAATAAAGTAAAAATGTAACGTGTTAGGATATTTATTTGGTATCTCATATCAACACAGTACTGTAGGCACAATATTAATAATTAATTAATCTTTTGGTGTCATCATTCAGTTGACTCCCTGAAAAAAAATTGTTAAGAGTTACACAATTCTCGAACAATTCTATAAGGATCGGATCAAGTGACAAACATAAATAATATCAGAGATTCGAAAATACTAGAAATTCCAATCTATCTTCATTCAAAACAAAATTCATTTCCAGAACACATAACAATTTTTCCAACTGTAATTTTGCTGTCCCTAAAAAGATACGATATTCATTAATGTGTTCAGTAAGATTCGAAATAAAATACTAACAAACGTAGTAACATACTAACATACGTACAGACGTAGTACTGAAATTTGTCAATATTGATTGAAGAATGATCATTGTTCCGTCCAACAGCCATGATGCGACAGCAATTGCTTAATATTTTTTGTAAACTGTGTTTATTTTGTAACCGTGAAGCGTAGCGCCATCTGTAAATATATGTAATACAAGAGTGTTCGCTGAGAGCGAGGGATTAAATCGGCCATATATTCTGTTTTTTCTTGGTTTTCTTTAAAGTGGATGGTTTGGACGACGTTGGGAGTGAGAATAGTCAAAGTCATTGTAAGTAAATACTTTATAACTTTTAATTATAAATCTTATTGGGTTGTCATTTTCCCAGCGCTGATCCAATCCATATTCATTCAATTATATTTCATTGTGTTTAAGTATTTTGGTATCCCCCTCATTCACATTATTCTTATTTATTATACATTCCACTAAGTCTTAAAATCTCACAATCATTATGAGTATTTTCTTTGATATCTGAATACGAAACTTTTCATAACTGCAATGCCACGTGTATCTTGTACAATGAAGTAAAAATGTAAAGTAATAGGATATTTATTTGGTAAAGCATATCAACACAGTACTGTAAACACATTATCTACAATAAATTAATCTTTTGGTATCATCTGAAAAATAAAACTTTAAGGGTTATACAATTATTGAAAAATTCTATATTTTCGGTTCAAATGACAAAGTTATAAATAATATCAGATATTCGAAAATGTTTGAAATTCCAATCTATCTTCATTTAAAAGAAAAATCGTTTCGAGAAGTCATAACAATTTTTCAAAGTGTAATTTTGCTGTTCCTAAAAAGAGACGATATTCATTAATGTGTTCAGTTGGATTCGAAATAAAATACTAACAAACGTACTAACATTCTAACATACGTACAGACGTAGTACTGAAATTTGTCAATATGGATTGAAAAATGATCATTATGAGTATTTTCTTTGATATCTGAATACGAACTTTTCATAACTGCAATGAAACGTGTATCTACTACAATAAAGTAAAAATATAAAGTAATAGGATATTTATTTGGTAAAGCGTATCAACACAGTACTGTAAACACATTATCTACAATAAATTAATCTTTTGGTGTCATCTGAAAAATAAAACTTTAAGGGTTATACAATTATTGAAAAAATCTATAATTTCGGTTCAAACGACAAAATTATAAATAATATCAGATATTCGAAAATATATGAAATTCCAATCTGTCTTCATTTAAAAGAAAAATCGTTTCGAGAAGTCATAACATTTTTTCAAACTGTAATTTTGCTGTCCCTAAAAAGGGACGATATGTATTTATGTGTTCAATAGAATTTGAAATAGGATACTAAAGTACGCACTAACATACATATAGAAGTACAGACGGTGTACTGAAATTTGTCAATATTGATTGAAGCATGATCATGGCATTTTCTTTGATATCTGAATGCCAAACTTTTTCACAACTGCAATGGCTCCTGTATCTTATAGAAGGAAGTGGAAATGTAAAGTAATAGGAGATTTATGATAGTCAATCTAATTTAGTCAAACTAAAAATTAAACAGACTTCTTAAACAGTCTTAAATTGTAAAAAATGGAATTGTAAACTTATCGTTTCAGAGTATCAGCAATGTGTTTTAAATGTAAATGAACATAAACAAACTTTTAAAAATAAAACTAACGTTTAATTTACTTAAAGCATACAAAGAAAAGGTTTAAGAAGGTAAATAAACATGGTATAGAATCCTTTAAACTGGTAACTTAAACTGTTAAACAATATTACTACTAGTAAAAGAAAAACATTGAAAACGATTACAAAAATGAATACATTTGACCTTACTAAAACTTAGGCTAACCGAGAACCAGGCACGAGCAGAACCTCAAAAAGCGAAGTTGTTTTGCACCCCTCATTACACAGATCGACTTCTCAAGCAACAAACAAGTTAAAATGAGCCCGCTTAAGTAAGAACTTGTATTATTAAATCCATTGGGATAAATTTCCCTTACCCAATTAGAAGCTGACTATTTTATGGAGTTGAGAAGTCAGCCTGGCCAAAGGTTAGATTAAGACACGTACTTTTCACTAGTATTTTGTGTATGAGTGAACAAACCAAGGTGTTTCATTTGACAACAATTTATTTAGTATTTCATATCAACACAGCATTGTAAACACAATATTTACAATAAATTAATCTTTTGGTGTCATGATTCAGTTGATTCCCTAACAAAAAAAATGTTAAAAGTTATACAATTCGAGAAATATTCTATAATTTCGATTCAAATGACAAAATTATAAAACATATCAGATATTCGAAAATATTTGATATTCCAATCTATCTTCATTTAAAAGAAAAATCGTTTAGAGAAGTCAGAACAATTTTTCAAACTGTAATTTTGCTGTCCCTAAAAAGGGGCGATATTCAGTAGGTTTCGAAATAATATATTACATTTCGAGAATAATTCGTTTGATAATCTAGTTAATAAGTTTAAGGTGTAGAATGTTTAAAATATATAAACAGCTTGAAAAAGATTTATATTTTTGGGATGAATAATTCAATTTATTAATAAAAGTGAGCGAGTATAAGTTTTCAATCGTTCAAAGAAAATAAATAAAACAAATATCTCCTGTTTTGCATCTTGTAACTCATACTATGTCAGAAAGTTTCTTGAAAGAATCAAAATTTGGGATTTTTTTTTATCCGGGAGATAAATTACTAACAACTTTAAGTTGATAAATTGCTGGAATTAAAATAAATAGAAATTCGCATCCATCATACGTAAATATTTTTTTCTTATTGAATATTTTATATAAAAAGTTGCTTTATCTCTAAAGTTTAGAAGTATTTTGCAAAAAGTTTAGGTATGTTCTTTTCAGAGAAATCAATCTTTTAACAATATCCTACAGAAATTTTTGATATTTTGTTCCGGATACTGAACACTATTGATTCGTTTTTAATTTACACTTTAAACTTTTAATACATGAGTTATTTGTGTCGATTATCTTTCCATGTATATCTTAAATCTATATTATTATGCATTACACAGAATAGAATAAATATGAAGTTTAAACAGCTCTAAATTCTAGAGCATATCATGTTAGTTATCAGTTACCCTTTTAAACATCACACGATGCAATTTATGAAAAAGAAAAAAAATTCATGAAAAAAGATTTCTTTGATATTACATGCAAATTAAGTCTGTAAAATAGAATTTTATAATAGATAAAACCATTTGTATGGATTTTAGTCATGTACCTTCCAAAGAATAAATTTTTGAGAGTTGTTTCAAAAAGTATGAAGTGTCGAACCAAAAGAAAAATTTATAAATAATAGAAATTACTTGAACATTTTTATAAGATTGCCATGTACCTACTCTAAAAAGGAAAACTCGTATTAAAAAATTAAACAATTAAAAAAACATAAATTCTAC
>CM063510.1:71148964-71153964 GCA_032207245.1 Pardosa pseudoannulata
TATATATAATATATATATATATTTATATATATATTATATATATATACATATATATATTATATATACATATATATATATACATATATATATATATATATATATATATATATATATATATATAATATATATATATATATATATATATATTTATATATATATATATATATATATATATATATATATATATATACATGTTAGTTATACACGAACGACAAATATTACGAATTCAAGCCATAGTAAGAACCTTAAACGGAAATCTTCTTTAATTTAAAAGTGTATATATTTCAGTGGATAAGGTCCAGCTACTCTTATCACAGTGAAAGTGTGAGGTGACTGTGTTTAAGATATCAATTTCATTTATATATAATTTAATTCATTAAAACCTTGCATTTAAAGCATTTTAAATAAAGCATTTTCAAAATAAAAAGAAGCTTTAAGCTTCTTTTTTTTTAAAGCTATATAAAGCTAATTACTTTATCTCACTTATAAAAAAATTAAGTTTCTACTTCATTGTAACAATATAATGTACATTGTTCTATTTAACTAGCGAAGACACGCTCTTTCCGGAGTTGTAAAAACATGCCCTAGGACTCGGTGCCCGGTGCAACTTTTCTCAGCCAAAAACCAACAAAATGGTTTTTGATGATGAACAGGAAATTTGTATTACCAAAAATATTTTATGAAAAGTTTAAAATATATTTAGGATTATTTGAAATATTAATTTTTAAAAGTAATTTGGATTGCAGATGCTATTTATTAGCATTCCGGAAACCCAAACATATGACACACACTAGTTAAAAACTTAAATGGCATCTTTACTTTTCATCTTTATATTTTAACATTTTAATCAAATAATGATGTCTTTTTGACAGAATACTCCGACCATAAACACTAAATAAGAATGAAAAAAATGTATGCGCTTACACAGGGTCTCTGGAGCCGGAATTAATTAAAAATACCTCTTTCTGAGAAAAATATTCAGAGAAAATAGCGAAAATGCAGGATATTGGTATCTAGAAGAACTATAAGACAACTACTGAAAAATTTGGGAAATTTATTTCTTCTGGAGATTTTATATAGAATATTTTTCTGAGACTCGGGTCTCAGAGGCCCTGCCCACGTCCTTTAGAGTTAATAAGTAGTGACATTTTACTTTCTTTCAAAACACAGAGTAACTTACTGAAACCGAATACATACCATTGCTTTATGAGTTTTATTTATTTGAGATTACATTGGTAAGTTTGAAAAAAGACTTTTTTAAAACTATTGATAGAAATGTCTGCGTCTCATTGAAACATCTTATATTAGTTTTACATACCTTTACGACTCATATTTTTTCTCTTTATTTACTCCATGTCTTAGAATTATGCATGCATTTTGATCATTATTCAGGTTGCTTTGTTATTTTTGTAAGCATTTATGTAGGTCAAATCTTTATGTCATTGATAAAGAAGTTTAATATTGTATTATGTTCTACTGGAATAAAATGAGAAAAAAATACTGTCTGTTTTCAGAAAGAACATGTTTAAAATAGTATGATGTTAATATTTGAGTTAAAAATCGTAAATGTACCTGTGCATGAACAAAAGAATAAACTGAAATGCATATTCACGTCGTACCGTTAGTTGTTTCATATATTATAAGATTATGTAGGCGGTTTTGAAGTAGAATTGAATTTTTATAATAGTCTTTTCTGTCTTTTATTCGGGAATTATAAAATATATCGAAATAGATACAGAAAATAACATTTTTCTCCTTATATGTTGCATCACAGGAGTATTGAATGTATTTTGAGGATTTAAAAGCTAGTTGTTTTCTACTTTTTTTATAAGGATTAAATAACTACAGTCTCTATATCAGAGAGGAATACTCAACTTCAATGTAAAAAATAGAGAAAATATTCCCCATTACAATTTATAATTTAACAATTTACTCATGATTAAAACTAAGACTATTTTAAATTTTAAACAATACTTTTTATTAATAGTTCAATTATGTTTAGGATAGTTCTACAGTAGTATTTTCTTTTAGAAATATTTAGAAATGAGGAAAAAACAAAAGATTTGAAACCATATTTCTGTTTATTACTATACTATACTATTCTTTTCGGAAGAGTAGGGAAAATTTAGCGTAAGCATATGATGAAGTTTTTCGGACATCCCATAATCTTCCCTAATGGACATAAAAAACCAAATTTCTTCTTTACATGCGTAAATCCTTGAACTGTTTTTGCATTAATGTATTATACATATTCATTTCACATTTTTACAACCATTAACGAAAATAAAGTATGTATGTCACAAACTTTTTTGTTATAATAATAGATCATTTCTCGGGAAAAACCTACATTGAATAGCTCAAAGTGAATGTGTTTCAAAATTTAACTAGGAGAAGTACGAAGTATTCTGCAGTATATGCCTAAATTGTTCTTTCAGATATATTGTTTACTATTGAATTATTTTGGTCATTTTCTGTATTCTAAATCTTCAATTTCTATACTTTAAACATCATGTAATCATTTTAAATATAAATAAACAGCAGTAAATTTTGTCGACATACGTGATGTGAGAGCCGTGGAAGCTCTGTCGGCAAACACAGCGATCTCGTAACTGAAAGGTTGCGGATTCGGGACTGGAGAGGGCCTTAGATCGGCCGTGTTCATGAAAGGTAACTGGGACAAAGAAATGGGATGCCTCAGTTACATCCTGACTTTATTTAGGGCAAAGTTAGTTTGTTATTATTTGTTATATTTTTACATGCATTTATATAAAGATTATGTCGCAACCTTACGGATGAAGATATATTAACATTCTACTTTACTGATATAAAGTTGTGAAAATATTTAGTTTTTCGAGATAAAAATTGACAATATCTGCTGTTTAAAAACTGAAAAGGTTTTATTTTTAATTTTTTCTGTTGAATTTAGAAAAAATTTAAAATTGAAACAAACAATTATATTGATAAAAAAAGCTACTCGACCGTTTTTAAATTTAAATACTTAAAATTTAATTAAGTCCACCCCCCAAAAAAGAAAAAAGATAAAGAGGAAAGTGAAATACATTTTCGTGTTGTAGCTTCATTTCTTTTGTTTGATATTCAATGATATTCGATATTAAAATACGTTTTATCATAACCAACTGCAAGGCATTTCTTTCGTTTATTTAATTTATGGGATATACCATCATCATGGCAAATGGATCTTACAATAAACATACTCTTTCTACATATACGGTATCCTTAAAACTTTATATACATTTAGGATATTTGTTTATTGTTTTTAAATCATTTATGAAGCATCTCTGTCCCCGTTAAAAAAATAAACATTCTTCTTCTTTGAAACAAAATAAGGAAAATATTTCCATCCTCCAAATAAATAATACGAGTTTACGTTGTTTTTATAGCATACATTGTCTTCATTTAAAAATTATTTGTTTATTTAATATTCGACTTTTGTTTAGTAAAATCATAAATAAAATAGAGATGTGAAAAAAATATTATTATTTGAAGGTACTGAATGCAAATGTAGCAAATGTAGTTAAAATAAGAAGTAAGCCAAAATGTGTACCCGCATCATTCTTTTAGCTTTTTTGCTTATGAGAATATATTGGTTCCTTTAAAAGAGAAGTTTTTTATACTACAGATAGACCTTAATGCTTTTCATTTTAAAGATACATTTTCCTTCAGAATGAATAAAAAACAACTTCTTCTATCTATATTCATCTTGGATTTAAAATCGTACAAGTATTTAGGCAAGTTGTTTTGTTTATTTTTAAATGTTTTGTGAAAGTAGCATTTTTTTACTATGGATAAAGAAGTCAAATATTCTACTATATTCTACTGAATAAAAAATAACAGATTTCTTAATAATTAATGACCACTAATATTCCTTTAAAACAAAATTTAACTCTATTATTACAAGATTATTTTTTGGTTTTATGTACGGACTATAATAACCAATATAGTCCGTACCAATATATAATACTTTTTACTTAAAAAAATTTTATATTATATATATATATATATATATATAATATATATATATATATATATATAATATATATATATATATATATATATATATATATATAAATATATATATATATATATATATATATATATATATATATATATATATATATATATATATATATACATATATATATATATATACATATATATATATACATATATATACATATATATATATATATATATATATATATATATATACATATATATATACATATATATATACATATATATATATATATATATATACATATATATATATATATATATATATATATATATATATATATATATATATATATATATATATATATATATATATATATATATATATATATATATATGTATGTATATATATATTTATATATATATATATATATACATAATATATATATATATATATATATATATATATATATATATATATATATATATATATATATATATATATATATATATATATATATATATGTATATTTATATATTTTTTATTACATATATATATATATATATATATATTTCAATATAAAATACGAAAAATTGGTTAAAAAATTAAATGATTTTTGATCTATTGAGATTTAACTGAATAACTAAATTTTATCCTCAAAACGCCCGCTTCCGGTCCGCTTCGAAATGTACCCCCCTGTAAAAGTGAAAATTTTCACATCGTAACGAAATAGGTATTTAACAAAAAACAACCTTTATGGAAAACAGATATTAGTTTGATTTCTACCTCTGCCTAATATAGTGAAGCTTTATTTAAATGTTTAAGGAAGTCTACAAATGATACTTTTCATGGTGTGTAGTATAATTAAAATAAACAAAATGTGTATAATTTGGTAGGCGTACAAGAAAGTATTGTGGTGTCCACATCCGATATTTTTGCAAGCATTTTTGTAGGTAAAGTCTGTACATGTTTAATTAGAATGTTAAACATGTTACAGCTTTCTTCTGAAACTAAAATAAACAAA
>CM063510.1:71158964-71161464 GCA_032207245.1 Pardosa pseudoannulata
ATTTTGTCCGGCCCGCGGTTAGCTAGCATACTTGAAAACTCCTTTTAGAGAACATATTTTTTATAGCAAATTAAATTTAGTTTACTGAAGTATTCTAATTTTATGTTGAATAATTATTAATATGACATCTACATTGATATGGTCATGGGATAAATACTCATAACATTGTTGTAGGCTTATTGTTATTGTTTTTGTGATAAGTTGGATAAAGAAACACAGAATTGTAATGAGTCAAGACATGTATAATATGCAGAAAATTTAACTTCAGTATATAATAACTAACAAATTATTGAAATGAATCCAACTAACATTTTATACATTTTAAATAAAAACATAACTTATAACACGCATAATGACATATGAAATACTAATGAGATGTATGTAATTGAGATTTTCCACTGACAATAGTTTGTAGTTGTGGACTAATTTTACTTGTACCAATTATTAAAAGAGATTTAAGATGCTCATCAGTTAATTTAGATCTGTAAACATTTTTTGTGTTCTTCATTTTGGAGAAGGTCTCACACAAACAGCCCACGAGCAAATTTATGCAAATTATCAAATTGTGTCATTGGAAGACTCTTATAAAATTCCAACAAAGATGAGTTTTGATATTTGTTCTTAATTATATCACTGCACTGTAGATCAATCATTTCTATTTGAAGTTTCGGTGCTAGGGACTTTAGTCCGATTTGCAGCCTTTTTTAAACGTTGCGTACTTTTTCGGACTTTTTTTCATCAGTGGACTATTTCACTTTTTACCACCGGCAACAATGATAATATGGTTTTGGCCCTCGGAACTTACTGGAGTAATCAGTATGGCCCTAAGTCTGGAAAATTTGGAGACCCCTGCTTTAGAGGAATATGAAGATAAACTAATTATTGAGTTTGTACCAGATAATTCTCAACCAAAAAAAACCCATTTGTTTTACCTGCCTCATAAGGTAATTTACAATTCTGGAAAATTTAAAAAAAAATACTAATCCCGTCATATGAAGGGCTATATGCTAGTTTATTAGAAAGATTTTATTTATTTGATTGTTCATTGTAGATGACTTAGCCAAATTAAGGGTTAATTATTAATATTTTATGAATCTTATGTTGTTGTTTTTTTCTAATGGAAATTTAAATTTCAGATCCTCACTTCATTGGCGGTATTGTATAAATACCAATGCGAAGTAGAGAAATCAAAAGATAAGCATTACAAACTAATAGTTATTATTAATAGTATAAAATAACCACTGGTATTTTTACAATTTCTTAGCTATTTTGGAGCTTAAAAAAACTATTATACAATACCGAATATAACCAAAGTTTATTTGAAAACTGTTTACTGTATATATGGTATGAATTACTGAAGCAGCACGGGTCTGAAATTAAATAATAAAAAAGGTTTTTTTAAAGAAATAAAAAGAAAAAATCTTAGAAAATCTGCCGTTTGTCACTCGTGCATCAAAAATATTGGTTGGTATTGTAATGAGTTGGCGCTTTAATGGATTCTTGACGTTATAAGTTTTGTACGGAAGTATAGGACAGTCACCCATGTCTCAAACGTGACGCTTTAAAGACGGTATATAAGGGTGGCGTATATCCAGAAATTTGACTGCACAAAATAAGCAATGAATATATATTTACGTCATTTCCAAAGATTGTTAGCTATCAAACACAAATGTTTTGTCAAACATTTGTGGTAATATTTTACGTCTATGATAAATAAGTTATATAATTATTGCAGTATACTGATATAAAATGAGAAAAATATTTTCCTCTCCAAAATAAATTCTAATAATTTTGGCTCATTTTTAAGCAGAGATTGTCTTTATTTTACAGTAAGTTTTCTTGGGGGGAGAGGGGTTTAAATAAATGCGTTTCAGAGTTTAGCGTAAAATCACATAGTAAGTTGTGCAATACTAGTATTTCCTTTTAAAATACATCAATTATAAATGTATTTACCCCCCCCTTTTGTTTCTTTTTTTATTAGGATGATTTCAAGATTACATGGTTCATACAAAGTTTTATGATTATATTTACATTCTCTCTACTTATATGTTATACTCTTAGAATTATGTGGGAATTTATTGTATTTTCATGTTAGTTTCGGCGTTTTGTGTTAGTCTTACAAGTTTTTATGTAAGGTATCTATGTCAGTGATAAAATAATGAGTTTCTATTGAAGCAAAATCCCTATTTCAAGTAAAAATTGATAGGTTTTTTAAAAATTCGGATTGATTTTTCTTTTGTGGTCAAAATGAAATTAATTTTAGTAAAGGGAAATCATCTTAAAAATGTTAATATTTTAGTTTATAAGTATTAACCCTCTAAGCGGTTCGCACGTACAATTCCGCTAAACCGATGATGTCTTCGAAGCGGTTGTCACATACGATTTTCGACACCCAAAGACGTTCCGAAAATGGATGTAATGTACATTTCTGCCAGTGTTTGAGGTAGGAGGGTCGGTCGAATGTTTAGAAACTGCATCCCTCTTTGACTGACATTTATTG
>CM063510.1:71166464-71171464 GCA_032207245.1 Pardosa pseudoannulata
TTAAAAATAAACACAGATTCTCTTCTTTACAGTGTTTTAATGGTTATATCTGCAACATTCTCAACACATTTCATGTAATTTATGCAAACAATAAAAAAACAATTGATTGGTTAGGACAAATTATTTAAACATTATTCTAAACATTTTATCGTGATATTAAACATTAGAATAGCAATATCTCAAAACTTACATTTTTCTGTTGACTCATTTTAGATTCAGGCAGCCAATTTATTACAAATCTTATTTAAAAAATATATTTTGGTAACCTAGTGCAGTTTTTTGTTACTGAAATATTGCATATCATTACATTGACATGTGAATCTAATATCTAGATGTCAAAAATTTCTTTTCTAGTATAGTTTTCTCTTACATAATTCTTTACTAGAAGTGGCTAAAGTTTATATTATTTACTGTATTTCTCTAGCTATAATTTCCATAATTACATACCACATATCCGTATAGAACTAAAACAATTAGGGGATAAGGTAAGTTTAAGCATTTTTTTTTTGTATATAAAATTCTCAATGGCAATTTTTTTCTTTGATGTGTTTGTGTATTTTTTAAAAATAAACACAGATTCTCTTTTTTACAGTTTTTAAAGTCTATAGCTGCAAAATTCTCTACACATTTCATGTAATTTATGCAAACAATAAAAAAAAACAATTGATTGGTTAGGACAAATTATTTAAACATTATTCTAAATTTTTTATCTTGATATTAAAGATTAGAATAGCAATATATCCAAACTTACATTTTTCTGTTGACTCATTTTAAATTCAGGCAGCCGATTTAATACAACTCTTAGTATAAAAATATATTTTGGTAACCTAGTGCAGTTTTTGTTACTGAAATATTTCACATCATTACATTGAAATGTGAAGCTAATATCTAGATGTCAAAAATTTCTTTTCTAGCATAGTTTTCTCTTACATAATTCTTTACTAGAAGTGACTAAAATTTATATTATTTACTGTGTTTCTCGAGTTATAATTTCCATAATTACATACCACATATCCGTATAGAACTAAAACAATTAGGGGATAAGGTAAGTTTAAGAAGTTTGTTTGTAAATAAAATTATCAATTGCAATTTTTTTCTTCGATATGTTTGGTATTTTTAAAAAATAAATACAGATTCTCTTCTTTACAGTGTTTTAATGGTTATATCTGCAACATTCTCAACACATTTCATCTAATTTATGCAAATAATAAAAATTGATTGGTTCGGATAAATTTTTAAAAAATCATCTTAAATTTTTATTGTGATATTAAACATTAGAATAGCAATATTTCAAAACTTACATTTTTCTGTTGACTCATTTTAGATTCAGGCAGCCAATTTATTACAAATCTTATTTAAAAAAAATATATTTTGGTAACCTAGTGCAGTTTTTGTTACTGAAATATTTCACATCATTACATTGAAATGTGAAGCTAATATCTAGATGTCAAAAATTTCTTTTCTAGCATAGTTTTCTCTTACATAATTCTTTACTAGAAGTGACTGAAGTTTATATTATTTACTGTGTTTCTCGAGTTATAATTTCCATAATTACATACCACATATCCGTATAGAACTAAAACAATTAGGGGATAAGGTAAGTTTAAGCAGTTTTTTTTTTTCTGTAAATAACATTCTCAATGGGAATTTTTTTTCTGCGATGTGCTTGTGTATTTTTTAAAAATAAACACAGATTCTCTTCTTTACAGTGTTTTAATGACTATAGCTGCAACATTCTCAACACATTTCATCTAATTTATGCAAATAATAAAAATTGATTGGTTCGGATAAATTTTACAATAAAAATTATCCTAAATTTTTATTGTGATATTAAACATTAAAATAGCAATATCTCAAAACTTACATTTTTCTATTGACTCATTTTGGATTCAGGCAGCCGATTTAATACAACTCTTAGTATAAAAATATTTTTGGTAACCTAGTGCAGTTTTTGTTACTGCACCATTACATATCTGTACATTGGAATGGGAAGCCGATATCTAGATGCCAAAAATTTCTTTTTTCACATAGTTACTAGTTACATTTTCTTTACTAGTAAATAGAAGTGGCTAAACTAATTAACATATTCTTTACTAGTAAATTCTTTAATTCTAGTAATTGAAGTGGCTTACTGTGTTTCTCGAGCTATAATTTCCATAATTTCAAACCACATATCCGTGTAGAACGAAAACAATTTCGGATAAGGTAATTATTTTTTTTTTTTTTTTTTATTTAATTTTTGTAATTTTAAAAATATTTGTAATTATGTTTTCTTAATGGTCATCTCTTGTTAAATTTAAAAAATATATTATTGCATAACCATGAATTAGAATATGTGTTTACACAATAACATTTTTGTCTAGAATATTTTCTTGTGCAAAATACTTTTCTGGGAATAATACTGATAATTTTTATTGTTTGCTGTTTATTACTAAACCCCTTGGCGCAACAGCCCCCAGGGGGCTAGGGCAACTAGCCATAATCGTAATCGTAAATAGCCATAATCGTATTCTGCATTTAAGAAGATAATTCCTAATTTTAAAGTTACAGGTTTTTGTTTCCACGTACAAGATGTAGAAGTCCCTCAAAAACACACGTCTGCCATACCACAATAAATATTCTTTACTGCAGTGTATATAATGACATATTATATTTCAAATTGTATTTAAAGATCTAATATAACTTTATTTAAGAATAAAATTGTAAATATATACATGGTATAAGTAAAAGGAAACTAAACTCTTCTGTGCAACAGTCCCTAAGGGGTCAGCGTCTAAGACGCCAATCTCCGTTTCCGAGATCAAGGGCGCTGGGGTGCGAAGAATACGTTCCGATTAAGTTGTCAACCTTATGTGGAACCCCCAGAGTTTAGTTCTCAAGCATACTTAATCATCAGTTGATCTACCCACTGAAGGCATGAAAGGCTGAGTCAACCTTGTTCAGTCCGGGGATGGAACCTCGTACCTGTGTCATAGGAGCTCGAAGTTCTTCTCCATCTCCACTGGCCTTTTACTGTTTAATAGTATTTGTATTGTCTACAAACCAGTACAACCAAACTTAGATTAAGAGAGGAATTGGATTGAAAAAATTTCTTACAAGTCCTTCCAGGCAAAACAAATAGAGATGATGATCTTCTATCAGTAAAAGATCAGTGCAGCAACCATCCAATGCATATCTTTTGTTATTATCGACTTTACTCCATTCTAAATGGAAAAACATATATTTATTTTAATACCAAAGTTTCTTTTGTGGCATTTTCATTTTCTATAAAATATCATATCCGTAAATTCTTTCTTTCTTAGTTCAGTTTATATAAAGAGTTATATTTGTCCAAATTTCAACACAACAAACTTATCTGGGAAAATGAAATGTATGAAAAGAAATTGTGTACCACATCTTTCTGGAAAATCCTGTTACATAATACAAATATGATAACATTCTATCAACAGAAAATCCAGTTTAGTAACCCAGTCCTGCGTAGTACCCTCAAGTGTATATACTTCAATGATAATCGTAGTATAAGCAATTCCAAAGAAACGTAGAAATATATTTATGCATGCCGAAATATCTTTTCTAACACATATATTTTTAAAAAATGAATTTTGTACATAAACGTAACCTTTTTTTATTTGTCTGATGTTATTCCAACAGTCATTGTTGGCATATTTTACCACTAAGATCTGATTTCTATGAAATGATTATGAAAGAGATTGGATTGGACAACTGTAATGTAAATATTTCCGGGTATCACAGGTGATATTCCTCTAACACTTGAATACATTCAGTGCATTAACCCAGCCTAGTGTTTAAACCAGTGTATATTTTTCAATGAAATCGTCAAGTATTTACCATTCTTTTGAAATGTGAAAATGTAAAGCATGAAAAAATGACTTCCTAAATATATTTATTAAATACGTTTTCAAGAATAAGATTATGTTTTCTTTCGTCACCATGTTTTGATAGATGTCATCATTTGTTTTAATATGAGGGAAATCCCTCTAACGATGGAAACCCTCCACTATTGTGATTTTTTCAGTTTATATTTTATGCTGTCTAATATACTGTATATTTTATGCCATTTCTACAACCTAATATTTTTAAAAATCCTTTCATTAACTAAGCCTATTAAACCTCATTTTTTTTAAACAGTAATATTATTTTTTCACTACTGTCAGTGATTTATAAATTAATTTTACAATATAAAATATCTAAAGTATTCATTAATAAATTTTTAGTATGAATAATACTGCATACGTGTGGTCCCACAGCATTAAAACTGAATGTAATAAAACAGATTGACTAAATACAAAAAAATAAATAATTCTTATTATGACATATCCATGATCTTTATGACAGTTTGAAAAACATAGTTCCTTTACTAATTATAATTTGAATTCCTTTTTATTTGATTTGAGTTAATTTAATAATTATATTTTGTAACTATTACGTATCAATGACTTATATCAGACCTGTTGAGATAACACAAAGAATTAAGACACCAGATACAAATGAGCGAATACTTACCCTTTTGCAGACTTTTTTATTTTACAAACCTATTTTTGAACAATCTATTGACGCAAATAAAAGATATTCGATTTCAATATGGAGACGCCGTAAACTGCTGGAATGTTGGAGAAACTGATGACGCTATCTGCAGATGAACAAAATGGTTGAGTAATCCCTGCTTCTGCTGAAATCCTCCGTTCGCTCCGTCTTAGCCTGCTTTCCTCTGACTATTGCCTCGTTTTGCAAAAGACAGACCGTAGTACTCCAAACCAAACCCTCTGACTCCTGTTGCTAGGGCCAATGACGACTCACGTTAGCAACCCCTCTTGTCCAACGGGGTCGAAAGGGGGGCGGTTTACTGAAATCGCCCTCGTCCATCGTTCAGTCTCCCTCGCTGGCGTTGTCCAGCAATGTAACTCATTGTTATATTAACCATTTTATATGAATCATTGTGACCTCACTCTTCAATGTAAACCACTGGGTATAAATACCCA
>CM063510.1:71176464-71196464 GCA_032207245.1 Pardosa pseudoannulata
CTATTTCCGAAACGTTCAGTTTTAATTAAGTAAGAAGCGAGTTAAAAGAAGCGGTTTAAAATTCCTTGATGCAAAATAAATGTCTTTTCAAATTACTCTGCCCTTTTTTCTCCATATACGGTTATTCAATTAAGCAACAGCCAAGTGAGTTAAAAAGGCTTTTTAAAGTCGATATTCTGTGCAAAATATTAATCGTTAATACTGATACATCGTCAATCATTTAGTTAATTCTTTTATAAACACATTAAGATTAGGAAAAACTGAAGTAAAGAGATTTTTGAATGTCTATTATTAAATTCAGAACTGTAGCTCGAAATAAACAAGTATTTAAAATAGAAAATGTTTTGGTATATTGTGTATCAGATTACTTTTAGTTGGTCAATTAAGTTAACATAAATTCATCCCCATAGACGTACTCTTATGCTTTAAGGCAGATATATTTAAATTTATAAATAAAATAAAGTGAGTATTCTGTGAAAGTAGTATATACACACACATACAAGAGAAAAATTAATTCCAATGCTTAAAACTAAGATTTTATTAAATTTTAAAAAATTAACATATTATGTAACGTATGCATTAATGATTTGATATATTTTTTCTTATCTATTAAAGTATCTTAGGAGCCATTTTAAAATTGTTTAAAATTTTCTAGAGACTTATAATCACAAATGTATTACCAGTAAAGAAGTATTACTTTTGATATCACAAATAAGACATTATAACTAAATTAACAGGTGTGAATATCAAGTTAAATATTCTAAAATCACGACTTTATTTTTAAAATTGATACCAAAATATTACAAAATTGAAAATCTGCAGGGGAAGTTTGCTTAAAACATTTCAAAATTCAACCCTAAAAAAAGCATAATCCTCCTCCCCCCCAAAAAAAATAAATAAATAAAAGAGAAATGTAGTTAGTTATACAACAGAAAAATACTTCTCTTAATGCAGAAATAAACGCCAAAGCAAATCATGCAATGAACCACAAAATATAAAAGGTGAATTCCTAGATAACACCATACGTAGTCCTGGCGTGTCTCTCTTCAAACATTGAGTTGCGAGAGTTGAATGAAAATTTATTAGTCCAGTACCTCCCACTGAAATCAACATTCAAGATCCAATGCAGTCCCAATCACACCATTGTTCTTTCGATTTGAGAATCGTTAAATTTTGAAGTCGCCTTCAACATATGTAAAGTACTGTAAAACACTGCTTCCAGAAAGTTGTAAAAAGAACGATTCATGGGTGCATTGCAACGTTAGAGCCAAGTAGAAGTTATGTTAAGGCATTCCTAATTTCATCTTAACTGTTAGACACCGAATTAAAAAAATGAATAAAATTTCAAAAATTAAAATGCAGTTTTATAGCAGCTATTGTTGTCTTATACAGATATACGATAGAAGAAGACATATCTCAATGCTAAAAAAAGGTTAGCTAAACAACCCTTAAAAAGGAAGAGCAGACCCTTGCTGAAACTCTACATAATGTTCATCATTGCTAATATGTTACAGTCCTGGTGTATTTCATAAAAAAGTAACCATAGGAGTGGTTAAAAAACAGATTTCCAAAAAGAGGGTATCTTGATGATGTCAATGTTTTTTTAAAAATTCAGTCCCAATAACAAATATTTAACCACCAAAGAATTGGGGACTTCCATACAGCTTTTTGCTGCAATAATTTTCAGAAATATGCGTATTATTATTTTTTTAGATCATATTGTTTTAATAAGATATATAAAATAAGAATTTTATATACTATAAAATTGCATGAAAGTTGTTTGGATAATAATTATTCGTTTATACACTTCTAGTAAGCTTGATTATTTTATTTATTATCAGGGAAATTGTGTTTGTACGAAAGGAGTTATTTTGTGCTCATTTTCGTCCATAAATGAACACTTATGATTCTTTCATATATTTTTAGTGCAAATCGTAGTATACATATAGATTACGACAATATCTTTATTGGTAATGAAGAGAGGTTGTGGTTGGAAATAGGAAACAATAATTCCATGATCAGTCTGATTTTCCAAGCACGGACACATATCTTTTTGCCGAGGTACCTATAAAACTCCAATGGCCCAATCAAATGTCAGTCACCAGGGGGATCCCTATGATAACCTAAGTTGAAAGAGAATAGCCACAGAATGTTATTTATAAAATTGGAATTGTTGGTATAGACTGACCTAATTTAAATATAGATGGCATATATAGGATATAATGTTCATCAGGAAAGTTAGCACTAAAACAAATACCACCCTCACCAGTGATTTATCTATAATTTGATAAACTTAATTTACATTACATACAAAATATTATTTTGATTTGTGCAGGAGAATACCACATTTATCATATTTCAAAATCGCAAAGAAATTATTTAAAATAAACTATCATGATAAACTTAAAGTTATAAATTTAGATATTAATCAATTTGATCATAGAATTAATGATATAGTGTCATTTGGACATTCCAAAAATAATTAACTTTTTCCTACTTTTAAATAAAAATGTCCCAGCTGATTTGTCAATCGGTGTTTAACTGTAGTTAACCATGGTGAAATTTTGGTCTGATACAACTGCACTTTACTAATTGAATAAAATCACAGCAAAGTTGTGTCTGATGAATATTTAGTAATTTGTTTAATTTTTCTTTAATAAATATTTCTTTGATATCAAAATTGAGGTATTTTTAAATGCTTAAAGGCGGGTTGCACCAAAACGTTTAAAGGCTAACCGCAATTATTTCTGTTTAAACAGAGAAATTAGTAACATCATTGGTTAATCCCGCTTAGCCGTTAAACGACTTTGGTGAGAGCCAAAATAGGTTAAATTTTTGTTTAAATTCTGTTACAGTACTCATACAAGAATAACGAGTTTTTCTATGTAAAAATTGCAGAAAGGATATAGAAAATCTTTACCTAGATACAGAGAATTGCGTTGGTTGGTGCCATGGGTTAATATCGGTTAGCCGTTGAACGACTTGGTGAAAGAGACCCTAAATAGGTTAATTTTTTGTTTAAATTCTGTTACATTACTTATACAATATTAACAAGTTTTTCGGTGTAGAAATTGAAGTATAGATATAAAAAAATCTCTACCTAGATATTTCTTGCAGCAATAAAAATTTGAATGTCTTAGTAGAAAAAAATTGACTCTAAAGATATAGATGCAAAAGAATAAAAAATATCTAAAATTTTAATGTAAGGAAAGAAGACTCGTCTGATGAATAGAAAAATTTTCTTTCGAAAATATCAGACATTATATCGATGCAACTGTTTTTTATGGTGGGTCTGGGGATGGTAAAAAGGAGATTACGACACAAACTAAGAGGAATATCCAGATAAAAATGCCCACTGCTATATATGGTTGGACTGCAATAACAAAAGCAAATTTAAAAGGTTTTAAAATAAAATATCTGATTTGGTATAAATAGGTGAATATAATATGAGACATTTCATAAGGAAGGTGCAATATGCTTCTATCGCACAGCAGAGGAAAGATAAAATCTGAACTTGTTTGAGAAATTATTTTATTGCATTGTATTCCATTTTCTAAAATAGCTATAGATATAGTGCTGGTATTTAACAACGGAGTTCATGGGTTTAAAAGTCACAACAGTCAAGGAAGTTCCTAGCCGATCTTATCACTCGTGTAGCTAAAATGAAAACTATAGATCTCAAAACCAAATCATTTTTATTACTTTATTTTCCTCAGCTTAGGTGAGAAATGCATATACCGGGTGATTATGATTAACTTCTCATATAAACGATATCCTATAGAACAAACAAGTGAACAGAATGCAAAAAAGTTTTGTACATGGCTTACACAAGATGCGCTAAAGGAATTTCAAAAACAAATTAGTTCCGAAATGTTTACCAGAAGAAGTCTTTTCGAGAAAAAGATCAAATTAAACACAATAAACGACCAAAACTCAATACAAACACTATATTAGCATTTATTGACTAGTTTATGATAACCTTGCCATCGAAAGATATTAAGTAAAGGTGAGGGAGAAACAAAAACAGTTTAGTTTGAAGAAACAAGAATAGATTAGGACGAAATTGAAAAAGAGGAGACGTTGTTCATTATGTCCAGGATGATGTAGGGAAAGTTTCTCCACGTGACCACCCTTATTCATCTGAAAATTCCAAGTCGGTGGACAATATTCAACAGCAAATCGTAACTGATTAATTGTAAGGCTTCTATCATGGAGATCTTTAAGCTTTTAAACATCGCAAAGCCTCCCCAATACACCACATATTTTAACACTTTGACTGCCAACTACGACTCATAGATTACATTCTTTTCTAGGACACTAACTACGAGTTATCTCTTACTCTGTTTACTTGACAGTTTTTTGCAGATACGAATAAACTTGTAATATATCAGTGCTAATATCGATAGAGAGCTTCTGGTAAAAAAAAAGTCAATGCTTCCTTGCATGAACAGAAAAGTTATTTAAAAAACGAATAACAAATATAATATCTCAGAAGGTTTATAATCGCTACTGTCGTTACTATCCTCGTCAAAAATCCCATCGAATTCTAAATCACTTAGATTTTTGTAGTACTCAATTCCACTGTGGTTTTTTCTTATCCATATTAGGTTCTTGATAACTTAATTATAGCAATAATTATAAAACAAAACACTTAAGAAAGACTTAAATGTGATGCACTCGTTTACAGTTTCTGAGATACTATTGACGAATATGGAAGCGTATTTATAATTCAACCTTAGAGAAATTACAATTTGACGTGTCTGTGTGTCTGCGAGAGAATTAACTCGTTGTTTGCTTCGGAGAAGAGATTTCTGTTTCCGAAGTCAACTACGAGATAACTCGAAAGACCTTTTTCTTTAAATAAAAAAACATGTTTTATGCTTTTGGGGGATAACTATGCCCTAGAATTAGAGTTTTTAATATAACGTGATTAAATAAAATTGATATTTGACAGAGTTCTGAAAATTGAAGAGGCATTTGACGCGTTATTAGCCTCATGACCAGAAATCACACAGAATTAGATCTTGCGAACGTGTTGGCCATGAATTAAGAAAGGAATGACTAATAACATGTTCCTCTGTGAAGTGTTGAAGCAATAGCGCCTTCGAAGAACCATGGATACGTGGAAGCACATAATTATGCATAAAAATCGTCCATGTAAGGACCCGCCCTTGATGCAGTTGCGGTACAACACACGTCCACAGCATGTCATAGTACAAACGACCCATAACGGAATACGTGACAGGTCCACGTCACTGATTTACTAAAATAAGAATAGCACAAAGAAGAACATCGCCGTGATTCGATACCATATATTGACTTTTGGAAAGTGTAAAGGAATTTCAGTCTGGATCTGTGGATTTTCATTAGCCGAAATGCAGTAATTGTGTGTGTTGACCGTCCCATTGAGGTATTAATGAGCCTCGTTGCTCCACAGAATATTCCAAGGTCATGTCAGATTAACAGTCATTCTGTTCAGAGAACTGACTATTAATGAGAGATGTTGTGACATGTCGTTATCAGCAACACCTGGGTATGGTGGATTTTCTATGGAAAGTAGTGCATTATGTTTCTGAGTAGTTTTCGGACGGTACTGTAATAATAACCTGTCTGTCGAGAAACTGAACGCGCACCATTGAACAGCTGTTTTGATGGCATCAGAAAGTACCGGTGTGACACGTTTACGTCCTCATCCATGTTGAACTCCTATTTTCCTAGTCCCTTCATATTTCTTAATCATGACCTGGAGATTTTTATTACACATTGGTCCACCCAGCAGTTTCTTTCTTCGACCAAATTTACGAACTGCAGAAGAAACATTCCCCTTGTTTTCGTAAAACAGTTTCACCAATAACGTGTTCTCATGTTATTCTAAAGAGACCACCATTAGTACATCTAGAAACATCAACTTAAACATGAAAACATCTGCAAACGTTTCATACCATAACCTGTTTTGCATAAAACATCCCCTTCTTACCAAGAATGCAAATATCTCGACATTTTTCTCTTACAACTGACATTTTTTCCCAGTTTTGTGTTTTATTTTTCATAATTCTTGTTCTTGATTGTTAATATTTTTTCTGCATTCCATTTTGGTCTTTTATTGTGTTAAAGTTCATACTTTTTTAAGGCGCCCTCTAATGGACATTTTGGAACTAAAATGTTTTATTTTTCAAACTTTCTTCAGCGCATCTCACGTATATGCAATATACAAAATTTCGTTACATTTCATTCACCTGTTTGCGATGTAGGAGGCTCTTTATAGGTGAAGTTTAATTATAACAACTCGGTATATAACAAAATACAGACAAAATACTGCAAAGTATTTAAATTATTTTACATTTGTAAAAATTTCTGTTTCTTAAATTTTTCTATAATTAAATAAATAGATAATGCATTTTAAAGTTTTTATTTTCTTCATAATATTTTTTACCAATAATGAAAGAATTTAAGTTATTCTTTAGAAAATTAATTACATAAATTTACATATTGCCCTATAAATAAATACAAACATTATGCACACTTTAGGGCCATTCTTGCATGATTGTTGAAATAATTTAGTATTTAGCCCTCTAAGCGGTTTGCACGTACAATTCCGCCAAACCGATTATGACTTCAAAACGTACAATTTTCGACCTCCAAAAACCGAGAATGGAGATCCGAAAATGGATTTAACGTACATTTTTGCCAGTGCTTTCCTCCATGGAGTTTTGAGGTAGGAAGGTCAGGTCGACTGTTTAGGAACTCCATCCCTCTTTCACTGACATTTCTTGAGCTATGCACCCCTACCCCCTGAGGCACAAAGACTCTAACAGCTTTTCATGGCTTTGTAAATCTCTATATCGAAGTATTTCTTTTGCGGTAACAGATGCATCTCTAATTGTACCGCTTAAATATCTTAGATGACTTTCGTAAAATATATAAAGAAGTCTCTCAAAGAATATTTTTATTTGTACTTTTAGAATCCATTATTTCTTATGGGATAATATTCCAGACTTGAAGAACTTTATATGTATTAAAAATTAATAGTCTATAATATCTATTTATATATCTATATATAACCGGAAGTAAAGAGACAATAATGAGGGTGGGTTTCCCGTATTCCATTCTAGTCGACAAAGGGTGAAGGAAAAAATCATAGAACGCTTTGGTGTTCCACTCGGAGGGTTAGATATAGCTAGAGAGCTGCTTTTTACTACAGATTTCAGGGGTTTTAGAATCAAGCAGGTATAAAGGTTCGTAGTTGATAGTTCTTAGTCATATTATCTCGTGCAGCTAAAGAGTCAATCATACATCTCAAAACCAAATAACTTTTCCTCTGGTCAGGTATGAGTTGAAGGAGAATATATATGACAAAATATGGAGAAAATACTGTAAAATAGAAAAGTATATTGCATTGAAATATTTTAGAATTTTCAATTTTATTTAAAGCATAAAATAAATAAAACATTTTAAAGTTTGCCTTTTCTTAATAATTTTTTTTCGCCAGTAATGAAAAAATACCCTATATATTAATTGCCTAAGTTATCTGTCTGTCTGTCCTGGAATTTATGAAGCGATTGGAAGTGGAAAGGATAGAGCCGTCCATATATGATTTTTATTGAGTTAGGTTAGAAACGTGCTGTATCTACCCCTTCCCCCCTTTTCTAGCCTTTAATTCCATTATTTCAAGTTCTATTTTCCCCGGTTTGGAATAGGCGATTAAATTGATCAGTTTATCACATAATAAATAGGTAAAAATAACATTTTTTTATCATTATGACGTAATTCCTTTAACCATCTCATTTAATTATTTCTTGTTTTAAATTATTTTAATATCGTCTGAATTGTTTTCATACGTTTTATCAATAAACTTAGGTATTACGTAAATAATTTCCTTTTATATTTGGTTTAAATGATAGATTAGGTGCATATGTGATACCTTTAAATTTAACCATCGATTACTTTGTTGCAATGAAAAATGTAACACCGGTATTAACAACAAATTGTATCTACTTTCCAGTGTGTAGTGGAAATGATAGTTTCATTTCTTTACCTCCATTAATTACTGAGGTGAAAAAATGGGATGAACTTGTCGATAATTTTGACTTAGCTAAGACATTTTTGAATTATCTTTCTAAATCAACCCTTAATTTGACAAGATGTTTTTAAATTACTTTTTAATTTTAATTTCTGTTATTTTCCCATGTCTGTATAGCCATTAGGATCTGTGTAAAATAAACAAAAAAATATATCATTTTCCATTTTTGAGATTATTAATGTCCGCTGTGGCGAACAGGACAATTATGTTATATGGTAGTTATAAATATACATGTCCGGTGTAACGGACTTAGCCAAATTAAGGGTTAATGAACGTGTTTCTA
The DNA here is from genome assembly GCA_032207245.1 of Pardosa pseudoannulata. NCBI lineage: Eukaryota > Metazoa > Arthropoda > Arachnida > Araneae > Lycosidae > Pardosa > Pardosa pseudoannulata. The sequence goes on from CM063510.1 coordinate 71,184,828, forward strand.
AACTGTATTCACAGTATTGGGAGACTTTAGAAGAGTAGGAAGATAAACAAATTGAACTTGTACCAGATAATTCTCAGCCAAAAATCAAACCAATTTTTATCTTCCTTATAGGATACTTTACAATTAAGGAAAATTAAAAATTTCACTGATCCCGTCATATGACGGGCAATATGCTATTCTATAATATTCTTTAATAACTAATTACCAGGGCTTCGAACCATAATTTTTTTTGTTCCGGTTTTCGTTCTGGTTCAACTAAAAAATTAATATCGGTTCAGTTCCGGTTTTCGCTCCGCCAAAAATAACTGTTTTCGTTTCAGTTCCAAATGAATAATTTCATTTTATGTATATTCTTATTTGTACTAAAAATATAATTCTATCATAAACAAAAAATGTAATTCTATCAAAATTTAGAAAAATTTTATTCTTTTTTTAATTGGTACACTATGTGAATTTATACAAACAGCAGGTACGATAAGAGCGGCGAGCATTGGCATTGTTATCCATTATCAAAATTGCATTTGACAACTAGGTTCATGATTACCCACATTCGTCGTTTGACTCTCACATCGTGCACTTGGCCTTGCAATAATTATGTAAAAAATATATTATTTATTTAACATATGAAAATTGCCTCTAATTATTAATATATCTTTTAACGTGGTTTCACTGAGATTACTTCTGTTGTCTAGGAGAATAAATTTCAAACCTGAAAACGCTCTTTCAACACTAACTTGTGTAGCTGGAGCTGCCAAAACCACCATTGCAATCTTATACAAGTGCGGATATGTAATTATAAAGTTGACGTTAAATTAGAAAATATTGATAAGTTGGTAACAGTAACAAAATGACTGAAAGATATATCGAACCGAAATAAACCGATATTTTTTTCGGTTCAGTTCCGGTTTTCGTTCCAACCAAAATAACGGTTTTTTCCGGTTTTTGGTTCAGTTCCGGTTCGAAGCCCTGATTTAAATATTGACCAATCAATAACTAAAATATTACTAACTTTAAAATACAAATAAATACTTTTTAAATAAATATAATGACCCATTTCAGATCTGAAGTATCTGTCTTTTCAATGTTGTTTAAAATAATGAACTTGTATAAACTTGCGATAATCTGATTTAATAATACGCCATTCTTTTTTTAACCTTTGTGCTTTTTATTCTCCAGATTTAACAATACAATGCAAGAAATCAATTCTTTATAGATGAGTCAAAGTAATATAAAACACAATACACGCAAAGCTGAAAAATATCTCACTCATGATTGGCAATGAAGAAAAATCTGATAATGGATAGAATGACTCTTTCCTGAAGAGAAAGTTTGCTCTTTATGTGATTACTCAGTAATATATTATATTTCTACCATCTTAGTTGACAACTTCATTAAGATATAGAGATTTATTTTTTGTATCTATGTTTTAAAATTGGGCTTTACAGCAATCTTTTTTACATGCATCATTGCATAGTAAACTCTGAACATTGCCTTTTTATTATGCAAAAAAAGAATAAATCGATTTCTTTGCGTGTTATGGGTATGTGATTTTGCAATTTACTATTTTTCATGTAATGTACGTCATTTATCAAAACTAAAATAAGAAGCCCTGAAACACAATGCATCATTAATAAAACATACGAGAATGCAGTAATTCTGGGTAAGAGAAATGCATTATGATTTCTAATATAATTCATCTTTCTTTAAGAAAAGGACTGTTGAAATTCAATTCAGTTTCAGAAACTTGCTTCTTCTTTTTCAGTTTCACATGCATAATTTTTATCGATTCCGCCGGTAATTCAATAGTCAGCAGATGTACTGCTCTCTGCGTTTAAAACATGCCTTTAATTCAGATTTAATATAATATTTTTATATACTTCGCTTCGGTGATTTTTCTTTAAAGTTGTATTTTTATTGAATAGAGATTTTCTATATATTTGCGTTTGTTTAGCTATTAGTGTTTTTCCTTACATTAATAAACAGCATTTGAAAATTGTTTCACAACATAAATTTTGAAGAGTTTTATTTTTTACTCCTATTTCCAAAAATTGAGGTTTTATGTTTGAAACAAACTTATGCCATTCTATGAACGAATGTGTAGGATAAAAAGACTATTTTTATTTCTATACGAATAAAAAGATATGCAATTTAAAATTAAATTTAAATGTCACTTTGAGAAGATATATGTATAATTGGAAAGACATAATGTAATTATGTCATATAGACATAATTGAAAGTACATATAGCTTTCTCATCCTAGCCATACACAAGGAAATTATAATTACATCAAAGTATTTGAACTTTATTTATTGCTATTTTGACTTATATTTATTAACACCTTTTGTATACCTAAAACATTGGATTTTGGACCTATGGTTATTCTGTTTAATATTACTGTTGTGGAAGATAGTTTAAGATGTCTGGAATATATTAGATAGTATATCTATCCCCTGGAATTACGTTCCATACTACATTATGGTAATGCCGGTGTAATTATGGTAAAATTGGGCAGCAAATATTTGACCTCAGTGTTATCAAGTAATGAATTAACATTTATGAAGTTGTATTTTAATGAAGTAAATTTTAAGCTCATTTAAAAAATTTGCTTTTTGATTTCTCTTTTATTAATGTCTTCTGGATAATGCTTGTACCGAAAACTTTAAAATTAGGAACTAGGGCTATGTGCTTCAATACTACTATTAGTCCTGGATAATTTAAGCTTTCAGTAATATATTAGATAGAATACCTTCTGGATTTATCTTCCATAGTAAATTATGGTATAACTATCTGAGAAGTAAATAAATGACTGTTGAATTCAGTTAAGAACCAATGAACTATTTTTATTAATATATGAATGCAATTAAAATTAAATTTAAATGTCACTTTGAGAAGATATAGGTATCATTGGAAAGACATAATGGAATTATGTTATATAGGCATAATTGGAATTGCATATAGCGTTCACTTTCTAGCCATACACAAGGAAATTATAATTACATCAAAGCATTTGAACTTTATTTATTGCTATTTTTACTTCTATTTCATTAATACCTTTTGTATAATATTTGTATACCTAAAACTTTTGATTTTAGAACTAAGGTTATGCTGTTCAAAATTACTGTTGTGGAAGACAGTTTAAGATGTCTGGAATATATTAGTTAGTATATCGCCTGGAATTACCTGCCATAATACATTATAGTAATGCTGGTGTAATTATGATAAAATTGGGCTGCAAATATTAAACTTCAATGTTAACAAGTAATGAATTAACATTTATGTAATTGCATTTTAATGAAGTAAATTTTAAGCTCATTTAAAAAAATTAGCGTTTTGACTTCTCTTTCATTAATCTCTTCTGGATAATGCTTGTACCTAAAACTTTAGATTTAGGATCTAGGGCTATGCTCTTGAATACTACTGCTAGTCTTGGATAATTTAAGCTTTCAGCAATATATTAGGTAGAATATCTTCTGAATTTATCTTCCCTAGTAAGTTATGGTATAGCTATCTGAGCAGTAAATAACTGACTATTGAAGTCAGTTAAGAAATAATGAACCATTTTTATTAATATATGAATAAAAGTATATGGAATTTTAAATTAAATTTAAATGCCAATTTGAGAACATATAGGTATAATTGGAAAGACATAAACGAATTATGTCATATAGGCATAATTGGAAGTGGATAGAGTTCTCTTTCTAGCCATACACAAGGAAATTAAAATTACATCAAAGCATTTGAACTTTATTTATTGCTATTATGACTTTTATTTCATTAACACCATTTGTATAGTATTTGTATACATAAAATACCGGATTTTGGAATTAGGGTTATGCTGTTTAATATTACTGTTGTGGAAGATAGTTTAAGATGTCTGGAATACATTAGCTAGTATATCTATCCCCTGTAATTACGTTCCATACTACATTATGGTAATGCCGGTGTAATTATGGTAAAACTGGACAGTAAATATTTGATCTCAGTGTTAACAAGTAATGAATTAAAATTTATGAAATTTTATTTTAATGAAGTAAATTTTAAGTTCATTTAAAAAATTTGCTTTTTGATTTCTCTTTTATTAATATCTTCTGGGTGATGCTGTACCTAAAACTTTAGATTTAGGAACTACGGCTATGAGCTTGAATACTGCTGTTAGTCTTGGATAATTTAAGCTTTCAGCAATGTATTAGCTAGAATATCTTCTGAATTTATCTTACGTAGTAAGTTATGGTATAACTATCTGAGCAGTAAATACCTAACTGTTGTTAAGAACCAATGAACTATTTTTATTTCTATGTGAATAAAAAAGTATGCAATTTAAAATTAAATTTAAATGTGACTTTGAAAAGTTATAGGTATAATTGGAAATACATAATGGAATTATGTCATATAGGCTTAATTGGAAGTGCATATAGCATTCTCTTTCTAGCCATACACAAGGAAATTATAATTACATCAAACATTTGAAATTTATTTATTGCTATTTTGACTTCAATTTCATTAACACCTTTTGTATAATACTTGATACCTAAAACATTGAAATTTGAAACTAGAGTTATGCTGTTTAATATTACTATTGGGAAAGACAGTTTAAGATGTCTGGAATGTAAAATCTAGTATATCTCTTAGAATTACCTTCCATTCTACATTTAAGTAATACAGGTGTAATTATGATAAAACTGAGCTGCAAGTATTTGACCTCAATGTTAACAACTCATGAATTAACATTTTTGAAATGGTATTTTAATGAAGTAAATTTTAAGTTCATTTAAAAAAATTTTCTTTTTGACTTCTCTTTCATTAGTACCTTCTGCATAATGCTTGTACCTAAAATTTTAGAATTAGGATCTAAGGCTATGCACTTGAATACTGCTGTTAGTCTTGGGTAATTTAAACTTTCAGCAATATATTAGCTAGAATATCTTCTGAATTTATCTTCCATAGTAAGTTATGGTATAACTTTATGAACGGTAACTAACTGACTGTTGAAGTCAGTTAAGAACCAATGAACTATTTTTATTTCTATATGGATAAATATATATGAAATTTAAAATTAAATTTAAATGTCACTTTGAGAAGATATAGGTATAATTGGAAAGACATAATGGAATTATATCATATAGGTATAACTTGAAGTGCTTATAGCGTTCTCTTTCTAGCCGTACACAAGGAAACTATAATTACATCAAAGCAATTGAACATTATTTATTGCTATTTTGACTTCTACTTCATTAACACCTTTTGTATAATATTTGTATACCTAAAACTTTGGATTTTAGAACTAGAGTTATGCTGTTTAATATTACTATTGGGGAAGACAGTTTAAGATGTCTGGAATGTAAAATCTAGTATATCTCTTAGAATTGCCTTGCATACTACATTAAGGTAATACCGGTGTAATTATGATAAAATTGGGCTGCAAATATTTAACTTCAATGTTAAGAAGTAATGAATTAACATTTTAGAAATGGTATTTTAATGAAGTAAATTTTAAGTTCATTTAAAAAATTTGTTTTTTGACTTCTCTTTCAGTAATATTTTCTGGATAATGCTTGTACCTAAAACTTTAGATTTAGGATCTAGGGCTATGTGCTTGAATACTGCTGTTAGTCTTGGGTAATTTAAGCTTTTAGCTATATATTAGCTAGATTATCTTCTCGATTTATCTTCATACTAAGTTGTGGTATAACTATCTGAGCAGTATGTAATTGACTTCAACGTTCAGAACCAATGAATTTCACATATTCGAAATGATATTTTTCTAAACCAGTGTTTTTACTTCTGCACTTTTACTAGTGGTTTCAGTTACTTATTTTAATTTAAAAACTTCTGATATGCATGTTTAATACTACCCAGTGCATCTTGTAGTCTAATTATTGCTCTACTAAGGTGACATATTTAAATTCAATTCGATATCTTTATCTAATACAGGAGCTTAATCTGGACGTTTCGAGTCAGGTAGATCGTTCCTTGTGACGTCATTTTGATGTCAGCTTGATCATTTGCTGACATAATGTCAGCAAACTGACGTCAAACTGACGTCACAACGAAGGTTCTAAATGAACAGTAACATCCAGAGTAAGGGCCATAAGTATGAAATGTATTAACGATTGAGAATAAAAATATTAGCATCCAATATCCTCAAGTATAATTTACACAACTATATTAGACATATATGTAGCAAATAATATATTTAAAAGTTTTATCAAAATAAACAATTTTGGTATAATACGAAAAGCAAACGTAGGTAAAATACAAATACTCAGTGAAAGTTCACATACTGCTGCATGTAGTGATAACTATTTTTATTTGCGAGAGGTCTCAGTGGCTTATTAAACCAAGCTACGTGATGAAGTAGAAAGTAGACTACTTTCATAGCTATTCATCGAACCTATTGGAAACACCCCTATACGAAAGTTAACAAGTGTGAAATATAACTAACAGAAATAACATACGGGAAAACGGGCCAGACAAGAGGCCACATCTTGCAAAATAAGCAAAATGGTGATTGTCAAAACAAATTTGTTATTTATTTCATTGGTTAGTTTGCAATACATGCTACTCTCTCGAGACAATCATACAGCTTTCTGTGTACAGTACCTTACATTGGTTTTGTATATGATGCTTCTTTCAGTCAGAAACGTTTTACCTCCACGGAAGCATTTCTAGATTTAAAGAATTTTCAATCGTATTAAGTGCGATATTGAAAAGAAGCATTGAAGTATCCATGAGCGAATGGTCACCACAGCTGTCTCGTAATAACCAAATAGTCATCACAGTTCCCTAGTAATCAAGAGGTCATGACAATAGAATTTAACATACGTGTAAATATTTATTTAATTCATTTATTTATGTTCTACTTTATTTCGTATTCCAGGAGATATCGGACAGTTCTTTAGTTTACCAGAAAAGTATTCTGGAATATTCTCTACTTCTCTGCGATGCGCAGCAAAATGTTCATCTTCTTCCTAGACATATTTCTGGAGTTTTCCCTCTGGCTATAAAAGCTCAGTCACAGACAGTTCTGGGTTCAGAGTTGTGCAGAGCTTGCAATTGTACTTCTCTCTTTGAGTTGAGTTAATAAAGTAGGTTAACTCTACTTCCTATGTGTTATTGTGCTGCACCTTAAGCCCCTACGGTACAATAGTAACTATTATACCCAGTTGAAATTTATGGACTATTTACCTGATAATATATTTTCAAAAGTAAACTTTAATGTATTTTGAAGTCTAAAATCTGTTTGTTCTGCCCCTAAAATGAAAAAAACCATATTGTCAATGTGAGTGATACTCATTGCTCAAAATACCGCAATGAACATCGAAACAGAAAAATGCCAGCAATATAAAACATTTTCTATATCTATGCTCAAATGTTTCTGTCTTTAAGCAGAAAGCTGTGTAGTTGTCTCGAATGAGCAACATGAATTGCAAACTAGCCTTATTAAATAAATAACAAATTCACTTTGGTACTTAGCTTTAACCAGTTAATACCAATCGTCTACTTTTTAAGGACATTCCGAAAGTACCTTAAAACTTTTTATTATTTTTTCTCACAACGATTTTTCTTTTTCGCAAAAGTAGAACTGAATCCTATCAACAATCTGCCAAATTTTCGAGAATCTATTTTATTCCTTAAAGTTTGTCATAGATGTTTTATGATTGTTCCAGCCTCAACAAAAAATTGTTATTATGTTTTCTCGCAACGATATTTCCTTTTCGAAAAAGTAGAATTGAATCCTATAAACAATCTACCAAATTTTTGAGAATCTGTTTTATTACTTACATTTTGTCATGGATATTTTATAATTGTTCGAGCCTCAAGTATAAATTTACTTTTTCGAAATGTACACTGACTAAAATTATAAAAAATTGTTTTATCTATTATAGAGCTTTACTTTAGAATGGTGTTTATGTGTAATATGAAAAGTCTGTTTTCTGAACAATTTTCTATATATTAAATGTAGTTTGTGATGTTTGAGTATATCACTAATGAGAATAGTCTATTGGTAGCTAAAACTATAGTATACTAAATTCTATGAATTTCATATTTGATTTACACTATGCAGGTCATAATAACATAGGTTTAATTCATCAACAAATATTTGGCAAAAATCATTCGAGTATTAATGATTTATAGTGAAAAGTCAGAACAAATAGTATTTTGTCTGTAGTCAAACTCCTTGAAAAAAATTGTTATTAATATATTTATAAAAATAGTTAAAACACAATATAAAATATTAATTAAAAATTAAAATTAAAATTCATATTAAAATTATTTTTTACTATATAGTTAGGACTCTATTATTTAGAGAATATTATGTTAATCTTGCCAAGAATCTTCCCAAGAAACGTAGCTGATATCTTAACTACTTTTAAGAAATAATAAGAGAAATATATTGAAAGTTCATGATCAAAATGCTATCAATATTTATTTTAAGAACAAAGTTTACAGGTTTTTAATTTCAAAACATACTTGTAGAATTAAAATTTATTTTAAGCAATATGTGTATTAATATCTAAAAAGTTAGTTTCATATTGATATATAATCTAGAATTCACCTAGTACATAATTATGGAAGTTTTGAACTATATATATAAACTTTCACCATGATATTCCAAACTAAATTTTTAAGAATTCCAGGAGTAAAATCTGTATCTCATTTTATTATATCCACTTCAATAATTCTCAAAATATTATCAGCATTAAATTTAAAGGGACATCGAGAAACCGTTAACAGAATTATTAAAGTTTTGAAGAGGATTAAATAACGCATGGAGATAGAAAAAAGATCTTAAAAGGTTTATAATTCCTGTAATGTCTCATGGGAAATCTTTGTAATAAACAGTAAATCTATTTTTTACTAAAATTCTTTCAGACAAAAAATTCTTACTTTTTTTATTGATACTAAAATCTATTGTCTAGAAAATTCTAGAAATGTTCTCAAAGAATGTTTGAACTTTTAACTGTGGAAATTAAGCTAAAAGATAAATGTTGAGGATTAGAATTAAATGCTTCTGGGCAAATATTGCTTAAAGACCTTTTAAAATGCAGAAATTATGAAAGTTTTAGTAACAATCTGTATATATTTGATATCTGTAAATCTTACATAATAAAATATGACCTATTATATTTTTGTTTTCATATTATAAAAATATCATTTGCACCATGGGTTTTGAAATTGTGTAAATAATAATTTTATCTTATTCTAGTAAATATTCAATAATAAAAAATATTTATAAAATATTAAAAAGGTAATTATTAAATCAAGAATAAATAAGTCTTTACGCGATCTCTTTTGAAATAACTTCTATCCTACCACAGAAAAAACTAGAAATTTAATCAAGGAATCTTTAAATTTATAGATGCAAAAATTAGACTAATGTCAATATGTATATCAAAGTCATGAGTTATGAGCTCCTAAGCAAAATGATTTTCTTGGCATCTTGAAAATGCAAAAATTAGATCATTTTAAGCAGTAATCTGTATATTTTCTTAATATTAACTTTATATTAATTTGGGTATTGAAATTTTATCCACTCGGTTTTTTATTTGATATAAAAAATCATCTTCACCATTAATTTTGATAGACATTCACTATAAATTGTCCTATTTTCTAACAAAATAATTAAAATTTGTTAGAATTTTAAAATCTGCTGAAAATTAGATCATTTTTAGCAGAAAGATTACTGCTAAAAATGATCTAATTTTTGCATTTTCAAGAGTCCAAGAAAACCGTTTTTCTTAGAAGCCCATAACTCATAGCTTTGATATAGATATAAACTTTAGTAAAAATCAAACTAAAGTTAATATGTATATCAAAGCCATGAGTTATGGGCTTGTAATCAAAACGGTTTTCTTGGCCTCTTGAAAATGTAAAAATTAGATCATTTTTAGAAGTAATCTTTGTATTTTCTGTTTCTAATTAACTTAGGCATTAAATATCATCCCCTCGGATTTTGATTACATATTATAAAAAATCATCTGCACCGTTAATTTTGATAGACATTCACTTTAAATAAATTGTCCCCTTTTCTAACAAAATTAATAATTAAAATTAATTCACAGTTTGTAAAATAGCTCTTGAATCAAGAATAACTAGGTCTAATATTTCACCAGTAATTTTTCTGAATTTATTGATACCCTCTTTTTAAAAACTAACTCTCAGTATGGTTTTGAAAATACTAAACTAAAAAAAAAATTCTTTAAATTCAGAAATAAGGTTAGAAGGAAAATGAATATCATTTGAACCATGGGATTTGAAACTGTGTAAACAATAATTTTTATCTTCTTTTAGTAAATAGGAAACAATAAAATTACTTATAAATATTAAAAAAGACATTTATTAAATCAAGACTAAATAAGACTTTATCCAATCTCTTTAAAATAACCTCTACTACAGAAAAAGCTAGAAATTTAATCAAGGAATCTAAATTTTTAGATGTAAATGTCAAACTAAGTTTAATATGTATATCAAAGCCATGAGTTATGGACTTGTAATCAAAACAGTTTAGAGGGAAAAAAAACTTTTGCTTAGAAGCCCATAACTCATGGTTTGAATATACATACTAACTTTAGTAAAAATCAAACTAAAGTTAATATGTATATCAAAGCCATGAGTGATTGAGGCTTCTAAGCAAAATGTTCAGAGGCCGAGCAAACCGATTTGATTGGTAGCCCATAACTCATGGCTTTGATATACATATTAACTTTAGTAAAAATCAAACGAAAGTTTATATCAAAGCTATGAGTTATGGGCTTCTAAGAAAAACGGTTTTCTTGGACTCTTGAAAATGCAAAAATTAGATCATTTTTAGCAGTAATCTTTATATTTTCTGTTTCTAATTAACTTGGATATTGAAATACCATCCATTTGGTTTTTTATTTGATATTATAAAAAAACCATCTGCACCATTATTTTTGATAGACATTTACTTATATAAATTGTCCCATTTTTTAACAAAATTAGTAATTAAAATTTGTTAGAATTTTAAAATCTGCTAAAAATTACATAATTTTTAGAAGAAAGATTACTGCAAAAAATGACCTAAATTTTGCATTTTCAAGAGGTCAGGAAAACCGTTTTGCTTAGAAGCCCATAACTCATGGTTTGGATATACATACTAACTTTAGTAAAAATCAAACTAAAGTTAATATGTATATCAAAGCCATGAGTTATGGGCTTCTAAGCAAAACGGTTTAGAGGCAAAAAAAAAAACCGTTTTGCTTAGAAGCCCATAACTCATGGTTTGGATATACATACTAACTTTAGTAAAAATCAAACTAAAGTTAATATGTATATCAAAGCCATGAGTTATGGACTTCAAAGCAAAACGGTTTTCTTGACCTCTTGAAAATGCAAAAAATAAATCATTTTTAGTAGTAATCTTTATATTTTCTATTTCAAATTAACTTGGTTGTTAAAATATCATCCCCTCGGATTTTGATTACATATTATAAAAAATCATCTGCACCGTTAATTTTGATAGACATTCACTTTAAATAAATTGTCCCCTTTTCTAACAAAATTAATAATTAAAATTAATTCACAGTTTGTAAAATAGCTCTTGAATCAAGAGTAACTGAGTCTAATCATTCACCAGTAATTTTTTTTTAAATTTATTGATAACCTATTTTTAAA
>CM063510.1:71198964-71201464 GCA_032207245.1 Pardosa pseudoannulata
TAACCAATCGGCCGCCGTTCGGCATCATCACCTGGGAAAGTTTGATCAGAAACGGAATGTGGAGCTTTTAGGATCTTTTAAAGTATTTTCATCTTGGGAAATATGGCGTGAAACCAGAACTATTAATAATTAAAAACTCTATACTTTGAGTCATTTAAGAATTAATGAAAGTATGAGAACAAATATAAAGAGTTATGAACATTATTTACAACATTGAACAGGAGAGACGATCATCAGCAATTACATTTCCTCTCTGAAGAAGATTATGTTTTTCTTTCTACAGCTATTTCATGCATACATCAATGTCAATGAATGTTAACACCATCTGAGATGACTGAACTTAATTGTGCCTTTTGTTGTACAATAATGCTTTTTACATAAGTCTCTATTGTTGATGTACTTTTGTCTTTATATATAGCTATTGTGTCTTTATATATATATATATATATGAGTTACTGTGTCTTTAAATGCATTTATGAAGTCCTAGTGATATTGCCTTTGAAATCCAAATGTATTAATGTTAAAACAAAAATTAATTTACATAAAACCTTAATCAGACCTATTGGTCTATATGGCAGCGAGTGCTAGATTAAATAAATATGAAGAAAATAAGCTATTGATTTTTGAGAGAAAAATACTTAAAAAGCAGTTAAACAAAATTATGTCTATAGAATCTTATATAATTATAAAATATACAACAGATTTAAAGAACCAGATAGTGTCAAAGTTATTAAGCCCATCCGCATTAGATGCCTGGGATACCTATGAAGATTCTAACCCAACTAAACTAGCGACCTTTTCAAAAATTGATTGGTTTGGTTTGGTTTGGAGCGCTACGGTCTACTGTTTTGCACACGAGGGCTAATGAGACCGGGACCTACAGCTTAAAGCCAATTCCGAACGGCTACGAACATCCATGCCATAGTGGGATTCGAACCCACGAACTCTGGTACCGACGATCAGCGCCCTAACCAATCGGCCAGCGTTCGGCACTTTTCAAAAATTGAAGGCAAAGAAAAAATAATAAGACCCCCTCCCCCATACTAGGTGGATAGATTCTATAGAGAGGGATTTATGGGAATTAAGAGTCCATGATTGGTGATCTATTGTCTTTGATAGAATCAGGTGGAGGAAGCTCATGGAGACGGCCTTAGCCTATAATAAACTATAGTACTGACGAAGAAGGGATATTTCCTATTATGATTCCTAACTGATTCCTAACTAGGTTATTTCCCTTCCATTTAAACTTCTGCACAAAGTTAAACTGATTCCTAACTTTCTGATCCCTAACAAGGTTCTTTCCTTTCCATTTAAGGTTAGGCTCAAAGTTATGTTTGTGTGCAATCTAACTAACAGTTGCGTTCCTCGGAATGGGTTTCAGTAACATGGTGATTTCACATGTCATTTTGGAACAGCTTTTGTGGGATAATTTAATTTCATTGAATTTATAAAGTATTAAATTAAGATCATAATATCTAATGTTAGTGGTTAGATGTCAAAAGTAATTTTCATCTCTTTTTATCAAATTGCCAATTTCTACCTAAATAATCCATAAATTTCAAACAGCATTTTTAATCTCGCATTTTATTTAAAACGAAATTAAAATTCGTCAAAAGCATTAAAGATTCATATCAGAGAAATAATATTAGAGATTTCTTCCGAATTTTACATTTTTTTTTACCAAATAAATAAAATGTTTTTAAAACATACATTTCATATTTTAAATCATCTACATGACCATAACATCAAATTTCACTCCGAAATCTCTAGGGCTATTATAAATATACTACCAAACTGCATGATAAATTGTTAGCATTTTCGAACGAGAAGCAATTACCGTAGGGAATAGAAAGAGGGATTTCAGAGACCACTGGGATCTACTCAAATACATACTTATACACATATAAAAATATGCAGGTGTAAGTATAGGTAAATTCAAATTAGTGTATTTCCTTCATTTTAAATTTTCTTTTTTATTCAGTTTAATAAAGTTATTGTGAAACTATTTAGATTAAATTTTTGTTTTTAAAATTGTAAGAGTTAAAAATCTGTATCAAACTACTTAATACTTAATACTTTAAAGTAAAAATATATTACTTTAATATTTATCTCCCAATATCTATAAAGATTTAATACTCTTCATTGATCTCCCAAAGAATGTTATATATCTTAACAAAATTTTTAACGCAGTATTTTAGTGATTGGTTTCGAAGATTTATTCATATATTTTTTCTTCTACAAGTAGATAAGAAATTAAACTTTATGGTAACATATTATGTATATTTATAAATCCAGTCAAACATAAAAATAGCATTTCACTTTGAAAACTGCAAAATCGCTTTAACTTCTAAGATATTACTATTAAACCACATATTTAAACGAGTTCCAATTTCCACTAATCGTTTTTTAACATACATACATACATATATATATATATATATATATATATATATATATATATATATATATATATATATATATATATATATATATATATATA
>CM063510.1:71213964-71228964 GCA_032207245.1 Pardosa pseudoannulata
TAGTTATGATAATAATATTATTGGAAAACTTGAATCTTTTATTTATGTAAAAGCATATCATATTTTTAAACTTACAACTCTGGAAAACAGTTGGTTATTTCGATACCGTAAAAATTTTATACAGTATTGATTATTGACTATATTGTAAAGAAAATCATTATGTATAATTCTTTCTATATAATGCACATCATTATGATGTGCATTTTATAGAAAGTGATCTAGTGATTAAATATATGTTATAAAATATATCTATAGTATATAGGATATCTATAGTAAGATATCAATCTATATAGGATATCTATAGTATAATGATATCTAGTGATTAAATCTGTAGTAACAAGATATGTTATTTTTAGGGAGCATTTTCTTACAATTTGTTACTAATATATAAATGGTAATTGAGTATTAAATACACTAAACTTTCTTAAATATTAGTAAGAAATTGTTTAACATTTAAAGCTGATTAAAATATAATACAGTTATAGGTGTGATAAGCATATTTTATTAGAGTATTATTTTAATAAAATAAACTTCAAATATCGTCGAAATTTTAAATTTTACGATTAAATTTTAATTGTGTAATTTCAACTTTTCACTCGAATAACGTAAAATTTATTTGCTCTATGTGTTTGACTATATAAGTGATGCACATTAAATAAGAAGTCATCATATATATATATTTGTGGAATTTAGCTTTGTGGAAAATATTTAACGTTTTGAAATTGGTAACAAGGAATATTGATCTGTCCTGAAATATTAATTTTTTATTATTTCCTTTATACTTATATTTTTTATTTTGTAACTTAATACAAATATTCAATTCTAAAAGAAAACCTGTCAATAATTTGGTTGAAATTTTAGATAGATAAAATATTAATTGATGTGTTTGATTTCCTTTTTAAATCTCTTTAAAATATTTCAAATATTCAGCATTTCATTTTTACTGCCATGATAGAATATTATTTATATTTTATATTAAACAGATAATTTTATGAATTTCAGTATAAAAATCTCTTGCTTACAGTACATATATATGTATAGTACATTATGTATAGTACATATACATAGAAGTACACTATATTTATATATACCTTTATGTTATACATAGAAAAATATGTATATGTATGTATTTATATATAATGTATATATATATATATATATATATATATATATATATATATATATATATATATATATATATATATATATATATATATATATATATATATATATATATATATATATATATATATATATATATATATATACACATATACATATACATATATATGCATTTATTTATTTATTTATACATACATACATACATATGAATGTATTTAAATGCATACAAAAATGTAGGATTTTTAATTGAGTTTATTTAAAATCATTTGAATTGTCATACATAAATAATGCTGATTAAGTATTTAAAAAATGTGTGAATTTCAATCGAGTGTTGTGTATGACTTTAATAAATAAGGATTGTATTGTGCAAAGACAGAGAATGTCTATAAACCAGTGTTTACCTTAAAGAGTCGTTCTTATTGAGAAAATTACTATAAATATTCAAGATATACTGCGCAAAAATTGTACATCTAAATTATGTCAGTATTCTCTTTATTGAATTATGCTTCTAAATTCAGCCTTCTGCAACTGAAAGAGTTTCAATTATTTATATTTTTGAGTATTTTGTGCATTTTGTATTTTGAGTATTATAAACAATATCACTCTTTGCATTCCCATTATTAATTTTTCAATTGCATGAAATATTTATAATGTGTTTAAGAAAGCTCATTTATTAGATTTCATTTTTTAAAATTGCATTTTTTAACCCTTACGAAAAATCAGTATGAAAAATGCAAAGTGCTGATTTAATAACCTGTAGAGAACTGTCGAAACGTCCTTCGAAGTTGATATACTTATATAAAATTTCATGCCTCTGGAGAGAAAATGGTAGAAAGTAATTCAAACAGAAAAAGTCATTAATTTCACTGACATAATGATGGATTAGCACCACTTCCAGGTGCAATGTTCCGTTCTTCTGTAAATGATCTTTGTTTTCTGGCAAAAATTCTCACTTGAGTATTCCCTCAAGAGATGGCGCTGTATCAGCAGAAAATGTTCAAAGTTAAAACGCTCTCTTCAAGTTGAAGTGGTGAATTTTAAATCGCTTGATTAGCATTTATTTTCTTGTTTAGATTCAATGATCGTTGTAAGAACTTCTTTCCAGTAGTTTTAGTAAATGATTCTTTTTGTCCAAAGATTAAAAAAAAATTAAGTTCACTTTTATTTTGAATGAAGAACAAAGTGTTTTATTCTTTCCTAAACCGTAGAAAAGATTTTCATAAAATAGCGTTCGCCTTTTTATATCATTAAAGTTATTTTTCATACTTGAATTGTAATAATGACTTAAATATTTAAATATAAGGTACACTAATGAGAAATTTAAGTCATTTAAATGTGCATTTATTCTTTACTCATTCTTGAATTTTGGTTTTATTCTTTATTTAAAATGAAAATTCGTTTTCATTTACTTTTATCTCACGCACCCGCTTTAGTTCCTTTTTTTGAAAATAAGTAGCAATGTTGCATAGCATTCCTTTATTTTATAAGCTGTATATGAAGGATATATAATTATTTTTAAGAAATATACAATGTCAGATATTTTACAGTAACATTTTTTATTTTTCAACGTATTTAATATTTAAAAGGTTAAAAAGAAATGTACTATTGCACTTGAAATGAAAAATTAATGACAAACTGTTGGATATTAAAGCATACATTATTGTGTAACTATCAATAGATAGAAATTTTCTCTAAAATATTTCACAACTATTAGTAATAGTAAGAGAAAAACTGAAATTATAAGCAAAAACTTACTGTAAATACTAGTTCTAATGCGTGACTTGTAAGATCCTGGAAAATACTTCTATTGTCATATGAAGTTCTAGTGAAAGTTTTATTCTCGTGCGTTTTGAATATCTCAACCGAAAAATTTGCATACTTAATATTTTGTTCTGAATATTTTTGAATATGTTTGTTATATTTTGTACTATGTCATCGTGGATTTCAGTTTTAAAAAGAAAAAAAAATAATGAAATTTCATAGAACGAAACAAATTCTGTTCAGCATCAAAGCATTCATTGGAAAATACTTTAATACTGAACAGAAGTTGTTAACTAATACCTAACTACTGCTCATTTGAATGAACAATAGTTAGGTATTGCATTATTTTGCAATAAATGTATTATATTTCTTTCAGATTTGTTCCAAAATCATTGAACTTGCCAAATTCATAGATTTAGTAATTACACAATAAAAAGATATGTATATTGAATTTTAACAATAACAAGTTAAAACATTGTCGAAATACTTTAAAAACTTGTGAGACAGCCAAAACAATTGAATAAAGTAATTAATTAAAGAAATACTAATCTAACAATTTTTTATGCTTTAAAGAAAGCAATATATTTTAGTATCGTTATTAATATAAAATATCTCAATAGGACAGATTGCTTTTCTAACGTTAATAGCAACTGAGCTATTACGACATCAAGTATCTGTCTTGTAATAGCTCAGCTGCATATTTTATATATGCTCTAATGCATATTTATGAATATTCTCTAGTTGCATATTTCATATAGTAGAATTTATCTGGATTAAAGACCTTGTATCTCAGTGATTCTAGCATATCAAAGGTGACGAACTGAATTAAGTCCTTTTCAACGCTTTTGTTAGATGCTCAATACTGGAATACCACTCAAAATTGAGAGGATAGGAAGTTCCAATATTTTTATATACTTTTGTACTCTCTTGTACTATGTAAAAGAAATAATGTAATCACAAAATATTTCATTCTTCAGATTTTAACGGATATTAAGCATTTTGAATTAATGCCTTTGAGTATTACATCTTCACGTATTTAAGAGAAAAATTCAGTTTTTAAACTAATTGTTTATTTTGACCATTATGTGATATTTTATATGTTTCATCGTGGCATCTCTTTGTATGTTTTTGTGTAACCTAAATACTATTAGACGAAAAGGGTTAAATTGTAATCCTTAGAACTGTTATAACATCTAGTGTGCACACCCCACCTGTGTTTGCAATCGGCAATCTATATAATAAAAAATCTGAATATAACGTAATAATAGTTACATGTCTACATTAATGAAAACAGAAAAATACCGACGTATTCTAATGCAGTTAAAATAATAACTTTAAGTAGTTGAAACAACAATTTTTTAAGTCCACTTTAAACAGGAAATGCATAATTAAAATTATTTGTAATATATTATATGTGGAATGTCTCCCAGTGCAGGATCTTTTTTTACCCAGTTTTATATGTTTCACTTATACGATATACACTGAATTCTGGAATGGTTTATTGGTATATCAGGTTCTGCTACGTAATGGGATGACATAAAATTTATAAGTCTTGTGTAATTGGTTACCTTAATTGATCTTACACTTTCTTTCAAGAAGTGATTAAAAAATAATCGGATCTAAACAATTAGAATTTATTAAACTTGTGTTCTTCCTTTTTTATTGACGTTTTTGTTGTTGAACATTGTAACAATTCACTTTTCTTTATATATTATCAAGGATATTGCAAACTATATTTTGTATATTTCCATCATTATGCACAAAACTATGGAAGGACAAAATGAAATATCCCAATTTAAATTCTCCTAATGCTGTGATATTAAAAAATCATCATTTTAAAGTAACCGATCACATTTTAAATAGTTTTAACAAATGTGGGAAGAAATTTTTGAGCCTGAGTAAAAAAAATTTATAGATCCTAATCTCATAATTGTATTTACAAAATCGGGGAAATTTTAGGTTACTTTATGTATATTAAGAACTTGATTTACGTATTAGAGACTGTTTTTTAACTATAATTTTTGCAGATAAATGTTGAAAAATATTTTTAAGTTTGTGTCTTTAACTAGATTTTACTGTGAATGTAACTTAATTTCGCTTTGAATTATTATCATTATTTTAATTAAATACAAGGTGTAACAAATTTAATGGTTGCAACTATAAGTGAGAATATAACTTGCAAAAACAAATTATTGTCTTCATACATGTGTGTGGTCTGAAAGGTAACAGTGGAACGCGGGATGTTACTGCTAGATAAAAATGGAGAGCAGAATAAATACAAATAATAAAATACTAAGAATCTTTATTATTAAAAAATTTTGAAAATGCCCAAATGACTACCAGTTGCTTTAGAATAGAAGATTTCTTGGCATTTCATGGAATGTCTGCAGTTCCAAGGTCAATTCAGTCGACATGAAACTTTAGTAACTAGATGCATTTTGAAACGAGCGTTTCTAGATTTTTTTAAAGACAAAAATGAAGTCAAGACATATCAACAGATTTGAAAAGTCAGTGTCCATATATTTTCGCCCAATCCTGGAGAATTGTTGTCATATTTGTATCTTCGTCACCCTGGTAGTTTGGGGACGACATATGTTATGTCTTTGACAAAAGAATTAATGAGACCGTCTCAACGAGTATCCTTAACTGACTCTTACACTGCAGACGTATACAAATCAATATTATGGGGTTGAGACTTATGGGATAGCATACTCTCCAAAATTCTTTTATTTTTTAAAAAGTTTTGATGTGAGGAGAAATTTTTTACAAAATCGTTCTCTCGCGTATATTGATTACATGGGTATATCCTCTTACAAAATTAAAATCTGGGAAAAAAGGACAACAGCAACAGTGGAATGTTGCTTATCTGCTTTTGAAATATAAACACGTTAGCATGAAGTGTGGGATTTTAATTTATTGTAAGGGAATTCTAACTGGGTTCTACTGACTTAAATAACTGCTGTCTCACTGTTGGCATCATTATCGTCTAGCATTTCGTATTTGAAGTAATGTAAGTATACAAATAAAACTTGATGGCACAATTTCAAATAGGTATTGATGAAAATTAAAACCCAAGACATTAAAAGTTAAAAACAAATCTCCTAATATATCATGAAGCTAAAATATTTGTTCTCCGTTGACATTTGTGCAATATTAAACCTAACAATATACTACTAAAGCAAACCACAAGGATTTGATTATAGATGTGCAAATACTAAGAATCGATAAAGTTTTAATATTAAATAATTATTTTCTTTCTTATCGATGTTATGATTATTAACATATTGATATCGATTATTGTGTTTAATATAATTCAGTGTTATTTAAACAGGGTAAATCTGAATACTAGGGTGTTCGAATACAGTGCTATCGGTGACTTGATTGGTTTAAAAATTGTTAACAAATACAACAAAGACTGTGTTTGCATTAAATAAGACACATGTCAGTATTTGGAAATTTTTGAAACAACGTTTTATATCTAAGCTATGCTCTAACATTTTGATCATGGCTGTACTAATAATAGAACTCACGAGAACAGCTTGTGTTATTTTGATGGAATATTGGAGAGCACATTCATGTAAAAAATCATTTTTTACATATGTGACAAGACAGCTAAAAAATCTATTCGTCAAAATTTATTCATTTTCCTGGAATGAGGTTTTTGTTCCAGTGAAGATAGATGCACCCCTTTAAGTAATTTATTAAATTTTATAGTATTTCGTACTTTTTTATAATTTTTGTTATTTGAACAAACACATGTAAATTTTTGAGTCTAGCATAACTAAGCTCACATTTGTTGGAATAAAAAATGACCGTAATTAATATATACATTACTATTATTCTAAGGCTTCACTTAACAGTACCCGTGTTTGTATGTGGTGACCAAACAAATATCTTGCTTCTTTTATAATGACATAACTCTAAGATGTTTAAAATGACAGATGATCACTTACGTAGATTCTGTAATATTCAAAGTTGTTTCATATTACTCTTACTCTGAAATTAGATTTAGGGCAGTAACTATCAGCTTAGATTTAAGACATTCATCAATATATAGTCGGCAGAAATGATTCTGACATTAATGATCTAATACAACATAAAAATATAACATTGAATAAAAACTGTAGAGCTAAAACATGCAAATATCCCCATCGAAATACTCGAAGATGTAGGAATCAATGACACCAATATCACGAGTTATACTGTTATTTAGATAAGCATTATTATTTTAAATTCATCCATACTACTTTCCTCAATTTTACTTACTTTATTTAGCATATTTATAAAGTACCAAAGATGTGACTTACATTTTGGAGAAAAGGTACAAGGTTCCCCAAAAGGATCTTATAGTTTTCAGTCTGCCGTGTGTCTTAAAGTTTCATAGACCAGAGATAAATTATAATCTAAAACTGAAATTTATAAATAAATATAAAGCCTTTATTTGGAGGCCTCAATATTCCAGACCAAAAATTTGGCTAGTGCATTATGACAGATAACTCTAATAAAAGAATAAGATATTTGACACCATAGAGTCAACTCTTATATTCCTCAAACAGAAAATGGAGGAAAATATATACAGATTTACTCTCTATCAGAAAAAATACAGAAAGTATAACCCAACGAGCTTTTTTAATGTTATGACCAGTGACATATCAACTGTTTTTTTTTACATATTTTGACTAAGATATCCATTTTTCATTTTAGGAAAATAGCATTTTTATTCCTAAATAAAATGAGCTACAATTCCCAAGAAATGTAGATTTTAAAGTAAAAAAATTGTTTTCTTACAAAGAGATGAATTTAAAACTCTCAAGATTTAAGAACGTGGAGCATTTTTTCCTATATCAGTATAAAAGCGAGCGTTGTGTAAGCTTTTGTTATTTTCAGTGTTTTTATAGCTTGCGTGAAATAAATAACAATCATGTTGCCCCTTAAAAAAACATTTTGATCTTACGTATTTTCTCATGTAATCTGACATATACAGACCACTACACAAGATTTATCTTCGACAGATTGGATTTTTTGCACCTTGTTTTTTAAACCTTTCACTTTGGTTTACCTTAAATAAATGTGATAGCTATCTCCGAGTCAATATCGTTTAGTATTAAATAAAATTTACGGGCCTATGGAGTTTCTATTCATTTTACACCTGCATTGTTTTACTTTCTTTACTTTATTTGCATAATTATTGCTCAGTGGGATTACTAAAAATTACTTTGGAAAGCTACTACATTTAATAATAAAGAATGATACAATGAAACACTTTGAAAATAAAGGTAAATTTCAAAATAAATAATCTCAACCTGTACTTGCTTTGTAGAAAAAGAAAAGGAAGAACCAAAACTTACTGTGCATTGCAGGAATTTTATAAGTTTGAGTTTATTATAAATCTTGTACGCTAACAATTCTCATTCTCTAATATAAATTATTAGCGGTTTTTTTTTACTACTTAGAGATTAATCTTGCTTGCTGAATTCGCGTGTGTAAGTCATATGTATTTTTTTCTGCTAATCTTTTAATATACTTTCTTGCCAGTAAATCTTTTCTATCAACAGCGGAAAAATAATCAATTGCTGTAGTTTTTTTAAACTTCTATAAATGGCTCTTGTCTTTGTTTTAATGGCACTGTACATTCTTTTTTATGTTTCTTCTTTACACAAAAGTAGTTTTGGAATGGTATGCTAGAAATAAAAGTATCCTTATATTAAACTTTTCCCACGATAGTGAGATTACAAGATTTTATAAATGTGATCGATTGTAAAAATAGTCAGTTGAAATTTTTAAACTTCTATAAGTGGCTTCTAAAGTCCAGTGGCGCTGGGGTATCGTTTCGTGCTTCAACGACACAAGTCCGAGGTTCGATTCCTGGGCTGGACCTGGTTGACTCAGTGTTTTATCTCTTCAGTGACTTCTAAAGCCCAGTATCACTGTCACTGGGGTATCGTTTCGTGCTCCCATGAAACAAGGCCGAGGTTCTATTCCTAGGCTGGACCTGGTTGACTCAACGTTTTATCTCTTCAGTGGCTTCTAAAGCCCAGTGGCACTGGAGTAGGGCTTCCTAATCCCACGACACAATCCCGAGGTTCGATTCCTGGGTTAGACCTGGTTGACTCAGCCTTTTATCTCTTCAGTGGCTTCTATAGTCCAGTATCACTGGGGTATCGTTTCGTGTTCCCATGAAACAAGGCCGAGGTTCTGTTCCTGGGCTGGACCTGGTTGACTAAGCGTTTTATCTCTTCAGTGGCTTCTAAAGCCCAGTATCACTAGGGTATCGTTTCGTGCTCCCACGACACAAGTCCGAGGTTCTATTCCAGGGCTGGACCTGGTTGACTCAGCGTTTTATCTCTTCAGTGGCTTCTAAAGCCCAGTGGCACTGGAGTAGCCCTTCCTCCTCCCACGACACAATCCCGAGGTTCGATTCCTGGTCTGGACCTGGTTTACTCAGCCTTTTATCTCTTCAGTTGCTTCTAATATCACTTATATTTCGTGCTATGAAACAAATTGTTCCTGGCTTCTGGTTACTCAGCGTTTTATCTCTTCAGTGGCTTATAAAGCCGATTATCACTGTATCGTTCGTGCTACGACATCGATTCTATTAAAATGATTTGACTCAGCGTTTTATCACTTCAGTGGCTTCTAAAGCCCAGTATTTTGCACAATCATTGATATTCTCCTGTTTTACTCAGCCTTTTTCTCTTCAGTTATTAAAAGTACAACTTATTTTTGCTCAAAAATAGTCCGAGGTTCTATTCCTGTGGAAGTTGAATTTTTATCTCTTTCAGTGCTTTAAAAACTGGAGTATTTCCTTCTACGAAATTATTCTATTGTCTGGACCTGGTTGACTCAGTTTCATCCCTTCAGTTAAATAAACTGAGAAACATGCTTATAATAAACATATTTCCGCGTAATAATACCTAATCGGAACATATTCTTAGCATAGAATTAATGGAAATGGAGATCTTGGCTCTGGATTTTTGTTCACAGAGAAGAGAATAAAGGGCTGCTTGTCATTTCTTCAATGACACAGTACACTATTTTCGTGGTTTCTCTTAACACAAAAGTTGTTTTGGAATGATATGGTAGACGGAATTACCAAATTACATTAACCCATTAATGCCCAAATTATTTTATTTTGACGCACTGACATATAATTCATAAATTGGGTGTCTTTTACCATCAACATGAATATTATCATTTTCGAATTTTATCAATACGTACCTTAGTTTTTTTTAAAATGCTGATCTAAAAATAGATCACTGGGCGTTCGGAGGATATATTTTAGCAAATACACAACAATCATTAGTACTTCAATAACGTGGTAAAATCGAACCAAATAGATAAAAACTAATGCATTTTCTTTTAAAAAACGTTTATTTATGCAGAATTTCACAATATTACAGAATGTACTTAGTAAAGTTTAATTATTTTAAAATAATAAAATTTCAATGTTTCTACAGTTTAGTGTGGAATTTGAAGAAACACTTCTTGCATAAAGTTTCATCGCACTTCACACAATATGTTAGGGGCCTTCCTTGGCACCCTACAAGTCGACAGCGTTTTTGGCCCTTTCTTTGTCCCATATTGTGATCCCTTTTATAAAAGCGAACATCATGACTGAGATTAGCTTTTGAGGATGAAGGAAAACTGTAAGGTCGACCTTTCAAAACTTTTTTTTCCGATTCCCAATTTTAGATATTTTACAGCAACAGCTCTTCGAAAATCTTACATGGGCATAGAATCACCTTTATGAACATTTCTGTGCAGAATACTTGCATTAACTACAGCCATATCAATTATTCGAGTGAATAGACACCAGTACCATATTTTACCTCTTATTCTCTCCAAAAGGAGTTTTATCTTGATTTGTCATTCTTACGTTCATCTGCTTTTGAAATGTCTTGGAAATGAATATATGACTTTATTTTTAGGTAAGCATTTCTATTAAAAGAGTCCTGTACAAGACCTATCACTAAATCTTCTACATCACTCCAATAATATCTTTCACTTGAAAGAGTAAGATAGCCAAAATATATCAAAAACCCTATAAATATCTTTATATCTTCTTTAGTGATAATTAAATCATGGTCGTTTTTGACATTTTTAGCATAGAGAATAGTCTCATCCACAATTACGTTATATACTTCATCAGAAAAAAGTTTTTCAAAGCAATGATGCAAGATGCATTTGCAAGATCATTTTCCATTGCCAAAATATTATTCTTATAAGTTTCCCCTAATTCCGACCATTTGGTATAATTCGGGTTTTTTTTTTTTTCAAACAATTTTTGGCTTTTCTGTTTTTAATATTTTAGGCTTCCTCTCAAACGTTGAAGGTAAATCTATTTAATCACACTCATCTTTTGATATTACTTCTATTTTACCAACAATATCATTTACAAATGGAGCATGTAACTTATCATCTATTTTCTCTTCATCTGTCAGTTCATCTACATCAGTGGATATGGCAATAATATCCTCTTTAATTTGTTCAGAAAACAGATAATCAACTGCATCCTGAAAGCTATTAAATACTTTTCAACTCATATTTTCATCTAAAGGTGAAAAAACGTAATATTACCAGGGTCAGGAAAAAAAAACGCCCGAACGCCCAGTGATCTATTTCTAGATCAGCAGTATTTTGACACTAATTTTTACTATTTATATTTGTTTTAAGATAACATCGGTTTATATTCTGATAGCTACATCTATGAAGATATTAAATCGCCAAAAAAAAATTTAACTTTCGCTTATTACTTAGCTGTTTTCAGTGTTTATGCTAAGAAACGTAGAAAAACGGCGGAACGAAAGGGCGATACAAACTTTCTCTTATCGCTTTAGATCAATGATATAAACAAAACAAGAAAACCACTTGTTGGTAAACAGGTGCATGCCTTGTCTTGCCCCCTGTGCAGTATAGAATGTGTGGGGTGGGTTTAAGGTCATCTAAAAGCGAGTTTACCAAGCCATGTTTAGCGATCTAAAAATAGATCACTGGCGCTAAAAGGTTAAAACTTTCCCTACACTAGTGATATTACATGATTTTATGCAATATGACATATAAGTTGGCATTGTAATAAGTTCTGAATTTCATAGTAATTTAACATTCATGATTTAATTGCATGATGTCTTACGTCCGTGATCTGAGCTCTTTTTCACTTAGTGTTCAGCTGGAAATCAACAATTCTGAGTTGTATTAATGCCACTCTTCCTAAAGTTGCTCATAGGGGATATTCTGAATACGGGGAAATAATTCAGAAGACTTGGACAAAGATTAAATATCTCACAACAGTCTCACAATATCTCACATTATTCACTGTGTTTCAGGCATTTAACTGTACAGATTCAAACGAAACTAAACCACATCAAGTTGTAGTGCAAACTTTCAACGCACACGTTATTGAAACTGCTTAGATTACTGGATTCGTTGTAGATTTGGAATTCTTCTGAATTTTATGGGGGATTATAGAAGTTTAAAATCAATTACGAATGGCATAATCATCAAATTAAGACTCTGGTTCGTTATATATTGCATATTATTACATCAATCTATTCCTTTAGAGAAACGAAAACTTTTGTTATAACTACAAAAGAAGGTTTTTAATGATATATTATTAAAATTTTGTAGACATTTAGAGTATCTAAATGAACAATTAAAAACATTTTTCACTGCAATGAATAGTAATTTCATTTATCAAATATATTTTATGTATTAGAATAAAACTTAGTTTTTACCATAAGAATTCACAAAAATCTAAGGAAAAATTTCGTAGTAAAGGCATTTTTACTATTATTACAAAAAATAATTTTCTTTATATTCATATGGTAAAAATTAATTTTATTCTAAGATCTAGAATGCATTCTATAAATAAAAATGACATTATTTTCAGTAAAATGAATAAGCTTTTGAATATGTTTGATTAATCTCTAATAATCAAAAAATTAAAATTAATAAATTTAAAAATATTTAGTTCTTTACTTCAAAATTTTAACCATATATTAAAAATTAAATTTCTAACACTATAAATATTCTAGTAGTTTTATTCAAAGTTAATAAAATTTACTTTGAAATTTACTTTAGTATAAAAGCTTAGTTTTGCTTTAAAGAAAAGTTGAATAACACTAAATATTATATGTTTTAATAGTTAAAAAATCGCATTACTGATCGCGCTGTTTTATTTTTGAGAAATCTTTAAAAGTGTACCTTAAACTGAATTTTCTAATCGTCACCTTAGATTTCAGTTCTTGTGTGGGAAGTAGAAACGATCCCACACATGACGTATAAATTTAGTTAGAATCACGTCATCTTCTTTTAAGGTTTACGTATTACTGATTTGTCACGTATTTTTTATGTGATGCAATGATTCTTTTTAGAAGTGAATCACTGTATTCTAATGAACTTTCAAGTTTTTTATATTTTTACTGTATAAAAAACTTTTCTGACATTATGTCTGGAAAATCCTTCGAAATAATTGCCTTACTTCTGAAAATATTTGGCAAAAAAGTTTACATTATACTGTGTTGAGATATATATGACGTATCTTTAAAATAGCATTTTTATATATTTATGTTTTATGCGAATGACAATTTCAGTACTAGACAGTATTTGTCTCACATAAATTTCTTAAAGATCCGTTGGCAGAAAGTTTGATAAATAACTTTTAAACATATGGGTTTAACACAACTCGGGTGAAAAGAATAACTTAATGTCGAAATTTCTCAGAAACAGAACAATTATAAATTGTTAAAAAACATTTTAGTAAAGTATTTATCTGTTATTCTTTCATTAAAGATGATTATAACTAATATCTGATTAAGCCTAATTCATATACGTTGTTAGTAATTGCAACTTCGTTCTACTTCTTAAGCCTGGAAAGAGTGCTGTTTTTATACGATATAAAATTAAAACTGTAAATACATTACCTTAGGTTTGTGTACGTTATAGGATAATAAAACAAATTTTATACATTTAAACAATGATGAGAAATATTTCTGTACCATAAATAAAACAACTTAGAAACTGTGATTTTAAGAAAATATAATTTGATAGAAAAGAAATATCATGAAACAAAATACGGTGTATGTAACTTGAATAATAAAAAATGAAATTGTCCTTGGAGTTATTTTGAATTTAAGGATTCGTGATCAAATTTTACAATTCAAACCTCTTTTAACTGTCGAAACATGGTTTATTGAAATTTAAGCTTAGTGCGAAAATTAATCAATATAAGATTAAATATATGATGCATGAGTATATTTATATTGTGTGAAATAAAAAACTTGGTTTACTTTAACCAAGCTTAATTTTAGTTAAGTTAATCTTTTTAAGGGACTTTGATGATCTTTAGAACTACCAAATTCAATAACATAGGTTACTTTTTTATTAATTTAATTTAAGTACTTAAAATTAAGGGGAAAACATACATTAAATTTGTAGCCGAGTTAAAAGAACACATGCTAGTCATTCTGGAGTTACACTATGTATTTCAAGATGTTGTGTATATTTAGTCATTAAAATATAATTGTACCAGCAGTAAGAGTATACGAAATAAACTCCAGTACCAAAATTGTCAGCTTCACTTACAGAAAAAAAATCTGCAGCCTTCTTACAACCATTGAGTTATTTGTATTTGTAGAAAAGCGTGAACAATTGTATCATTTATTACTACTGCTTGTAGGTCATGATGCTAATAGCAGATTAAGAGTTCTTTCTTCCTTTTATATTAAAGTAATATCAAAGGAAAAACTAACAATTTTTGTATTTAGTTCTTTTAATATTAAAAGAGTCACGTTTTATATTACTCTTAAGTAACCCTTAACATAATGATTATTGAACTTGTTAATGGAGTACACGACGCTATGGAGGCTCACAAAAACATTCCTAACCCCAAACGTTCTTCATTCAATATCACAATTGATGTATATTAATCAAGATTGCTACATAGCTTTTACTTTATTTGTAATTGTCTGTAAATGTTCATGTCGATTTAGCATATATCTTAAGCACTATTATACACTCAGATTTCCAACAAAAGAATATATTATTTAGGAGAAAGTATTAAGCCTCTTGTCCAATTGAACCATCCTTTAGGCTCTTGATATCAGTAATAAATTAAGTTAA
>CM063510.1:71236464-71248964 GCA_032207245.1 Pardosa pseudoannulata
AATTGACACTAAGCACGGTTGTGTATTGTTCCATATAATTTTGTTGTGTTGTCAAATATGGATATTATGTAAGGGAAATATTTTAAAACTAGCATGTAGCAGGGGATCTGTAAAAGTTTTAAATTTCCAGAATTTCAATGTACCATATATAAAAGAAAGCTAAAGATGATGTGTTTAGGGCTATACCTGCATTTAACATATTTCATAACATGTGGGAATGAGGATAATAAATAAGACAGGTGTTTTACGCAATAACACTTGACACTAAGCATGGTTGTGTATTGTTCCATAAATTTTTATTGTTGTGTTGTCAAATATGTATATTATGTAAGATAAATATTTTAAAACTAGCATGTAGCAGGGGATCAGTAAAAGTTTTAAATTTCCAGAATTTGAAAGTACTCTATATAAAAGAAAGCTATGACTGAGAATTATCTGGTAACATTCTCAATAATATGTTTATCTTCATTTTAATAAATTATATATGCAGTTTAATGTCACATTATTTATTTAGAAAATATAAAATGTAGCTACGTCAAAATTATCGTTAAGTTCTTCCGAATTTGCTTTTGCCACAATAATTAATCTAAGTAAAAGAAGAGACTATCATTTCTACTACACACTGGGGGTAGACATTATTTTTTGTTAATACCTGTGATAAAAATTTCATTTTCAACAAAAATGAACGATGATTAAATTTAATATTATCACATATGTACCTAATCTAATGTTTAAGCCAAATATAAAAGAAAAGTATTTACGTAATACCTATGTACAGTGATAAAACGTATGAATATAATGCATACTATATTTAAATAATTTAAAATAAGAATGGATTAAATGAGATGAATAAATGAATGACGTCATAATGCTTGAAAAAAATGTTATTTTTATCTATTTACTATGTGGCAACTTGATAAATTTAATCGTATGCTGTTAACGGGGAAAAATACTTCTTGAAATACTGGCATTAAATACTAGAAAATGGGGGGAAAGGGATGTATTTCGAACGTTGCTATCACTAACATATCAAGAATCCAATATGGATGCGTCTATCCATTCCAGGTATAATAAATTCGAAAAATCATAAATTCGAGGACATACGAACAGACAACTTAGGATATTATCATATAGGGAATATAACAAAATTCATGATAACACTCTTATAGTGTACAAGTATCTAATTTTAATAATGACACCAAAATGTTTCAAATGCATTTAAAGAACAATTCTAGACGATATATATAATATAAATATATATATATATAAATATATAATAAATATATATATATAATAAATTATATATATATATATATATATATATATATATATATATATAATGTATATATATAATATATATATATATATATATATATATATAAATATAAATATATATGTATTGTGTGTATATGTATGTATATATGTATATGTATAAATTATATATATAAATATATATATATATATATATAAATATATATATGAATATATATATGTTGTTTGTGTGTATATATATATATATATACATATATATATACATACATACATACATATATATATATATATATATATATATATATAATATGTATATATTGTATATAATATAATATATGTATATGTATATAAATATGTATATATGTATATGTATATATATATATATATATATAAAATATATATATATAAAATACATATATACATATATGTAATGAATATTTTTGCTATCTTGCCATGATATTTTAATATTAAGGAAATATCTTAATACAATAAATGGAAAGATTACTTTTGGGAATTATATCAGTACGTTAGAGAGGTAATTTTCAGAAAAATTTTCAAAAGTACAAGCATATATTTAAATTAAGAATATGTTTTAACATTTTGCAGGTATATTTTTAGATAATATAAAGAAATATTTTTAAAATGAAATAAATTTGAAAATATTAATTTTAGTGCAGAGGCGTGCAGCATTACATAACGCATGTAACATATTATATAACGTATTAAACGAATGTCAGCATCTCAGACTGGTAATTTACAAACACATTCTTTAATCTCTAAATAGATACATGAAGTGCAGCATACTTTTATTACTGTGAAGGCAGGCTTTCTTAATCTATAAATGAAATATATTTAGGCACTGAATGTACCTTTTCAATCTTATTTCTTGTAAATAAAATTTTCAGTGAAATATTTTAATGAAATAGTTAATAGTCAGAATAGTTATAATTCATGAGACAGAATATTTACAAAACAAATATACTACAAATGTACATATAAATCACATTATTATACAAAGGTATTACGAAAGCTTTATTAATTAAATAGTTATAGATTCAAGAGTATTATACTATCAAATATAAGGATATAAAAAATAACTACTAACATTTGTTAATTTTGTCAACAATACATGTGTTTACAACGATTCAGATATTCAAAAACTTTTTTCAAAATTTTAAATTTTATTTAATACAAAAATGACAAAAAATGGGATTGTTTCTTTGATATTTATGCAATAATGGAGATAAAGATTACATAAAATAATTTTCTAACATGATCCAATACAGAAAAGAAAAGTTAACTTTCGTATCTGCTAGAAATATTTAACATATTTTCTCGATTTCATAATAGTAAACATATTATTTTCTTATTTTATTTTCTTATAATAAAAACAAGAAAGATATCAAACAATAAAAAATATATCATTTTATTATACCCATTATGCATATAACGATTGTCAATTGTTATGAAGAGAAGCAAAGTATAGTTATAAAATTATTCTTTTGCAAATGTATAGTTTAATAGGTAAATATAGGAATATATTGGATCAAATATAATAAAGTCTAAATGTTATGAAAGTATTTAAAATGAAATCAACTCTAGATTACTTAGAAAATGTATTCGTATTCATATTTGAAACTATGCAAGTATAATATTTAAATTATTATTTAAAGAGTTGAAACTCTAATTTTCAGTGAAAAATCTTAATGAAATAGTTTATAGTCAGAAAAGTTATAATTCTTGAGAGAGAATATTTACAAAAAAATATTTTATACTATAAAAATACATATAAACTACATTATTATACAAAGGTATTACGAAATATTTATTAATGTTTAAATAGTTATGTATTCAAGAGTATTATGTGATGAAATATAAGGATATAGGAAAATAATTTCTAACATTTGTTAATTTTCTTAACAATACATGTGTTTAAAACGATTCAGATATTCAAAGACGTTTATGTACATTTTGAATTTTATTTAATACAAAAATGAAGTTTATTCTTTCTTTAATTTTATGTCGGTATATTTAATTTTATGTCGGTATTTAATTTTATGTCGGTATAATCGATAAATGTTTAAAAAAAATAATTTTCCAATAGAATCCAATAGATAAAAGAAAAGTTAACTTTCTTATTCGCTAAAAATATTTAACATATTTTACTGATGTATAATAATAAACATGTTAAATTTTTATTTTAATTTCTTACAATAATAATCAAGATAGATAACAAGCAATAAAGAAAGGTACTATTTGTATAATATATGTTATGCAGATTACGATAATGTTATGAATATTGAAACAAACTATTGCTATGAAATTATTATTGCATACGTATAGTTTATTTTAGCTATATTTCAAATATTGGAAGATATTGGATCAAATATCTTAAAGTCTAGATTTTCGAGAGTATTGAAAATGTAAGAAACTCTTGATTACATAGAAAATACAATAATAATCAGATTTGAAACCATACCTGTTTACCTTTCAAATTATTATTTAAGGAGTTGAAACTTTAATTTTTATTATGAGTTCAATTTTAAAAAATCTGACAATGTCACATTTAAAAACATATTTTTGAAGGAAAATTAAATTTAATTTCCTATTAACTTAATTATTTAAAAACAGTTCTTTTAACTAAAAATTTCAAATGAAAAAAAAAACATATTAATTTTTTATTTATTTTTATAAAAACAAGCAAGATAGTTCAAAAATAACAAGCAATACAGAAAGTTTACATTTATATTATATCCGTTATGCATGTAACGATTACCAAATGTTTTGAATAGAGAAGCAAAGTATTGATATGAAATAGTTCTCTTGCATATGTATAGTTTATTTTATCTATATTTCAAATATAGGAAAAATTGAATAAAATATCTTACGGTCTAGATGATTTGAAAGTATTTAAAGTGCTAGCAAGTTTGGATTACAAAGAAAATATATTAATAATTCAGATTTGAAACCATACAAGTTTAATATATAAATTATTATTTAATGAGTAGAAACTTTAATTTTTATTATGATTTCAATTGTAAAAAATCTGACAGCATCACATTTCAAAAGAGTCTTTTTGAAAGAAAAATAAATTTAA
This sequence comes from Pardosa pseudoannulata, assembly GCA_032207245.1. NCBI lineage: Eukaryota > Metazoa > Arthropoda > Arachnida > Araneae > Lycosidae > Pardosa > Pardosa pseudoannulata. The sequence goes on from CM063510.1 coordinate 71,240,834, forward strand.
TTTCCTATTACCTTAATCATTTCAGAACATTATTTTTGAACCAAATTTTTTTAATGAAAAAACATATTAATTTTTATTTTATTTTCTTATAAAAACAAGCAATAGAGTTAAAAAATAACAAGCAATATAGAAAGTTGACATTTGTATTATATCCGCTATGCATGTAACGGTTATCAAATGTTATGAATAGGGAAGCAAAGTATTGATATGAAATTGTTTTTTTGCATACGTATAGTTTATTTTCTCTATATTTCAAATATAGGAGAAATTGAATGAAATATCTTAAGGTCTAGATGTTTTGAAAGTGTTTAACCGTAGATTACGTAGAATATATATTAACAATCGGATTTGAAACCATGCAAGTTTAATATTTAATTTATTATTTAATGAGTCGAAACTTTAATTTTTATTATGCTTTCAATTGTAAAAAATCTGATAATATCACATTTTAAAAGAATCTTTTTGAAGGAAAAATGAATTTAATGTCTTTTACCTTGATAATTTCAAAACATTATTTTTGAACGAAGAGTCTTTTAATGCAAAAAAGCAACATATTTTTTATTTTAATTTCTTATAATAAGAAACAATAGAGTTCAAAAATGGAAAGCAACACAGAAAGATACCATTTGCATTATATCTGCTATGCATATAACGATTATCAAATGTTATGTATAGAGAAGAAAAGTATTGTTACGAAATTATTCTTTTCCATACGTATAATTTATTTTAGTTATACTTCAAATATTGGATGATATATTATCAAATATCTTATAGTCTAGATGTTCTGAAAGTATTTAAAATGTAAACAACTCTAGATTATATAGAAAATATATTAATAATCAGATTTGAAATTATTATTTAAGGAGTTGAAAGTTTAATTTTCAGTATGCTTTCGATTGTAAAAAATCTTATAATGTCACATTTCAAAAGAATCTTTTTGAATTAAAAATAAATTTAATTTCCTATTAACTTAATCCTTTCAAAATATTATTTTTGATTCAAAATGTTTTAATGAGAAAAAAACATCTACATTTTAAATTTTATTTTGTTATGATAATAAGCAAGAAAGTTAAAAAATAACAAGCAATACAGAAATATACCATTTGTACTATATCTGTTATATATATATATATATATATATATATATATATAACGATTATCACATGTTATTAAAAGAGAAGCAAAGTATGGTTATGATTCGTTTGGTTTTGGAGAGCTACGGTCTACTCTTTGCAACACGAGGGTTAATTAGACCGGTACCTACTGCTTAAAGCAGATTTCGAAAGGCTCCGAACATAAATTCCATATTGGGATCCGAACCCACGAACTCCGGTTCCGAAGGCCAGCACCCTATTTATTCGGCCATCGTTCGATGAGCATGTGCTATGAAATTATTCTTTTAATTACGTATACTATATTTTGGCTATATCTCAAGTATAGGAAGATATTGGATCAAATATCATAAAGTCTAGATGTTTTGAAAGTATTTAAAATGTAAACACCATTAGATTACACAGAAAATATAATAATAATATGATTTGAATCATACTAGTTTAATATTTAGTATTTATTGAATCGTAACTTTAATTTTTACTATGTTTAGAATTGTAAGAAATCTGACAGTGTCATATTTCAAAACAATTTTTTTGAAGGAAAAATAAATTTAGTTTCCTATAACCTTAATTATTTCAAAACATTATTTTCGAACCAAAAAACTTTTAATAAAAAAAAAGTTTTGGGAAAAATATGAAATTTTTCCTAAAATAAAGATTAAATAAAATGCCGAGATGTAATTTTCTAAACCCTCAGTTAACGTTGTAATGAATAGTAACAAAACACCGTTTTGAAAGTAACTCATTAATGTTTGCCAAAAGCTATCACTCTACAGAATGATTTATACTTAAGATAAAATTAGGAAATTACTCTAATTTCCGGTGTATTAATCATTTTCATTTAACGAGGTTTATCATCAACAAGAATGGATGGTGATAGTTTTGCTGCCCTGCTACCATATCTCAACCGAAAACGTACAATTCGAGATAAAGAATGGCATGAAAGGGAAATCTAGCAGTCGGTTATTTTTCACACAAACGAAACTTTCTTTGAATCACGTGCGATTAATGCATAATATATCATTGTGGTTTATAAAGTTTCTTTTTCAAAAGAAAAACTAGTATACACTTCCCTTTCTTCTGAAACATACTTTTTTTTTAACTGGTAATTTTTTTATCCAATTCTTAAGTTTCTAAAATAGTTTCACTTGCGATTTGAGAGAAGAAAAGTGAAAATATTTTTAAATAATTTTTAAAAGTTGTATAAATATTTTAAGCTTTGTAGAAACTTCTAGAAAAGATATAGAAATTTCAGTTACATTTTGGTTGATAGAAAGTAAAATTTTAGAAGTCTCTTTCAAGTGTATTGACTGTCGAACCATGTTTGAAGAATAAATAAAAATGGAAGGCCTATTCAAAGTATTGAAATTTGTATAACTTAAAGTCTTTAAAAGTTTATTTTAGAAATATGAAAGAAAAAATCCTACTTTATTGTTATACTGTTTGCGAAATTCTCGCGTAAAGTTCGTTGATTGAATAGACTTTAGTTAAGACAAAAATAATAACAATTTATTAACACGATCAATGAATCACAATTACCACGGATGGCGATAAAACTTGGTAGCCTTTTGGCGAACTTTTTCAGAACAATACGGAGAGCATTAACACAGGTCCTACTCTCACCAGATCTGAGCGTGACCTGACCTTTTATGAGAACTAACTTCCTCTTTATATAGCTTTGAGGTTTCTGGAAATTTCCACAAGCTTCTAGCAAAATACAGAGAAAGGGGTGTCGCCAACATATGTCGCCAAATTTAGAGATATATGGCCAAATTTGGCGACAAAAATGAGTTTCCCCAAACTTCGCCAAGGACATAATATCTCCCCATTTTGGCGAGATACCATACAAGTTACATGTTTACAACATTCTTAACAATAACACTTAAACAATAAAATATAACTCTTTTAATTTGAAATGCAGAAAGGTTTGATTTAGTTTGGAACGCTACGATCTACTGTTTTACCACGAGGGTTAAGGAGACAGATACCTATTCCTTAAAGACGGTTCCGAACTGCTACGAACATCCATACCATCAGTGGGATTCGGAGCAGCGATCTTTAGTACAGAAGAGCAGTGCTCTACAATTCGGTTATTCTGTGGTATGAAATCCAGAAAGAGATATATTTTTAAAATTCTATCAAGATCAGACTTGCTCAATGGTCGAATCCCCGCCCTTTTTTCCTTACATGACACTAACCCATCACTTCTAAAAGTTGCAATAGGAAGGCTCCATCTAACTAAACTTTAATGCTTCCCTCTTATTCAGAACAGTGCTTAATGCATTTTTCAGTATTTTATTCCTTTTAACTTAATAATTCTTGATTTCAACCATAGATAGAGTAGTTATATTTGAGAATACTACTCTCGATTTCTAGTTTCCAAGAGATTATCTAGTTGATAAATAATTTTTAAACAGTTTGAAGGGTCGTTTTGACCAAAAAACTATTATGTGTTATCTTAAGAGATTTATTCTTTTTAGGTTGTAATAACAGTAAATATAATTTTTTATTAAAAATATTTCTGAAGATAAGGTTTGAAAATAAAAAAGTATAACTATCTTTTTTATTAAGTTAGAATACTTTTATGGATTTCAATTTAATTCAAGTAAATGCACTCATGTGAACTTCAAAACATCATACATAATTAATTTAAAAAGTATATCGGTTTTTGCTTTAATCACTTGTTTTTAAGTCACGTAGGCGTAAAGAAATTTAAAACATCCGATTAAAGTAATAAAGTTCCTTATTTAACAGGACATGAATTATTTATAGCTCTTTCCTCCAAAATTTCAAACGTTAATTTAAAGTTTTTTAAAATTTAACGTAATTTTAAATATTAACTTATAATTTTAATAGGTAGTGGGGGAAAAGTCGTTCAGTTAATCATTGATTATGTTGAATCATTGATTGAAGTTTTCTTTGATATCTGCTTCAGGCAAGTAGAGGATTTCATGTTAAATTCATTGAATAAAATTTATAATCAAAAACTATTTCAGTTAAATATTTAAGGAGTCTTATATCTTCAAAAGCAGTAATGGGGCATACGTGAAATGTGTTTGTTTCTACACACCATAAGTCTTTACTTAATGAAGTATTTATTGAATTTAGACTAACAACTTAAGAGGCACTGCACAGTTGTCTTAACTATTATAATATCAAATGTTATTAGTTTAATTTATTACAAGAAATGCAGAGGAATTAAGGCATTAAACTTTTGAGAAAAATTATTTTTATGTTATATTACGATTCACACGACTAATCTAATTTTAAATTTATGTATTAACCTGCAAATAAAATTACAATGATCTCAAAATTACATTTTATAGAATAAAATTATGATTTAGAAAAACTTTTCATGTAAAACTTTTTAAAAACTTCTAAAAATTAAAAAAATAATATAAACAAAAATTATAAATAAATAGTAGTTAAAACTAACCTAAATTTCATTACCAATAAGTATAGTAATCATAATAAATATAGTAATTTACAAATAATATATACACCCAGAAAAAAATAGGTTTATGGATAGAAAATGATTTTATTAATCTTACGGATGGTGATATCGTATAGTTTTAATTTATTAAGTATCAATTGTTCTATATTAAAGAAAAAACCAATGAACAGGAATAATTTCATACTTTTATACAGGATGAAACAAGTCTTGAATACTTTACAACATTATGTATAATTTTATTAAGTATTTAGAAATTTATTTGTTGAAATACATACACTATCAGCATGCACCGATTTTGCTTTATAAGGTATGAAACCCTTTAATCTCTTTATCCGGAGCCTCGTAGGCGTATGATATGGTTTAAAATACTTCACATTAAGCTATAAAGTGGTCTTTTTAAAATAAAACATGATCTCATTTATGGCCCTTTTCTTATAATGGATGCAATTAATTTACGTAAACAGATTTCAGTGGTAGTGTAAACTGTTCATTTATCCCCATCCTCAGTATTTAAGAATCTTAGTTAAGTGGTAAAAAGTCCTTGACAAATATGGCCTAAAAGCTCCAAAATAGTATAATTGTTCAAAGAGAAACTTCTTTCATTAAAAAGGTTAGAGAAAATTATACAGTTTAAAACTCTATAATTAATTCTGTGTGACCTCGTTACTTTAATAGGTTGGTCTTTCTTTGAATAGTTTAGCGAAGAGCAAATCAGCTCAACTATAGAGATGAATGAAGGAAATAACACAGTGAAAGTGTTTCAATACATTAAGGATTTTCTTTAAAAGAAAACACTTGAAAATAGGAAAAAAACACGATAATTTTATCAGGTTTCATTATTAAAGGCATACAAGACATTGTAAGATATATTTAATATTTCATTTTATTTTCAATCTATCTACAGACACCATCGGTGTATTCATGTAATCTTAATTCATCCTTCAATTTAAAACAGAAATTGTTATAATACCTATTAGTTCTTCTTTCTTTCAAAAGTAACTGCAACAAAAAATTTCTATAAATACTGTGATTTCAGGGAATATAACTATTTTATATTCTAGAGTCCCTTTTAGATCTCAAAGCTTTAATTTTTATATATATATATATTAAATATATATATATAATATATATAAATATATATATATATATATAATATATATATAGATATATATATAATATATATATATAATATATAAATTATATATATACATATATATAATATATATATATATAAATAATATATATATATATATATATAATATATATATATAATATATTATACATATATATAATATATAATATATATAATATATAATATAAATATATATATATAATAATATATAATATATATATATAATATATATATATATATATATATATATATATATATATATATATAATATAATATATAATATATATATATTATATATAAATATATACTATATATATATAAAAATGTGTGTGTGTGTGTGTGTGTGTGTGTGTGTATGCCGGATCTTCCTGTAATTCCTTATTTTGAATTAGTGTGTATTAGTGTGTCATTACACAATTTTCAAAGTGATAACTGATGACCTTAATAGACCGACAGAAAATCCTTTCCTTGTAAAATGTTCAAACTAATATAAATATTTATACAATGGAACAGTTAACGTGTAGATAATTAAATAAAATATTTCCTCCCCTTTATAATAAATGATTGTAAAAATGAAATTGGTTTCTTCTCCGTTTGAGTAATAGCCGTTTTGGATACAACAAAAACATCTCTTAATTTACATGTTTGGCTTGTTTCCCAACCCGTAAAACATTTGATCTGTTTCGTAAGGAAAATTGTTCACAAATCTGATTGATCTGTTTATTGTCTTTCTTTAATCAAAATCGCGACGACATTCTACTTTACATGTAGTTACTCTTTTCCACGTTCTACTTTATTTTTGTTTAAATTTCGTAAAGTTGGCTTAGTCTCAGTATTGTTAAAGTCTGTAACATTAAGATAAATCTTACTATTGTCTTTGTTGATAGTGTGTTCTTTACTGCCTTTGGTTTTATTCTGATCAACAGTGAAGTTTTTTCTATACTTTATGCTGTTTTCACACAGTATAAAGTTAAATGATACTTGTATTTTGTTTATCTTACATTAAGACATTTATACTTGTACCTATTTCCTATGATTACATTTGTTATATTCAAAATTACCGTTTTTTTACTGATTTACTTCAAGTATTAAGAAACTGTATGTTAGTTTTACTTAATTATATACTTTAAAAGTTGGTTATGGATTTTGAAAATTTAAATAAATTCGAGTTATAAAATTATTTTCTCACATTTCATTGATACTTAATAAATTAAATCTGTGAATAAACCTGTATAAGTGTTACTAAATTTTTTAATAATGAAAATAACAAAATATATTCTCCTGTACATCGGAAGCACATATTGTTTACATAATATCAACTATATTTAAATATTTGTGATTTATCAGAACCAAAATCCTATAAAACTTTTAAAGATAAAAATTTCACTGCTAAAGCTGGAGGATTATGTTTATTTATGAAATCATGTTGCACAGAAAATATAGATTGACAATAAAAAAGAGAAAATCCATTTGATTACTAATTAAACTGAATGAAAATAAATAATATAAAGTAATCATTGCTTAAAATAAATATTTGTTGCTTTTAGATATTCATCACATATTTTTTTAAATTCACGTTCACTTTTAAAGCCTATGTAATATTTGGTTTATACGAGAAATAGTTATTTAAGGATACTTTTACTAACTCGAAATTCGGCTAGAAATTCTCTATTATTTATCTCATCTATTTGTTAAATGTAATTAAAATCGAGAACCAAAAAGGGTGTTTCAATATCCACCACCTTATTTTGAATATAAATAGAACAACAAGAGATAATTAAAATATTTCTATGAGAAATTTTTAAAACAAAGTTTTTGAATAATAATAATACTTTAAACCCTCTAGGTTCATTGGCAAATGCTATAAATCTTCGAAATCTATACATTATTTACTTTATAAAGTGTAAGATAAAAGTTAATGGTTTTCTAACAGCAAAAGCCGCAAGTTTCTTATTTTAAAACAACTGTGAAATATTTTACTATATGAAAAAATATAAATTTTAAATCATTGTTTCTTGATTATATTCCAGTGAATTCTTACAATAACAACTAAGTTTTATTCTAAGGCCAAAACTGTATCCTGTGAATGAAAATTACACTATTATGATCGTAAAAAGACACGTATGGAACATTATAATTCTTATTTTGAAACAATCAATAATTGATAACTTTTAAAATTAATAAGGTGTCTTATACCTTCTAAAAGTACCTTGGTGCATATCGAATCAGCATATATTTACATATATATTTATACATATATATGTATTTATATAAATATATGTATGTACATATATATAATATATATATTATTATATGTATGTATATATATATTATATAATAAATATATATATATATATAAATATATATATATATATACACTATATATTTTCAAATGCTTACACAAATTGAACAATAGAATTATACAAAAATTTA
>CM063510.1:71253964-71256464 GCA_032207245.1 Pardosa pseudoannulata
TATATATATATATATATATATATATATATATATATTATACATGTATATATACATATATAAGGAAATATCATCAAAGTGATGTATAATTCAATAAAACATTTTTCGCCAATTGTTGAAAACGGTATTAATATAAATCAATCTATTATTCTCCTAAACGTTGACTTTTTTACTGCCTAGGACGAATTCTCCAATTCTCTGACATTTTTATGTCTGTTTTCTTCAACTACAACTTTTTTCTATTTTGCTTGTTTGAAGTAATAAATCACTGAATTTACAGATGACAAAAAGTTCTATTATACGTCTTGTTAAATCTTCAAGGCTTAAAAATTCGTTTTCCACTTTTCAAACATTTCGGAGAAAGCGGAAGGAATAGAAAAAAAAAGTTTTAAACTTTTATCTTTCATACTCTCCCTCTTATTTGCGATCGAAATTTTATTTCTTCAGAGTGTGGAATTGTTTGCTGGTATTGTCTTTACTCTTTGAGTTCGTCAAACAAAAGCTATTTATTTTTCCGAAACTTTCAATTAATAGGGCTTTCAATTATCGGATTTATTAAACAGTCTTCTGTTCCGAAAATATATTCGATAATTTAGAGTAGAGTTATATTATTTCTCTTCAGGGTGATTTTCTAAATTCTGTGAGAGAAAAATATGATTTATAGTATATTCTCCTAAACGTTGACTTTTTTACTGCCTAGGACAAAATTCTCCAATTCTCTGACATTTTTATGTCTGTTTTCTTCAACCACAACTTTTTTCTATTTTGCTTGTTTGAAGTAATAAATCACTGAATTTACAGATGACAAAAAGTTCTATTATATGTCTTGTTAAATCTTCAAGGCTTAAAAATTCGTTTTCCACTTTTCAAACATTTCGGAGAAAGTGGAAGGAATAGAAAAAAAAGTTTTAAACTTTTATCTTTCATAGTCTCCCTCTTATTTGCGATCGAAATTTTATTTCTTCAGAGTGTGGAATTGTTTGCTGGTATTGTCTTTACTCTTTGAGTTCGTCAAACAAAAGCTATTTATTTTTCCGAAACTTTCAATTAATAGGGCTTTCAATTATCGGATTTATTAAACAGTCTGCTGTTCCGAAAATATATTCGATAATTTAGAGTAGAATTATTTTATTTCTCTTCAGGGTGATTTTCTAAATTCTGTGAGAGAAAAATATGATTTATAGTAAATCTAACATAAGATAAATGAATTTCACAAAATATTAGGTGAAAGATTTTTTTTTTTTTTATGATAACTTAAGGATGACTTAAAGTCGCTTTCCTCTGATGAGGATTCTATGATGAGGTGATTCTATGATTCCGTTTTTTTCTCCTGATGGAGATTCCATGATATTTACAAAAGAAATATTCGATTTATAGAAAGTGTTATAAAATAAATGATTTTTTTTGTATCTTCAAATAACAATTTTGTTTATTTTATAATAGTTTTTATATTAATGTATTTCGCTATTTGTTGTACTGGGATTTTCAAACTATTGTAAAGGAAGATATAATGCACAGTAGGTCTATGTACCACAAGTTTACTTTTATTGTAATGGGAGATGGGATTTACAGTAGGTTTGGGCTTACCACTGTAGAGTTTGCTCCTTATCGAGTTGGACAATATTAAAATCGAACTATGACGGACTTCTCTTAGGTCAGCACAAAATATGTAGCTACTATGGGTTGCTGTCGTGATTGACTGGTCTTCAGTAATTTTTGTCTTGTCGAACGTCTTCAGATGTGTCAGCTTAATAATTTGATTTACATTAGGTTTGGTTTAGTTTGGAGAGCTAAGTTCTGCATTTTTCTACACGAGATCGACAACAACTTCTTATAGCCGTTTCCGAACATCCATGTCAGCTGTGAGAATCGAACCCCCTAACTCCGGTGCCGATGAACATAGTTCTACTATTCGACCATCAATCGGTGATTCGTAGCAGGTCTAATATACGAAAGACACTTCTAATTAGGTTTTGTTTATGTTATAAAATGATACCCCTAGGTACTGAAACAGCTGTAGCTAATTAATAATACATAAACCATTTGTTATCCCAAAACCGATAATTTTTATTTCTTCAGAGAGTAAACTTGTCTGTATTCTTTGCTAAAAGATCATCAAAAAGGTATATTTATTTTCTTAAACTTTCTTTTAATCATACTTTCAACTACAGCATTTTTTCAAAGTACATTATTTTCAAAATGTCCTTTATTACTTGTAAACACAACCTATTGTCCAAATCGTAGTAATTTTAATTTTTTAATATTGTAGAATTGTTTACAGGCATTGTTTTTACTGAGTCAGTTACACAAAAGCTGCTTATCTTTTCACGAATCTTCAATTTATAGGGCTTTCAAATATTGAATTTATTAAACAATTTATTGTTTATCAAAATGCGGGTTATAATTTAGAGCAGAATTATATCCGCATTTCATATCAGGATGATTTTTAAACTTTTATGATAGAAAAATTAAATTTATAGTGGAACTAATATATCCACACAAA
>CM063510.1:71261464-71301464 GCA_032207245.1 Pardosa pseudoannulata
GTAAGTGTCAGTCTTTGACGGCAAAACTTAGGAGGGGAAAAAATTCGTTTTCCATTAAAATAGTTTTTTTCGTCGATCTGTATTAGTATTATTGCTCTAGTATATGGCCCGTCATATGACGGAATCAGTTAAAATTTTTAAGTTTTTAGAATTGTAAATTGTCCTATGAGGCAGATAAAAAAGGGTTTCTTTTTTGGCTGAGAATCATCCTGCAACAAAAAAAATAATCGATGATTAAATTTAAAATTATCACATAAGTACTTAATCTATTATTTAAGAAAAATATAAAAGAAAATTATTTACGAAATGTCTGAGTTCAGTGATAAAAAGCATGAAAATAATGCAGACGATATTTAAATAATTTAAAATAAGAAATGATTAAATAAGATGGTTAAAGGAATGACGTCATAATGCTAGGAAAAATGTTGTTTTTACATTTTTATTATGTGGCAAATTGATAAATTTAATAGCCGGCTCTTAACCTGGGAAAATAGGGCTTGAAATAATGGCATTAAATGCTAGAAAAGGGGGGAAGGGGTGTATTTCGAACGTTTGCTAAACTTAACGTATCAAGAATCCAATATGGATACTTCTATCCATTCAAGGTACAACCGCTTCATAAATTCGAGAACAAACGGACAGATAACTTAGGCTATTATTATATAGAGGATATAACAAAATTCAGGATAACACTCTAATAATCTACAAGTAAATCATTTTGGAAATGACACTAATATGTGTCACATGCATTTAAAGAACTATGAGCAAATAATTTAAACATTTAAAGAACTATGAGCACTATGAGCAAATATATTAGTTATAAATTATGCTTAAGTTCTTCCCAAATTTGTTTTTGCCACAGTAAATAATGGAAGTAAAGGGAAGAGACTATATTTCTACTACACTCTGGAGGTAGAAATAATTTGTTGGTAATACCTGTGATAAAAGTTTCATTGCAACAAAAATAATCGATGATTAAATTTAACATTATCACAGACGTATCTAATATATTATTTAAGCCGAATATAAAAGAAAATTATTTACGTAATAGCTAAGTTCAGTGATAAAACGTATGAAAAAGTGCAGACGATATTTAAATAATTTAAATTAAGAAATGATTAAATGAGATATTTAAATTAATGGTGTCAGAATGATAGAAAAATGAGTTTTTTTTATCATTTTATTGTGTAATAAACTTAATTGCCTGCTCTTAACCGGGGAACATAGGGCTTAATATAATGGCGTTAAACACTCGAAAAGTGGGGAAGGGGTGGATTTCGAATTTTGCTAACCCTAATGCATCAAGAATCCAATCCATTCCACGTCCAACCGCTTCATGATTTCGAGGACAGACGGACAGATAACTTTGGCTATTATTATATAGGAGATTAGTTAAATTAATCTTACTTTTCTGGTTATCACACATAATCCATACCTAATTATGGCTTTTTTTAGAAATAGTAGTTTTCTTACAAGCTTATAGATTAGCATTTCCTAAGCTTGCCTAAGGTGGTAAAACGGCTAGGGCCGATCCTGAGCGATTACTTTATAGAATTATCAGTTTGCATCTATCTACATGAGTACCGCACTTGCATCCTTTATAATTTGTTTTACGATGTTTATCATACAAATGTGTGTATAAGTATATAAATTATCATGAATAACCATAGCTACTTTTCTTAGAAAGACTAAAATTTTGTTATACTGTTTCAAGCTGCTCCTTTTCAGTTCTTACTGGTTTAATTGATACTTAAGCATCATGGATGAGACCAAGCCCTTAAAAATGAATAAAACAGCAATAATGGAAAACGGTTACTCTGAATTATTCATTAAATTCCTATTATTGGGAGATTATCTTTAAGATGATCAGATCTTTTGAGTGAATGTGACTATCATTGCTAACCGCAGTATTTATTCGGATAGAATATATATCAATCTTTTATACAGTTATGAGGCAGTTTTCTTTTCTTTAAAATCTGCTGTATGTTTTATAACTGCAGATTAATATCTCTATGTTGGAAACTTTTAACAGTAAAATTTAATGTATGTAATAAATTTTTATTAATGTTTGAAAGCCTTATAATAATTTTCTCTATCATAAATCTATTGACTACTCCATATAAATATATCCCATATGTAATTTTACTACCAGCATTAAAATTTCGTTACTTTTGTAAATTAGCTTATATTTTCCACATTTCAAGTCATTTATAGTACATGACTGTATTTAAAAAATGTTTAATTCGAACATTAGTTGTTTTAACAATGTAGTGTAAATCCCACAAATCAATGCCAATTACATTTTTAATTGACATTATTATGCATTTATTTGCTTATATCCTTTATAATGGAGTACTAAAATTAAAAAGTAATAAATATTTTATTCGATTGTTAATTATTTTATTATTATAGAGTAGGTTACATAAAATAATGCGAATTCAAATTTTTTTAAAGTACTTTAGATATATTTTACTTTTACGTTTTAAGATTGTAGAACGTCTGTTATGTAGGTCTACAAGCAAAAAAATGCTTTTCAAAAACTACGATGAAAATTTATATGCTTAAACTGATGTCAAAATAATAATTTACAATTCTGTTGTTTAGGTCCCAACCTGAAAAATTAATGAATTATATAATGAAATAAAACAAAAATAAATTGAAAAAGTTATTAGAAATAATAAACCGCGTGTTATACAGCAGCTGTTTAGATCTTTGTCTAGCAGTAGTCATCGTATAGCAAAAAAGTATACCATTGTGCTTAAAGCCAAACTTAACAAACCTTTATAATTTTTTGAGAATGAGGTTTTAATTTTGGAAACATAAAAATAAGTTTACATTCTGGACATTTTGGGAAGAGAAATTTACATATTTGTTGAATGCGCGAGTTTCTTTATTATACAAAGGTTTACGTAAAATACTTTTAGCAAACAAGGACTTCATGAAACTGACTTTACCAGATCGTGTGCCACCATTATTGTTTTTATCAACGAAAACATCAATGTTTCTGCGGCTGCTCTTACGATGGTATCTTATTTTCTTTAAAAAAAGTGATTCGTGATTCCTTGGATAGGAAGGGAATTTGGCTAATTTTCATAAATATGTCAATTTCTTACTCCACAGCACCATACCCTTTCCTAGTCCCTCGAGTTGTGAAATATTGTTTTAGAAATTAAAATCACATACTCAGCAAAACATAAATTTAAAATTTGGTTGAAATCAGTTAAATAGTTTGAATTATTTAAACATCTTCTTAATTTCAATCATCACGTTTATCTATGTATTAGCAGTAAAAATGACATAGAAGAACCAATATATCTTTTTAATTAATTGAAAATCCAATTAAAAGTATAATGTTATGTAAATAACTATCTTTCATAATTCATTCATATCATTCGTTCATTACCCTCTCTGGTGTAAATATTTTTATAAACAATTAATTGAATCTCTAAACAACCTTTTAGAAATGAAAGAAGTTAGATGATAAATTTCTTCGTATATTACTCCTACAATTTGGGATACTTTAATATATATATATATATATATATATATATATATATATATATATATATATATATATATATATATATATATATTATATATATATATATATATATATATATATATATATATTTATATTATATATATATATATATATGTGTGTGTGTGTGTATGTATTTTAAATTCCATAATTCCATAATATTTTAATTTTAAATGTTAATAGAACATTAGTAATATTTATTTGATTTAGGAAACTCTTCTTAAGATTTCTTAGGTCTATAAAAGGGAATTACTTGCTTTTAATAGGACGTAACTCAAATTTAGATACAGAAACAAACTATAAAACTATAAAACTAACAAAACAGCAGTATGGAAGGGATAAGCTTTTAAAATAGATATGTAGTTAAGATCTAGAGGAATTGCATGCCTTTATTTAAATCTAGTAAACTCTGCATGTTATTTTATGTTATATATTTCGTTACATCTTATCACTGCAATAGAGATAGCTTAACGTCACGAATTTAAAAAAAAATCTATAATATTTTTATGGTAACAGTTAGTGTGTAATAATTAATATTAACCAGATTTAGAAACATTTTACAGCTTCTAAAATGAACTTTATTTTTATCAGGAGGTATTATAAACTTAAATAAAACTTCAATTGATAAAATTAGCAAAACCAATATAGTTTAGTTAATAAAAACTAGACATAATATTTTACTATTAATTTATATTTTGAAATAACGTTTTTCTTTAATTTTCAAACTTTTAATAATAAAAACTGTGTTAAGAACTAAAGAAATTACAGACGTTTAATTGAATCTTGAAAATGTTTCCACAACAGCAATTGTGAGATGAATTTCTTTAACATACTATCACTTCAGTTGCAGCATTTGTATATCTGAAATTTAAAATAAAATCAATAATGTTTCACTTTGTAAGAGGTAGTGGTTAATCAGATTTTTTTATTACTAGAACTGAGTATAAACTTTTCCGGAGTTTATAAGCATTATCATTAATTCCACTTCTTATCAGTCATTATTCGTTTACAGCTCCAAATTCTATTTCCTTCTTCCGTTTCAATACGTGTTTATAGATTTTCAATTAATTATCTATAAAGTTTTACACGGACATGAAATTATTAGTTGAATATAGGATATGGTATTCTTATTAGGACGGCCCCCAAATTTAGACGTAATTGCTAAAATTAACAAAAGCATGGATTAAAATTAACAAAATATTTTGCCAACTCGTATTTATAAAATGCGATACTTCTTAATTTCTAAAACATTTTAAAAAGGAAGTACAGTCATTAAATAATGAAGACATCGGTGTTTATGTAGTCTTTATTTTTGTCGTTTCTATTTTAAAGATATTTCGAGTCAATAATTTCCCTCTAATTCCAATAAATTTCTTTATTTACAGTTTCTAATGTTTACTCACAGTTATGTGTATTGATTTAAGCAAAAATTGTTTAAGAATTAAAAGTCTGAGCATTGAAAGTTCTTGTATAGAGATCCACAACTCAGAAACATTATTAGAGATTTTAAATTATTTTTTCTCACAGACAACAGTATATGTATACAAAACTATATAGCTGTCAATTTTTATTATTTTAACTTAATAATCTTATTTTAAGTTTAATAATAATGATGATGAAATAAGTGTTAATGGTATAAATATTTCTGTCAAAAAAATTTAGATATTTTTGAAAAAAAATCTCAAATTTCATAAAAATTTCTACTTTTGAATTCATTAAATGAACTTTAAATTTTCATACTCCAACTAACTGTTTATCAGGAATTAAATATGGAGAACAAGTAAAATATTATTTTGATATGTTTCCTTAAGTAAGTCTAAAAATATGATCTGTAAAATGCATTTTCATTTTTCTGAAATTAATTCAGATGTGTATGGAAATGTATTATATAGAAAAGTTTAATAAATAAAATTATAATTTAAACTAAAATTTTTTCTAAATGCAAATATTAATTTCATATTACTTAAATTTATTAACTATTTTACAGCGGCAAATTTTCATTATTTTCCTTTTGAAATAAATACAAAGGACATTCCGTTGATATCCAACAAGCTATTTGGACGTTAAAATGATACTTTTATCCTATAAAAGACGTAAAAAGGAATGTGTGGATTTTTAGTGTACTTATAAATGATGGTACGTAATATCTAAAATAATAATTACATCAATATGCATAAGTATGCTTACAATTTTCTTTATTGCCTATTAAACCACTATTTACTTTTTACAACTATATGTATACGGGGTTAATTAAAATAAAAGGGAATTTCTTTACAGTCGATAGATCACATTAATAGAAATTAGACTCATCAAAGAATACATGGTCTAAAATAAACTGGAAACTACCAAACGTAACATAGTAAATCTGAGGTTACGAGGAGAAATCAAAATAATTACTTAATGTTAGAAGCGCAATTTTAATGGGTAACTAATAATAGCTGCTAAAAAAGTGTGACACAAGAATAAGACCTTGAATTTATTACTTATGTAAAAACTGTAAGAACGGTTTCATGGGAGAAAAATTTTACAATGTTGTTGCCGGCTTTTATTCCCTGCTTTATTTTCTATTTACACTTTATTTATTCCACAGGTTATACTTGTATTTCTGATGGGGTTTTTTTCTACACCACAAAAAGAATAAAAACAACTACTCCAGGAAAATCTATAAAGAAAATTTTTAAAACATTCGAGGAGTGGCTATTTTAAAATGAGTTAAAGCGTCTCCATTCATATTTGATCGTTCAATTTTCAATGAAAATGATATGATTAGGTAACTATCACCCGTTAAAGGAGTTTTTTAACATAAGTTAGCGATATAGGTAGCTCCAAATTATAATTATCTGTTCTGATCTACATGTAGTACATGTTAAATAATTTGTAGAACTATACTCAATTCAACATACTTAATTAGTCTTAAAATTATATATTACGAATCGAAACGATAATCTAATACTTCTGGTTGCTCAAAGTAACCAAAAAGTCGATAAAAACTACAATTTTGTTGTAATTTACGTATTCAAAATTTGGTTCCTCGAACTCAAAGCGAACTCGAGTCATGCTGTTCACATGTGCACACACATGCATTCTAAAAATGCTTTTATTTTTTGCACTTCTAATAGGAAAAAATCAATCAGAAAATAGGGTGTAATTTTTGCCTATGACAGTAATTTTAAACTACATTTATAAGAAAGTACAAATTTAATTTTAATTTTTTTCATTAACAGTGATGCTCTTTAATAATGCAAATGTTATCTCTTGCTGTAGCTAAAGTAAAAGTCTAATAAACCAAAATTGCTATGTACCTTCATTGTACACTTTAACGAAAATATAAATTTTTGCATGCTAGAAATAATACATTTAAAACTAGTTGATTGAAAATTTTATATATTGCTAAGAGTAATGGATATATCACGAAAGTCGTGCATTCATACAATTTCAAATGACTATTTAGTATCATTACAGCTTTAACCTATTTGTAAGTTTTTCTCTTGTTTACTCGTGATCTAAATTTGCACCTAATTACAAACTTCACAACGGAACACGAATGCCAACTTTGAAACAGAAATAAAATAAACAATGCTGTTTATGAGCTCTTTCCGTATTTCCAATTTAATATTCATGCCTCATTTTCACGCGTTCGTTAAGATTATAATTAATTTACATTCATTATTTTACGCAACGAACTGTCATGAAAAAGTTAACTGCTTTTCAATTGACAACAGGCTTTATGCGTGAATTCGGCAGGGATTTGTGTTCCCTTTGCAACCAGTTTCTGACAGTTTTCTTTTTTTCTTTACAGTATGCAATTAGCTGGGTGTCATTATGTACGAGTTTCTGTATATTTTTTTATAGAAGAGTTGGTCTTCAAGGTCAGTCGGATATTTTGGGTGATTTCTGAATCGGCAAATGAGTTTTACAATTCCCGCTCTTGTTTTCACGGTCGTATTGGTTATCAATATTTCTTATTTGAGGTATTAAGTTTCAAGGAAACTAAGAAAATTCATAAGTAAATTGCTGAAAGGTTTTTTTTTCGTACTACGTGACAAACTTAAATAATTTTGTCTCTAATTAAACATATTTATGTGTATTATAAAAGTTTAATACGGTTGTTATACACAGACAACGGATTTGGAACAACGTAAATTTTGAATTACCATAAAAAATTAACATTTTTATACTACTTAGATTGTAATTAAGGAACGGTTACAATTCCTGCTCTTGTTTTCACAGTCGTATTGCTTATCAATGCTTCGAATTTGAGGTATTAAGTTTCAAGGAAACTAAGAGAATTCATAAAACATAAATTGCAGAAAGGTTTTTTGCGTACTACGTGACAAACGTAAATTAATTTTTCTCTAGTCAAACATATTTATGTGTATTTTAAAAGTTGAATACGGATCTTATACACAGACAACTTATTTTAAACAACGTATATTTTGAATTACCATAAAAATTAACATTTTTATACTGTTTAGATTGTAATTAGTGAACTTTTACAAGTCAGATTTTTTGATTTAAGTAATAACTTCGCATTATGCTATTACTTATCGTTATATTATAGGTCACATCATGTTGTACTGTATTATATATAAACTTTGTGATTAAATTTGTAATTAAACTAGAATCAAAGAGCATTGATTTCTTATATTCAAATTTTGTTTATAAAATTATTTATTATTAAAATATAATAAACAATAAAATTTGGAGAATTGTTCAACAATTTAGTTAAAACATGCTTAAGCATACAATATGAAAATAATTTTCATTGAATATACTTTTTATTTTTATAATTATTTATTTTGTAAGGAGATCCCAAAATATAGTATTCTGGAAAATTTATCGTCTTAAAGCAAGTACTTTATCCAAAAAAGTCTTTAAAATTTTGAAAATTAAAAAGTATATATTTATATTATGTTTGGATGTTCATTGTATATATTCAACATAAATCAAACTCAAGAATTACGTTAAATTCATTTAGAAAGATAGTATGTTTTCTTAGCTACTTCGAAATTATCGTTAAGTCCTTCCAAATTTTTTTTGCAACTGTAATTAATGTAGTAAAGGAATAAAACTATAATTTCTACTACACCCTGGGGGTAGAAAGAATTTGTTGTTAATAACGGTGATAAAATCTACATTTTAACAAAAATAAACGATAATTAAATTTAACATTATCACATATGTACCTAATCTATTATTACATTACGATATTTTAAGAGACGCGGAAGTATGTTTAAAATATCAATGTTGTTACATTTTTTACAAGAATTGAAAAATTTAGATTATATCTAGCAGGATGCAAGTTATAGTTCATAAATTTTGAACAGCCATACTCTAATACCATGTTGGCATCAGAGGAGGTTTATATAACACGAAAACACTCATTCAAGTTTATGGATTGGACTCCAAGACTTATCTATCCCTTTATAAAATCCATTAATATTTATACACGAGATATTTATAACGCGAGAGGGGTTAAGAACATCTACATTCTTTATATATAAGAAGACAGCTAGCAGATCTTGTACCTGCAAGGCATCATCGTAGTTAGATTTTAATAATTATTTATTTCTCTCGATTTACAGAAAGCCTGATTTTTGAGAGTGCTGCAGGGTAGCCTACCATGCTTTAATTTTTTTTGTCGTGCAATTGACTATTGCTGGACAAAAAAATTACGTTCAATTCTAATTTCTGAGAATTAATAACTGATTATTATTTGTAAATGAGATTTATATGTAGATAATATTTTCCTGTGTACATTTTGTGTTATCATCATAAAAATAAATATATTTGTAAACCGGTGGAATAACCTAACTGTCACCAAGAGAAAAAGCATACATAAAACTATTATAGAACTAGCATATAGCGAGTCATATGACGGGATCAGTAAAATTTTTAGGCAAAAAAGATGATTTGTTATTTGGCTGAGAATTATCTGATACACGTTTAATAATTTGTTGAGTTTCATACTCCTCTAGTCTCCCGATACTGTGAATGCAGTTTAGAATCACATGTAATTATATAATACTATATATACATAAGATAACTTAAAGTTTTCTTAGCTAAGTCGAAATTATCGTTTAGTTCCTCCCAATTTTTCCCACAGTAATTAATGGAAGTAAACGAATGAAACTATCATTTACACTACACCCTAGAGGTAGACAGAACTTATTGATAATACCGGTGATAAAATTTTCATTTCATCAAAAAAAAATCGATAATTAAATTTAAAATGATCACTTATGTAACTAATCTATTATTTAAACCAAATAAAAATTAAATTATTTAAGCAATATCTAAGTTCAGTGATAAAACGTATAAAAATAATGCAGATGATATTCAAATAATTAAAATAAGAAATGATTAAATGAGATGGTTGAAGGAATGACATCATAATGCTAGAAAAATGTTATTTTTACCAATTTATTAGGTGACAAATTGATAAATTCAATCGCCTACTTTTTATCGGGGAAAATAGGGCTTGAAACAATCACATTATACGCTAAAAAAAGGGGGTGGGGACGTTGGAACATTGCTAACCCTAATTCATCAAGAATGAGGATTCTTGATGATAAAAACTCATCAAGAATAAGGTAGTATGGGATTCTACTCCTGTCATAATATTTAAAAAAGTGATATTAACTTTAAAATTTATATAATGTTAATCAAAAATCTTAAATCAGTGTTAAAACAGTGCCAGTATTTAGATATATTTAAGCATGCTTTTTCTCATTTCTTATACTTTTAAGTGAGCTCTTGAAATGACTCTAAATAAGTTTATTTTAAAACCTGTATACATTATTAACTTACTGAAGTCAAAGCAAAACATTAATAAACTAAATAAATTTCTTAAGAAATAAGGAATCCATAAATTAAAGAAAGAAATGCAAACAATATATTACCAAGCATTTCAAAATCTCCCCAACGTTAGCTCTCTTCTAAAAAATAACAATTTAGAAAACTTCTTTTGCAGTTTATTATTAAAATTTTTGAAAAGGAAATGAGGATTCTTGATGATAAAAACTCATCACGAATAAGGTAGTATGGGATTCTACTCCTGTCATAATATTTAAAAATGTGTTATCAATTTTATAAAATTATATAATGTTAATAAAAAATCTTAAATCATTGTTAAAACAGTGCCAATATTTAGATGTATTTAAGTAATGATATTTCTCATTTCTTATACTTTTAAGTGAGCTCTCTTGAAATGACTCTAAATAAGTTTATTTTAAAACCTGTATACATTATTAACTTACTGAAGTCAAAGCAAAACATTAATAAACTAAATAAATTTCTTAAGAAATAAGGAATCCATAAGTTAAAGAAAGAAATGCAAACAATATATTACCAAGCATTTCAAAATCTCCCCAACGTTAGCTCTCTTCTAAAAAATAACAATTTAGAAAACTTCTTTTGCAGTTTATTATTGAAATTTTTGAAAAGGAAATGAAGCACTTAAAAGGACACAGCTTGGACCAAATTAGTCCATTATCTTAAGTTACTCTGGAAAGATAAATACTTCTCTACTCTAGTATTTCTGATCGTGGAACTTCCTTAATGTCTCTCAGACATTGTATCCATACATTCTGCCTAACGGAAGTTATTGATCAAACGTAGTTTCTTCCCTTTCTTGGATGTATTAGATTTCTTTTACGGTATCAAACATGCTTTTCGAATGAATCAATGGCGAAAAAGAAACTTTCTGCATTTGCCTATAAATCTTTTTAAATTGTTATTTTGTTGTTTGATAGTATTATTTCATTACCTTATAAATAACAAAAGCTATTGATCAAAGAGAGTTTCCTGCATTCTGAAATATATTAAACTTTTTTTGCACTATAAAACAATATTCTTTTCGATTGCAAAGGTAAATACTTTAAAATAAGTATCTACATATAAACATTTTACCAGTGTTTCAACGTAATATCAATGTAAATGCATTTCATTCGACTTAAAATGTAATAATAATCCTTATATGATATACATCTGCAAACAAAGTAGACTTGAATAATACGTGAGTTCAGTATTTTAAATATAAATTTAAATTAGGGAAACATACGTATTGCTGCACTCTAGATAAACAATATTGTAATTTATCTTTGTTATACTATATTAAATTGCATCAAGTAACATGATCATTTTAAGATATTCGCCTGTCTTCGGAAGTGATTCTTACAAACAGCATAACTATTTACCTTAAATGTAAATTTTATGGTTAAAGAGAGTAAAACTAGGAAAATATAAGTTTAATAAGCCTTTGATAGTTAGTAAATTTTAAGTTACATCTAAGATCATGATCATTAAGATATTCACCTTCCTCTGGAAGTGATTCTTACAAACAGCTTAACTATTTACCTTAAATGCAAATTTTATGGTTAAAGAAAGTAAAACTATGAAATAAATAAGTTGAATTAGCTTTTAATAGTTGGTAATTTTTATGTTACATCAAAGATCACGATCTTTTTAAGATATTCACCTTCCTCTATAAGTGATTCTTACAAACATCTTAACTATTTGTCGTAAATGCAAGTTTTATAGTTAAAAAAAGTAAACCTAGGGAAAATATAAGTTGAATTAGCCTTTGATAGTTGGTAAATTTTAAGTTACATCTAAGATCGTGATCATTTTAAGCTATTCACCTTCCTCCGGAAGTGATTCTTACAAACATCTTAACTATTTACCTTAAATGCAAATTTTATGGTTAAAGAAAGTAAAACTAGGAAATATATAAGTTGAATAAGCTTTTAATAGTTGGTAATTTTTACGTTACTTCAAAGATCATGATCATTTTAAGATATTCAGCTTTCTCCGGAATTGATTCTTACATACAGCTTAACTATTTGTCGTAAATGTAAATTTTGTAGCTAAAAAAGTAAAACTAGGGAAAATATACGTTAAATAATCTTTTGATAGTTGGTAATTTTTACATTACATCAAAGATCCTAATTATTTTAAGATATTCACCTTCCTCCAGAAGTGGTTCTTACAAACAGCTTAACTATTTGCCTTAAATGCAAATTTTATATCCAAATAAAGTAAAACTAGGGAAAATATAAGTTGAATAAACATTTGACAGTAGGTAATTTTTTAAAGAGTAAATTTGGCCTAAACTACATGTCATTCAAAACTCCCTAACTTGAAAATAAATCATTTTTTTAAGTTAGGGGGTTTTGTGAACATTAAAATATAATTCTTTTTCTATTCTTAAGGGAAAAGACTGTTATCTTTGTGATCCACAACTGTATCTGGAGCTATGAAAACTCGACTGCTGAAAATTTTTCAACAATTACATAATTAATGATTTAAAAGATCGTATATTGAAAGAATTATTCTTAAACCTTGAGTGTACCGTATTCCCTTATTTCATGTTTATGCAACATACATTCAAAAATACAGACAATTTAAACGTTATAATTTTTATATCTCTTAAGTTCCGTTTTGTGCAAATAAAAACGTTAAGCTATTTAAAGTGAGAGAGATTAAAAAAAAACTTTATACTTTTGACAGACTATATTTACACTTATAAAATGTGGCAAAATTATAAAACGAGATTTTTCTTCAAAAGAAAACAGCATTTATTTTCTATTTTTGAGCTTTCTATACATTGCTACACTTCAGTGCTATAAAGTTATTTTAATTCCTAAATACAACTAGAATCTAAACTTTAATATTTTTGTTGTAAAAAATAGTATTGATGTTTATATTTTCAGTGACTTAACCCTCCGAGTGGAACACACCGATTAAAAAAAGTCTCCAAAAAATACGCTAAAGGTTTATTGTGTCAATGGCCAAAGCGTTCTATGATTTTTTACTTCACCCTTTGTCGACTAGAATGGAATACGGGAAACCCACCCTCGTTACTGTCCCTTTACTTCCGGTTATAAATAGATATATAAATATATATTATAGATTGTTAATTTTTAATACACATAAAGCTCGTTAAGTCTCGAAGATCATCCCATAAGAAATAATGGATTCTAAAAGTACAAATAAAAATATTCTTTAAGAAAATTATTTATATTTTTTTACGAAAGTTATCCAAGATATTTAAGTGGTGCAATTAGAGATACATCTGTTACCGCAAACGAAATACTTCGAAATAGAGATTTACAAAGCCATGAAAAGCTATCAGCGTCTTTGTGCTTCAGGGAGTAGGGGTGCATCCCTCAATAAATGTCAGTCAAAGAGGGATGCAGTTTCTAAACAATCGACCTGACCGTCCTACCTCAAACACTGGCAGAAATGTACATTACATCCATTTTCGGAACGTTTTTGGAGGTCGAAAATTGTACGTGACAACCGCTTTGAAGACATCATCGGTTTGGCGGAATTGTACGTGCGAACCGCTTAGAGGGTTAATAATACCTTTGTGAATTCTAATTATTATATATCACAGCACAGCTTATTTCAAATATCACAGATTTTACACTAAAACTTAATTTTTTTGCAACTTTTTACATATACTATCATTACTATATATAATTATTGAAAAAATAATAGAGTAATGTTTTGTTGCATACAAACTTCTTCTATATTTCTGATTTCTATATTTTTTGTAACAAATGTTTGAAAAGCTGGATTTATTTTACTGAATATTTTCTTTGGAAGCCCTCTATAGATTTCTTTATAGGTAGCCCTATTTTAATGGTTCATCTCCACTAAAGTCATATATTCCTTTCGTAAATTTTGCATGCCTTAGGATTTCAATTTTCAAACACAGTTGTGCAATACATTCTGCTGCATCCTATGTGTATTATTAATATTTAGATTTCCCAAATCCACAATTTTCTTGCACCACAGTATAATAAATATAAACATGTCTGCTAAGTGAAATAAGTCACCAATAAATCTTTTAAAATATATAGTTTTAAAAAAGAATTATAAACTTTTATTTAAGTCCAACATGAAGTTCATTTTAAAAACATTTTTTTTAAATATGCACATAAATGTTTTTCTTAAAATATAATGTCAACATTTATATATTAAGCAATATATAAACAACCAAAACTTAAGTTCTAAATTGGATACAGCCAATCTTTCAACAAAATTTGAAAAAAGAAACACAGACATTAAGTTTAAATAAAAATATAAAATTCGGTGTTTTGGAGAAGTTTAAATTTCAAAGGCATTCGCATAAATTTCAAAAGTCCTAAGGTGAATAATTTTAGTAATAAATATACTTACATATAACATCTTTGAGGCATAGAAAGGAAGGTTTATTTAAAATTCAAAACGTTTATCTGTAACGTCAGTAATATGTTAATTTATACATAGATCATTAATTATTTTTATTTTGAAAATGTATATAAATTAATTTCCTGAATTTCATACTAGAGTGTCAAACTAAATGAACATTAAGAACTTTATATAACTGCAATTTTTTTAATCACGTTACATCTATTTATTACAAATATTTTTCACAAATAAATTATTAAAGATATTTCATTTATATTTTATCAAAAGTTCAATAATTATTTAAAAATGCAATATTTACACTATCCTGCAGAAACACAATTATAACTTTTAAATGAGATTTCTATCGTAACTTTAAAACAATGCATCCCGAATATAACTCGTTTATTTTAAATTGGAGGTTTACATATTTTTGTCCATATTTAAATACAAAATTTCTCGGGTGAAGCGATGAGTTTGGTCCTTTCAAACAAATAAATATTTCATTGTCAAAAATTAGATTGAATTGAATATTTTGTAATAATTTCTGTTCGGAAATTAGTTTAAAAATACTGTGCTCAAACAAGTTGTTTGTTTGAAAATATACCCTCACATTAAAGTTATCAGAGATGTGAGCAAAAATCTGTTGCAATAGAATTGAATGAAGGTCAGTCGGTAGAGAATAATATTAAATTATGAGATATGCCCAGATATTTAACATGGAGCTCAAAATAAACGGAGTAAAAAATAAATAAAATAGATTATGAGAAATCTATTTAGCTCTTTCTATATATATATATATATATAGAAAAGATAAAAAGTCTGTTTCATAATTAGATATAAAACTGCTTACAGATACTGTTCTATAAACCTGGTAAAATGTATTTTAATAATGATATCAAGTTTTGAAAATAAATAGTTATTCGATTAAAACAATAAGGAACTTTCTTTTAATCACCAGAAAAAAATGCTTTACTATTTTTTCTGGAGTTTAATGTTGACACATTGTGTGCGGGTACATTTAGCAGCGGAACTGTACCGGGAGCAGGCATTTTGCGCTTAAATTTAGTTATTTAGTTAAATCTCAATAGATCGAAAATTATTTAATTTTTAACTTATTTCGTACTTGTATATATAAACAAATATATAAATAGAAATATATAAACAACAAAGGTAAGATTTTTGTAAACAAAAATATATTTTAGTGGATAAATTTATAATAGTATAGTAAATATGAAAAATCAAATAGAAATAGTAGTGTATAGTTTAATTTTTTCGAATTATGTTATATATAAATATTTTTACATTATAAAAAATGAAAGACAAGACAATTCGGCTTCCTTTTTCCTGTATATACCGTTATTTTTGTACCCAAAAACAAACCACGTTGTTACACTAACCTGTACTAGTGCGTGTCCTGTGCTCAAGTATCAATCGTCAGAAAACGTACTAGCACGTGTTCCGCAAACAATGATTTAAGAAATTCTAGACCTTTATATGTGTGCGATGCAACGTAAGATACATTTATAATATCTATACATTCTTGATTATTACTTTTTCTGGAGACAAAAAAAATTATACCCTTAGTGAGTGCAACAATTAGGCATGTAATTTCAATACTGGATATGATTATTTAAATATATTTTATATAAAGTATACTTCAGTATGCATTAAGATCTATGTTTTAAATCTAATTATAGAGACACACGCATATTAACTACAATAAATATAGCATATCTTCAAATAAAGCTACAAAAACAATAGATTGTGAATTTTATCGGTAATGTATAAAACAAATCACCAAGTAAATCATTAAAAATTAAAGTTTATAAATACATAAAAAACATTATTAAGAATATAAAACTAATACAAATTTTAAATGCCTAAAATAATTTTATAATTATCTGTCAATAATTGTCTTAAAATTAAATCCCTAAAATGATCATAACTAAATTTCTTGGAATAATAAAATTTATTAAACAAAACATTTTACAACTAAAACTTTTCATTATATTATAGCAACCACTTTCTGTTTCAATCTCAACGCTGTTGTAAATATTACTAGCTGCTTCAGTATATATATATATATATATATATATATATATATATATATATATATATATATATATATATATATATATATATATATATATATATACATATATATACATATACATATACATATACATATATATAACAATACATATACATATACATATACATATACATATATATATATATATACATATATATATATATACATATATATATATATACATATATATATATAAATATATATATATATATATATATATATATATATATATATATAATATATATATATATATATATATATATATAATATATATATATATATATATATATATATATATATATATATATATATATATATATATATATATATATATATATATATATATATATATATATATATATATATATATATATATATATATATATATATATATATATATATTTCCTATATATGAAGAGTGCTATTACTAGTATATACTATGAATGTGCTAACTTATTATATTTACAGTTCTCAAAAAATATTTTGAGTTATTTGATCTCCCGAGAAAAACCATCCATCTAACTTCTTAAAAATGCAACTCGAAATCAATATTAAAACAATATACTTAGAAAAATCAATATCTTCTTATATCCCAGAGAATTTCTTAAAAACATATTCCAGAACTAAAAGTCAATAAATGCTTGAATATTTTCTATTAAGTTCCCCGGATGTTTTCGTTTCGAATTTGAGTGAAATGCTTTTGACTCATACATAAATTAATAGCTAGAATAAAAAATATTATATGAAATGAAGTATAGTTAGTAATATTTATGAATTCTGTTTCATCATTTATTTTGGTATTTAATAAAGGAATTATTGGATATACTAATTTGTTAAACAAATATTATTATTTTATACTAAATACAAATATAAGCTTAAATTCTTAATATATGCATCCTATATTGTCGTCATCAGTAAAAATTAATAATTTATAGTATCTCTTCTGTTTTAATTTTGGTTAAATAGACATGCATTTTAATGGAGATAGGCAGTAATAGTGTAACTATAAATGTGGAGAGAAATAAAGTAGATTTACAAACGTTTATGCATTTTCTCCCTCATAAACTTCGAATTTTGAGGAATGAATAAAAACACTTAATCATTGAACCTTTCAATTTATTAAATATGTATGCTTTTATATTCTAAGCATAATTTCAAATTTAAGTTCTTCACAAGAAATCCATTCTGCTTCCATAACTAGAAATTAAATAATCAATCTATCACTCTGAAGATAATTGTATTCAAATCTTCTAAGTAAAATGAAAGATTAAAATAGCATTTTAGAATATTAAATATAACATAAACTAAATATGGACCAATATTATAATACTTGATTTTATATAAATAAACACATTTACATAAATGCTCTAATAAGCGTCAGAGAAATGTAGATAATATCCATTTTATACTGGTTATGAATAAGAACAATATGCGGTTAGTATAAATATCTTCGTATAAAACAATAAAAATAGATCAGATAGTAATTCATAATAGATTCCGAGAAATAAAGATATTTAGTTCCAGCAGTGGCAAAAATTAGCTTTTTTTTTCAATTTAAACTTAGAATAACTAAAATTTGATTCCACCATTCGAATTTACTAATTAAATAGAGCTAATAAGTTACTTTTGTACTATATATACGTATGAAATTATTAACTATTGCAAAATTTGCTATATGGTTAATCCGCAAAGCAATATACGGTCAAAACTAGATGATATCAACACAAGTCAGGAATGGATAAACTGAAGCCAGCGGGCCAGTTTCTACACACTGAATATTCTATCCGGGAGACCGGAAATTTAAAGAAAGTATGACATCAATGTACTATAATAAGTTAAAATAATGAAAATGATTTACAGTATAAGTGTGACGTTAGTAAGTACTAAATCAGAAATTGCCAAATTTAATTAATTGAAAAAAATAACGATTGTTCTATTTGAAACTGGAAAACATGGAGTAGTGGTGACTTTTTAACTATCTAGATTATTCCAATGTAGGTGGCTTAGGATTAGCATTTGAGAGAATGTTCTTTCTCTTTTTCTAAAATTCAAACTTTAATTTTCTCAATCGTAAGATTGCTAACATATAGTACTATTATGAATATTGGCATGTGTTTTTTTAGTGTGACGATAACTAAAAACGAAATAGCTAAACATAATTAATTGAAAAAATAACGATTGTTCTATTTAAAACTGGAACACATGGAGTAGTGGTGAATTTTTAACTATCTAGATTATTCTAATTTACGTGGTTTTGGTTTCACATTTAAGAGAATGTCCTTTCTCTTTTACCCCAAATTCAGACTTTAATTTTCTCAATCGTAAGACTGCATATAGTGCCATTATGAATAGTGCCATTTTTTTTTTTTTTAATGAAGAGTTTATGGTACTTGTTTGAGTTATTGTGGCTTAAATGATAAAATGCTTTAAAAAATTTCCCATCTAAGACCATAATATACCTTTAGCGTTTTTTAGGTGAAATTTCAGAGAATGTCAGTAACTGAAGGAGATTAAAATTTCACATTGTTATCAGTCTCGTTTTTCTTTGCAGCTGCAGACAATGATTTCTGATTGTATCTCGTTGTGATTTTATCTGTCTTTCAAGACAGTTATCCTTTTTGGCCAATGCCTTAGCACGCAACGAAATAAATGTATAGCATTTAAATAACCAGAAAAAAATTTTGACACGAGCAGACGGAGAGTCGGGAATCTAAACTTTCTGATTGTGGCTCATGAATATCCATTAAACGCTATCATAAAAGTGCTCAGTTTCAACTCGCTGACAGAATTTTACGAAATGGAATCTGCTGCTATCCTGCTTTGCGGTAAATTAAATGCAAAAGAGAAGACTGATTAAACTAAATTCAACACAATAAGGACGGGATTGCAGTTGCTTCTATATATATGTGGCCTTGTCTAGAATGACTATTAGTTTAGGAATGGGAAAAAAATGTGTCGTAAAGGATTTTTCCTATCACTTTATTTTACTTTGAATAAGAACTTCACACTATTAATATACCACTTCAAAGCTATTTGTAGGAGTATATAGAACCATACACTGCATGGAGGCTTGAAATGAGGGGAAAATTTGTAAAAAAAAATTTATTGACATAGTCTTTAATGTGTTGATCTACTGCTTTGTGCTAAATTAAATGCAGAAGTGAACACTGATTAAGCAAAATTAACACAATAAGGACGGGATTAAAGTTGCTTCTAGATATGTGGCCTTGTCTAAAATAACTATTAGTTTAAGAATAGAAAAAAAATGTGTCATAAAATATTTGTCCTGCCACTTTATTTTACTTTGAATAAGAACTGCACACTATTAATATACCACCTCAAAGCTATTTGTAGCAGTATATAGAGCCATACACTGAATGGAGGCTTGAAATAAGGGCAAAATTTGTAAAAACAAAAATTTTATTGACATAGTCTTTAATATGTTGCTCTCCTGCTTTGTGCTAAATTAAATGCAGGAGAGAACACTGATTAAGCAAAATTAACACAATAAGAACGGGATTGAAGTTGCTTCTAGGTATGTGGCCTTCTCTAAAATAACTATTAGTTTAGGAACGGAAAAAAAATGTGTCATAAAATATTTTTCCTATCACTTTATTTTACTTTGAATAAGAACTGCACACTATTAATACAAAACTTCAAATCTATTTGTAGGAGTCTATAGAGCCATACACTGCATGGAGGCTTGAAATAAGGGCAAAATTTGTAAAAACAAAAATTTTATTGACATAGTATTTAATATGTTGCTCTACTGCTTTGTGCTAAATTAAATGCAGAAGAGAACATTGATTAAGCAAAATTAAGCACAATAAAGACGGGATCGAAGTTGTTTCTAGATATGTGGCCTTGTCTAGAATGATTATTAGTTTAGGAATGAAAAAAAAAATGTGTCGTAAAAGATTTTTCCTATCCTTTGATTTTACTTTAAATAAGAACTGCACACTATAAATATACTACTTCAAAGCTATTTGTTGAAGTATAAAGAGCCAGTTACTGCATAAGGTCTTGAAATAAGGGCAAAATTTGTATAAACAAAAATTTTATTGACATAGTCTTTAATGGAATACGTTGATCTAATGTTTTGTGCTAAATTAATTACAAAAGATAACACTGATTAAGCAAAATTTAACACAATGAGGACGGGTTTAAAGTTACTTCTAAACATGTGATCTTATTTAAGATGACTATTATTTTAGATTAAGCCGTGGTAACCACCGAGCTCGAGCGGGTCTAAAATCCGCCTTGTTCGTTAAAGGTAATTGGGTCACAATATCCTTCAAGTACTCAATCGATACCTTTAGGGGTGGCAGGTTAAGCTTAAGGGTCTTCTGCTTAGTGCCTGCATCAAAGACCAAGCAAAAGACTAGGACCCACTTGACCATATGTCGAGTACTTGGACCCACTTCAGCATAAGTCATGCTTTCACCCTTGAGGTAATCATCAAATACCGCCAGAAGCACCCTTTTGCCTTAAGACGAGTTTCCTCCGGCTCAATCATACTTGGTTTGACCAAGTAGCCTAGGCAACAACAACGATATTATTTTAGGCATTGAAAAAGAAGTTGCCTTCAAATTGTTCTTTATCGTTAAATATTTCACTGCATAAACAGTACGCACTATGTATTGCATAGTCACCACTATACAAGTGTTTGATGGACAAATTTTCTACTAGTAAGTACGTAATTGACAGAGCTTTCTGACATAATTTTTCTAAATAAAATCTGTTTATCTCCTAAATTGTATTAAAGTAATATAAAGAAAAAGAAAACTATGTAAACTAAATTTATTGTAGTACGAACGGACTTCAAGTTATATATAGATATGTGGTTTTGCATGTTTATTATTTTAAAGACATAAAAATGTTCCTTAAAAGATTTTTTCTATCCTTATATTTTACATTTTCTACACATTAGACACTATAAGTTAATTACGATATAGGGGCTAAGTAGAGGGATAAAGTTAAAAATATTACATATTTAATTAACTAAATAATTTGACAACATTTTATTATCCTACATTGGTCTAAATTAAATACAATGCAGATGGATTTGTGGTTACCTCTTGATACCTTTTCCAGGATTTTGCTCTTCAAGGAGAGGTAGAATAAAATGAATTACAAGTCTATTCTTATCCCTAAATTTTAGAACATTTTTATCTATATCCAGACATTAAATTGTTTCTATTAGTTTCTATCGATACATATTTTATATTATTGTTCAGTAATCCATTAAAAGTGAACGTGGTGATTTATTTTTAGATCAAATTTTATGGACTTATTTCAAACTGGGTTTAGTTAAGCTTTATTACTCACTAAAGATGTAGTGTAAGAATACTGATCTACAGCTTTAAGTTAAATACTAGTAAATGTGTTGTAAAATGAATATTAAATATTTTTTGGGGATTTACAAGTATCTGAAGTATAGCATATATCTTTTACGTATTAATGCCTAAAACTTTATATAAAAATAATTTCAATTTTCTATCCATTTCATATTATTTTTATATATATATATATATATATATATATATATATATATATATATATATATATATATATATATATATATCTATATATATATATATACACATAAATATATATATATATATAGTTTATATATATATATATATATATATATATATATATATATATATATATATATATATATATATATATATATATATATATATATATATATATATATATATATATATATGTACGTGTGTGTGTGTGTAAGGAAAATTCTCAGGGGTTTTCAAAACTTAAATCAAGGGTAAAAATTCCATTCCCCTTTTTAACCCCTAACCTAAATTGACCATTGCGGCTACAGGTTACACCCTCAGCGAAGGGGCCTGGCCAATTACAAACCTACATAGCCCTAGCGGACAATTTAGGAAATTTCCAAATAAAAAGGAGATACGCGCTGTCGGAGACTGATTTTTCTAGAGGTATTTTCTAGCAGATGTTGACCCAGGTGTTGCGTGTCTCGTACATAGAACTTCATGCTAGCTGACCCTTCAGTTTGTCCTATCCCTATGATGAAGTTGGAACCCGTTCTTCAAACCTTTAAAGTTATCTTAATAAAGGTCTTTAGCTAAAACGGTATTCAGTTTTATGGCCATGACTGCAGCCACCCATCGAGAAGTCCGTCTCATTACACACACATATATATATATATATATATATATATATTTATTTATACACACATATACATATATATAAACTAAATGTAATAAGAAAATTTTATTAGGGATTGATTTTAGAATATGTATAAAGTCTTTAGTTTATCTTTCCTAACAGTAGTAATAACTATCTGTGACAGTAAAAGAAATTTCCTTTTTATTTTTAATGTAAAATATGTTCTATGTATACACAATATATATATATATATATATATATATATATATATATATATATATTATATATATATATATATATATAACTAAAAGTATTAAGAAAATTTAATTAGGGATTGATTTTAGAATATGTATAAAGTCTTTAGTTTATCTTTCCTAACAGTAGTAATAACTATCTGTGACAGTAAAAGAAATTTCCTTTTTATTTTTAATGTAAAATATGTTCTATGTATACACAATATAAAAATTCTAATCCAGCGATAGAAAAAAGTAAAGCTTAGGATATATAATAAGTTGTAAAACTATGAAAAGATCTTTCAAAAAATCCTATGTAAAAAAATTTCAAATTTTACGACACAAAAGAACTGAAAGCTTACATTCGGAGCACGTCTTATGAAATTCTCATTAGTATACAATACGTGTTTGAGTTAAATATACAGCATTCAGCCTAAAGTGATATATCAGAAGTAAGAACTTAAATTGCTCAGATTAACGTTAAATGAAATGCAAGAAGAGGTATTGATTAAGGAAATGTCGTGACAAACAAGACAAGGTCAATATTCTATTACATTGTGAAAGATTCATGAGGGGAATCTCGATTTTATGCTTCACGATTCTGTCATATAAAGATGGATGAAATTTCGATATAAAGGTTCAATGATGAGGTTAAAACTGATGACGTGTAAAGAAAATAACCATTGCAAATCTATTATGAACCAAAGGATGATTAAGTATTTACATGGTATTTTGTCTAGTTAAGGCTAATTTTTCGAACTAAAAACTTTATAATAAATTCAATTAATTCAATTCAATGTATTTTATTAATTATTTGAAGTCTTACACTTTTGCTGAAAGTATAGCTAAAAATATGAATTTTGAATCACTGGAAAGTAGGAATTCAAATTATACAAACAAGTTATGACAAAGAAGTAAAGTATATTAAAATGGATTTTAAAAGCCTGAGAAATAATTTCTTATATATAATCAATTACCCTTTTATAATACTTTTATAATTATTTTCATAAATTGTGACAAAAGTTTCTTTTAAATTTATATTTATAGTTTTGCAGAAAACCTATTTGACAAAATATATTTTTGTTTTAAATTTATAAAAGAACTTACATAATAATAAATATGTTTAACTCCCTAAGCGGTTCACACGTACAATTATGCCAAAACGGTTGTCACGTTCAATTTTCGACCTCCAAAAACGTTCCAGAAATGTATGTAATGTTCATTTCTGCCACTGTTTTCCCCATGGAGTTTTGAGGTAGGAGGGTCAGGTTGATTGTTTAGGAACTGCACCCCTCTTTGACTGACATTTATTGAGGGATGCACTCCTACTCCCTGAGACACATAGATGCTGATAGCTTTTCATGGCTTTGTAAATCTCTACTTCGAAGTATTTCGTTTGATGTAACAGATGTATCTCTAATTGCACCACTTAAATAGCTTAGATGACTTTCGTAAAAAAATATAAACCATTCTCATAAAGAATATTTTTATTTGTACTTTTAGAATCCATTATTTCTATGGGATGATCTTCGAAACTTGACGAGCTTTATATGTATTAAAAATTAAGAATCTATAATGTCTATTTATATATCTATTTATAACCGGAAGTAAAGGGACAATAACCAGGGTGGGTTTCCCGTATTTCAGTCTAATCTACAAAGGGTGAAGTAAAAAATCATAGAACACTTTGGTCACCGACACAATAAAACTTTAGCGTACTTTTAGGAGACTTTTTTTAATCGGTGTGTTCCACTCGGAGGGATATTATGTTATAATATATTTTAGACTTTAAAATTAACTTCCTCTTTTATATATATGTTTCAAAAACCATTTTTAAAATTGATTTTAAACCTTGCTTAAAAGTGAGGCCCTATCTTTGAGAGTAAAATCTTTGAAATTTTTGACACTAATAAACAAAGAAATTTTCATTCCATAATTTTTGGATTTCAAAAAAACATTAATTAATATTTTATAACCTAAGTAATTTTAAACCAAAGACATTGATCTTTTTACTGGAGTATATCAGATTTTACTCGGAATAATCCAACGATATATATATATATATATATATATATATATATATATATATATATATATATATATATATATATATATATATATATATATATATATCTTTAGGTCAGTCATTTCTTCCGAGCTGCCCTGAAAAAATATCTAGCATCGTTGACCGATTAACATACTGGGACAACTCAGTTGCTGTAGATCCCCCCCCCAAAAAAAAAATCACAGATATCACTTTGTTTTAACAAAATAAATTACTTTATTAATACCGCAAACCTATCTTTTATCATTCGTCCCTTCTACGTCAACCGGACTCCTCACAAACAATTTCTTATCAGCTAGTTTTCCTGAACACACCTGATGTTTCTTTTCTTTCAACTTCTCTGTCCACATCTAGCTATCTTGTCTTCATCATAAAATGTATACTATCTGGGATTGAAGTAATACTGAAAAATTTTACAAAAGACATTAGCATTTGCAAGTAATAACTAAGACCTGGTAGTACTATTTCAAATTGTCAAGCTGACTCAGTCAGGTAATAAAGAAGCAATTATAATTAACCGGGAAGTGAAAGAAATGGTAATTTTGTCAATCTCTTCATCGTTACTATGACTTTTTGTCTTCTTCCTTTACCTTGACCAAACCACCGTTTTGGGGACCACAACCTTATCTTTTATTACTCGTCAGTTATAAATCAGCCGAACTGCTGACAAGTTAGGTAATTTTCTGCCAGCCCATTTCCCTGGGCACACATGAACTGGTTACCCTGATACACTTCCTTTTAACTTATTTGTTGTCGTCTTCACTTCTGCAAATATTTCAAAACACGAATCTTGCAATTCTGTCTCCACTATAAAATTACATACTGTCTGTGATAGAAGTAATACTCCAAAATTCGAATGTCAGGGGAGATTATTAACGAAAATTAATAAATTCATCGACTGTCCATCGTTTAACCAATCGTTTAAAACCAATTACATGGACAAATACCACACAACCTCGAGAGTATAGTCACATTATTAAACATGAGTTAAATACAAGTGAATCTTTACTATATGTCTAAAAATAGTTATACCTTAAGATAGTAGTTTTCAAACTTTTATGACTCACGGCAAATTTAAAACTGTTTAATCATCTGCCTTTTCTCTGTACATTTAACCAAAAGAAAAGTCAGATGTTACCTGTATTTTATAGCAACAAAGAATGTAAATAAATCAGCTAAATTTAAAATATCTGTAATATTATTTTAATTATATAAGATAACAAGAATTATAGTATTTTTGTAGTTTTCTCATTCAGTATTATGAAGGTCAATATTACGTTTGCACAAGCAGCTGTCCTTTTTTTTATAAGAATACACACACACATGTATATATATTTTGATTGCAGCTTTGTACTTATGTACATGGTACTTATGTACAAAGCTGCATATGTATGTTTGTAAAAGTACACCTTAGTTAGAGAATCAAACAGCAGAATATTAAGGTATAAACCTTTGTGATCAATTTATACATTAATTGAAGAAACAATTTTATAGAGAAAGGGAAATACAAAAGAATAACGCGAACCAATGAACCTTATCATCATTAGTTCTGCACCTAAGAGGGAAATGAAGATAGAGAAAAGAAAGCAGTATGTGAAGGAAACACCTAATCGAAATAAAAGAAATTCTATACCAAATACGCATCGAAGTCAATAGATTCAGGATTATATATATATATATTTATATATATTTATATATATATATATATATATATATATATATATATATATATATATATATATATGTATATATATGTATATATATGTGTATATATATGTATATCTCTATATATATATATATATATATATGTATTTATATATGTATATATATATATATATATAATATATATATATATATATATATATATATATATATATATATATATATATATATATATATATATATATATATATATATATATATATATATATATATTATATATATATATATACATACATATATATATATATATATATATATATATATATACATATATATATATACATATATATATATACATATATATATACATATCTATATGTATACACTCTGCACAGCCAGATTCGTTGTATGGAACACATAAGAATCCTCAAAGAACTGTACCTCTTCGACCCACAATTTTCGAGAAAAATGTATGACGTAATATCCGGTGGACGAATAAAACCTTTTTTTGAAACATGAACATCAGTACTTGCATAATTTTAAATAGGATGTTGTTGGAAATGTCCCCCGTGCATATGGAGACACGTATACGAGCGTCGTGGACTGTACATGTTCTATTATTATTGTGTCCAGAAAAGTAAACTCATTGTGGAGACTAGGAACTAAGTCCATTTCTAATGCAACTGGGTCTCGAGAAGCCAATTCCTTTAAATGTCTCCATAGGAAGAAATCTAAAGGGATCAGATCTGGAGAATAGGACCCCTAAGCCCAATCCAGCTGCCTGCGTAGTCGGTATCAAGCCAATGACGCATAAGGTTGCTGAAGTGCGCCGGTGCTCCACCATGCTGGAACTACAGGCCACGTATTGCTACTAAAGCCATGTCATCTAGAACATCGCCTCATACATCCCGGAAAAATATCAAACACGAATGTCCTGTGATCCGTTCATTCAGCAGATATGGTCCAATTAAACAGTTGTCTAGTATGCCAGCCGACATACTTACAGACCAGCAGTCCTGATGGCTTTGCGACCGGATTGCATGACGACTGGAGCTGGACCAAGTATGTCTGTTGTGACTATTGAAGACCCCTTTACGTCTGAATCTTGCTTCATTCGCCCAGAAGATACGTGCAATAAAAGCATTATCGGCTTTATCTTGTTGCAATAACCATTCACAAAAGTCAGTACTTCAGTGAAAATCACCTGGATAGAGGACTTGAACGGTTCTGTAACGATATGGATATAGCTCTTCTGCCCATAATAGTCTGAGTACAGCTCTGAGACTCACATTCATCTCCGTGGCTAGTGCGCATGTAGTCAACTCAGAAGATTCTTGTACCCGCCGAAGTATTGCATTCTACTGTGCTGACGTAAGCTCGGAGTTTGTTCTTCCACCAACGATCTTCAACCAGATTGTTTTTCGGGTACAAGTTTTCAGTATTTCATAGTCTGTCGTCCAACCTGTGGAATACTTAGGCATTGGGATAATGAATGGAAGGATACGACGGGAATACTCCCAAGCAGCTCGTAATGCATTACCATTACAGTCACCGAAGATTAAGCACATATTGCAATACTCCCGATACATTATCACGTGAAGATTATATTTTGCTACTACATTCAGCCTTTTAAACTGCGTTAGTTTGGTTTGGTTTGGTATGGTTTTAGAGTGCTACGATCTACTTTTTGCAACACGAGGGCTAACCTTTTAAATTGCAATTCAAACAAAGGCTTGACGTAATTTCATGTGCCTCAATATGCACGTTGGTCATTTCGAACATCTTCCTATGCAAACTTATGCAAATACTAAAATAAATGTGCATGTCTACTAAAATTATCAAGAGGCTAGCAAAAATGTTGATAATGTTACTTAATTTCTACTTACTATATTTTTAGTAACGAAGTCCATGTATCGAATAAAGGTTTTTTTCGTAAACCAGATATGACGTCATACATTTTCTCTCGCATTGTTCTGAAAAACTATGGGTCGTAGAGGTACAGTTCATTGAGTATTTTTATGTAATCCAAACAACAAATCTGGCTGTGAAAAGTTTATCAGATCTTTCTGCTATACTTTATATATATATATATATATATATATATATATATATATATTGTAATTTTGATTGTACTACAAAATTAAGCTAATACTGTATTTTTTTACTATAATGTCATTCGAAAAACTACATACAAACTATAAAGACATTATTAATTATCACTGAATTAATTTTTATAATAACTACGTCGTTGAAAAACTCACATAAAATAAACAAAAAACATCAGAATACTAAGGTAAATTTCATCTGACAAAATTCTGACTTTTTAAAAATGAATTAAAATCAAAGATGCCGTTTTAACAATAAAACCTAAATTCAAAG
This sequence comes from Pardosa pseudoannulata, assembly GCA_032207245.1. NCBI lineage: Eukaryota > Metazoa > Arthropoda > Arachnida > Araneae > Lycosidae > Pardosa > Pardosa pseudoannulata. The sequence goes on from CM063510.1 coordinate 71,290,765, forward strand.
TATTATTTAATTTAAATGGCATGCCTTATTAAAAATTATATTGAAGAAAATACATATAAAGAGCTGTTTATTATGCTAGGTCTGAAAGTCAAAAAAGAGTAATAAATTACGAGTTTAAAAAGAGGCTTAAAAAACAAAATTACAAATTGCATTATACTAACGAAGGTTTGATTAATAAACTTATTCGTGAAATTAATTTGAAAAATTAAGTGTATTATTCATAATAAAGTAGCATCAATTATTATCTCAACTACACTGCAGTTTCATTAATCAATCTCTATTATTTGATAAATAGAATTTCCCTAAAATCGTAGTCTAAAAGCTAAATTTTTATGTAGCTGCGTTCTATAAGTAATTCCCTCTCGTCATATCTGGAATAGAAGAAAGCAAGTTTGGGTGATCAAAAGTGTGAGTGCGTGTATTTCACAGAATTAATGACCCATCAGCGATGTATGACATTTACGTGAACAAGATATTATTTTTTAAAATGGAATAACATGGTAAGTTCCGAGACATGTAATTAACTTCCATTCAAAATGATTTTCACTTCACTATTCATTTTGTTGGTGTATCATTGTTTATGTTCTTACTGTTTGTTTTGTGTAATAATCTAGAGTTAATGGTATAGAAGGATATATTTCAGTTTCTCGTGAAAAAGATGTTACATAATTGCGTGATAGAATTTATAAACAATAATTGGTTGTAAAACATCTAAGCCTTACGTAATCTCATATTTGTTAACAGAATTATATTTGCTTAATTATGTATTACAAATAATTGTTTAGTTTGATTGAAATTAATATTTTCAGTTATTAATACAATCTAATACTGATTTTAACGCTACGGAATTCAACTAAAGTATAATATTAAAGAACCATAATACTTTTTATTTATTTATGCATATTTAAAATATAATTTTCCCTGCATGCATTGTTCCAAGATATTTAATTAACAGCAATTCAAAATGATTTCCATTTCACGATTCATTTAGTTAATGTATCATTGTTTATGTTCTTAGTGTTTGGTTTGTATAATAATCTAACGTTAATGGTAAATTAGCCTATTTTTGAGTAAAAGATGAAATATAAGACGGTACATAATTATATGATAAAATTTGTTAAAAATAATGGGCTGGAAAACATTTAAATCTCACGTAATCTCATATTTATTATTAAAATTATATTTACTTAACTATTTACTACAAACAATCCTTTAGTTTGATTGCAATTAATATTTATTGCTCAGAACACTTTATATTACTGAATTTAAAACTACTAAATTCTACTAAAGTATAATATCAAATAACCATAAAACTTTGTGTTTACTTTATGCATAACTAAAATTTAAATTTTACTCTGTGCATTCTTCCAGGACAAGTAACTTAAAACTATGCAAAATTATATTTACTTATCTATTCATTGAGTTGGTGTATCATTGTTTATGTTCTTAGTGTTTGTTTTGTGTAATAATCTAGCGTTAATGGTAAAGAAGGATATATTTCAGTTTCTCGTGTAAAAGATGTTACATAATTGCGTGATAGAATTTATAAAAAATAATTGGTTGTAAAACATCTAAGCCTTGCGTAATCTCATATTTGTTAACAAAATTATATTTGCTTAATGATTTATTACAAATAATTGTTTACTTTAATTGAAGTTAATAGTTATAGTTCCTAATACATTATAATACTTATTTTAAAGCTAGGGAAATCAACTAAAATATAATATTAAATAACCATAATACTTTCTGTTTATTTATACATATTTAAAACATAATTTTCCCTGCGTGCATTGTTCCAGGATATGTAATTAACAGCATTGCAAAATGATTTCCATTTCACCATTCATTTAGTTGGTGTAACATTGTTTATGTTCTTAGTGATTGTTTTGTACAATAATCTAGCGTTAATGGTAAATTAGCAAATTTTTCAGTAAAAGATTGTACATAATTACATGATAAAATTTGTTAATAATAATAGGCTGGAAATCATCTTCTTATTAAAATTGTATTTACTAATTATTTACTACAAATAATCCTTTAGTTTGATTGTATTTGATATTTATTGCGCGTAATACTTTATATTACTGATTTTAAAGCTACGAAATTCTACTAAAGTATAATATCAAATAACCATAAAACTTTCAGTTTACTTTATGCATAACTAAAATTTAAATTTTATTCTGTGCATTCTTCCAGGACAAGTAACTTAAAACTATGCAAAAATTATTTTAAATATCTATTCATTGAGTTGGTGTATCATTGTTTATGTTCTTAGTGTTTGTTTTGTGCAATAATCTAGCGTTATTGGTATAGAAGGATATACTTCAGTTTCTCGTGTAAAAGATGTTACATAATTGCGTGATAGAATTTATTAATAATAATTGGTTGAAAAGCATCTAAGCCTTACGTAATCTCATATTTGTTAATAAAATTATATATGCTTAATTATTTATTACAAATAATTGTTTAGTTTTATTGAAATTAATATTTATAGTTCCTAATACATTATAATACTGATTTTAACGCTACGGAATTCAACTAAAGTATTATATTAAATAACCATAATACTTTCTATATATTTATGCATATTTAAAATATAATTTTCCCTGCATGCATTGCTCCAGAACATGTAATATACAGCAATGCAAAATGATTTTTATTTCTCCATTCATTTAGTTGGTGTAACATTGTTTATATTCTTAGTGTTTGTTTTGTACAATAATCTAGCGTTAATGGTAAATTAGCAAATTTTTCAGTAAAAGATTGTACATAATTGCATGATAAAATTTGTAAATAATAATAGGCTGGAAAACATCTAAATTTCATGTAATTTCATATTTATTAATAAAATTATATTTATTTAATTATTTACTACAAATAATCCTGTAGTTTGATTGCAATTAATATTTATTTCTCATAACACTTTATATTACTGATTTTAAAGCTACGAAATTCTACTAAAGTATAATATCAAATAACCATAAAACTTTCAGTTTACTTTATGCATAACTAAAATTTAAATTTTATTCTGTGCATTCTTCCAGGACAAGTAACTTAAAACTATGCAAAAATTTTTTTAATTATCTATTCATTGAGTTGGTGTATCATTGTTTATGTTCTTAGTGTTTGTTTTGTATAATATTCTAGTGTTAATGGTATAGAAGGATATATTTCAGTTTTTCGGGTAAAAGATGGTACATAATTGCCTAACAGAATTTATTAATAATAATTGGTTGAAAAGCATCTAAGCCTTACGTAATCTCATATTTGTTAATAAAATTATATATGCTTAATTATTTATTACAAATAATTGTTTAGTTTTATTGAAATTAATAGTTATAGTTCCTAATACATTATAATACTTATTTTAAAGCTAGGGAAATCAACTAAAATATAATATTAAATAACCATAATACTTTCTGTTTATTTATACATATTTAAAACATAATTTTCCCTGCGTGCATTGTTCCAGGATATGTAATTAACAGCATTGCAAAATGATTTCCATTTCACCATTCATTTAGTTGGTGTAACATTGTTTATGTTCTTAGTGATTGTTTTGTACAATAATCTAGCGTTAATGGTAAATTAGCAAATTTTTCAGTAAAAGATTGTACATAATTGCAAAATAAAATTTGTTAATAATAATAGGCTGGAAAACATTTAAATTTCATGTAATCTCATATTTATTATTAAAATTATATTTATTTAACTATTTACTACAAATAATCCTTTAGTTTGATTGCAATTAATATTTATTGCTCAGAACACTTTGTATTACTGATTTTAAAACTACTAAATTCTACTAAATTATAATATCAAATAACCCTAAAACTTTCTGTTTACTTTATGCATAACTAAAATTTAAATTTTACTCTGTGCATTTTTCCAGGACAGGTAACGTAAAACTATGCAAAATTATTTTTACCTATCTATTCATTGAGTTGGTGTATCATTGTTTATGTTCTTAGTGTTTGTTTTGTATACTATTCTAGTATTAATGGATTAGAAGGATATATTTCAGTTTTTCGGGTAAAAGATGGTACATAATTGCCTGACAGAATTTATGAATAATAATTGGTTGTTAAAAATCTAAGCCTTACGCAATCGCATATTTGTTAACAGAATTATATTTTCTTAATTATGTATTACAAATAACTGTTTAGTTTGATTGAAATATTACTCATGTAAAGGATATATTTGAGTTTCTGTGATAAGAGATGGTACATAATTACGTGATAAAATTTGGTAGTAAGAATGGGTTGGAAAACAAACATCTAAATATAATGTAATCTGATAATTCTTAACAAAATCATATTTACTTAAATATTTACAAAGAATAATATCTTAGTTCGACTGCAATTAATATTTATAATCTATGATTAAAACAATATGTAATATATAATTATGGTTCATAATACTTTATATTACTGATTTTAATGCTAAGAAATTCAATAAAAGTATGATGTAAAATAACCATAAAACACTGTATATATTTTATACATACTACAATGTACTTTTTGCTGCTATTCCAGGAGATGTAAATAACTGTCATGCAAAATGATTTTCACTTCTCTATTCATTTAGTTAGTGTATCATTGTTTACATTCTTAGTGTTTGTTTTTGTAATATTGCGTTCATGGTAAAGGATATATTTGAGTTTCTGTAATAAAAGATGGTACAATACGTGATATAAAATTGACAGTAATAATTTGGAAAAATCTAAATCTTATGTAATTATATACAAATATAATCGTTAATATTTGACTGCAATTAATATTTATGGTTCCAATACTTCATATTACTGTTTTAATACTGAAATTCTAAAAGTATGATAATAATAACCCTTTTTTTTTTATACAGTTTTATACATACTACAATGTACTTTTTGCTGCTATTCCAGGAGATGTAAATAACTGTCATGCAAAATGATTTTCACTTCTCTATTCATTTAGTTAGTGTATCATTGTTTACATTCTTAGTGTTTGTTTTGAGTAATAACTTGCGTTGATGGCAAAGAAGTATATATTTGCGTATCTGGGATAAAAGATGGTACATAATCACTAATATATAACCCTAAAATTTTCTATATGGTTTATGCATAATTACAATATAATTTTTACTGAATGTATTGTTCCAGGACATGTAATTAACTGACATGCAAAATGATTTTCACTTTTCTATTAAGTGGGTGCATCATTCGTTTATGTCCTTAGGGTTTGTTATGTACAATAAACTTGCGTTGGTAAATCGGAATGATATTTTGAGTAGTTGTGATGAAAGCTGATGATTTATTATGAGATAAAATTGGTAGTATTAACAGGTAAGAAAACTAATAAATCTTACAAAATCAAATATGTATTATATTAACACTAGGTTTACGGACATTACTTATATACCTATCTCTACGAAAACACTCCAATTTAACGCATGGACGAATGGATATAACAACACCCAGAAAGCGATGTAATAATATACTTTGAGTAATCAATGAATATATGAGAATATAATATTGAGGTTCACAATAATATTACTAATTCAACAATGTTCTGATATTTTATTTTTCAATACTAGAAACAAGCAACTAAAACCTCCCCAATTTCTTTACACTATGACTTCAATTGACATTCTGCGTTTCATTTTTTTACTGTTGCTTATTGATTGTTTCATTCAGATAACAATATTGGATAACGGATCTAAGTATTGTCGGTACACTGCTATTTTATTATTTTTGTAATGTTTACAGGAGTAGATCTAATTTGCTAAAACTTTTGTCTACATAATGATCACCTCAAACTGACGCATATCTGTAGAGATAGGTATACCACATAGAAAATTTCAATATTTCAACACTTTTAAAGAAAATAGACTTCAATCTATATTTATCTCGTTCAGTGGATAAAAGTCAGTACAAGATATGAAATAAAAATACAAAAGGTTTTTGTAATTTTCCTTATAAAATTAGAAATGCTTCAAATTGACGTGCCCCTTTTTAAAACTAGTGTTAAAATTATATTTACATAATTATTTACAATATATATTCATTTCAGTTCTCTAGTATTTAATATTTATGATTAAAAATAGTTAAACTTTATAATTTGTAATATTGCTACAAAATTCTGCAAAATAAGAATTTAAGAAAATGCATTAGTTTTTATCTATTTGGTTCGATTTTACCACGTTATTGATAGTATAAGAATTGTTGTGTAATTTTATTAACCACAGTACCTGCCAAGAGTGATCAACATAACAATTTTTAGATCCTTTTTCCATAAAAAAAACTAAATTGTAAATAAAATTCGGTAATATTATTCATGTTGATGGTAAAAGACACCCAATTTATGAATTATATGTCAGTACGTCAAAATAAAATAATTTGGGCGTTCATGGGTTAAGCCTGTATTTTAAATATATGAAGCCATACTTCAGACAATATATATGAAAAATTATCAATTTATTAATCATCTTTACATTATAATCATCTTTACATTAAATTTTAAATAACCCTAATACTAGTCAGTTAAATTAATAAATATTTCACAAAGAAAAAAAAACTGAAATATTATAATAAATGAAATTCAGTTGACAAAACTCAAATATTTCAAAACAATATTACAAAATATTTCAACATTAAAATAAAATATACAGTTTTAACAATAGTCTCTAAATCCTATAATATAATAAATTCAAAGGTCATACCATATTAAAAATTGTGTCGAAGACAAGACGTATAAAAGGATGATTATATGTAATGCAAATCTCGAAAGTCAAAAGAGACAGATAAATAATGGTGCTAAAAAAGAAGTTTAGAAAAGAAAATTACAAATGGCATTATACTAACGAAGGTTTGAATAATAACCTTGTTAGAGGAAATAATTTAAAAAATTAAAGCTTATTTTTCACAATAAATTGGCATCATTATTATTTCAACCAAACTGCATTTTCATTAATCAACTATCATTATTGGATAAATAGTATTTCCTAAATTCGGAATCTCAAAGCTGAATTTTTACGCTGCTGCATTCTAATAGTAATCCCTTCTCGTCACCACTGTAATAGAAGAAAACAAATGTGGGTGATCACAAGTGGGAATGCGTGAAAATCAGAGAATTAATGATCCGTCAGCGATGCATGTCATTTACGTGAACAAACAATGAACAAGATATTCTTCTCTAAAATGGGATGTACACGCATGCTTTGTTCCGAGACATGTAATTAACTGCTCTGCAAAATGATTTTCACTCAATTCATTTAGTGGGTGTATCACTTGTTTAGGTTCTTGATATTTGTTTTGTATAATAAACTTGTTCTGATGGTTAACAAGGATACTTAGAGATTCTGCGACAAAAGCTGTTAATTTTCTGATAAATATTGATAGTAATAATGGGTTGGTAAAAGCTAAATCTGGCATATTCAGATCTATTTTATAAAAATTATGTATACTAAATTAATACATGATATAATCATTTAGTTTGACTAGTAAGTAATATTTATATTTTAAATAATTTATATTATTGATTTTAACACTAATATATTCTAAAAAATTACTACAATAGTAATTACATCATAAAATTGTCTATATATTTTGTACATAGTTACGATATAATTTTCATTTGTTTTATAAAATTGCATTTACTTAATTATTTATAAAAATTAATCGTTTACATTGACTAGTAACTAATATATAGGGTTCAAATTAGTTTACTTAACATATTGTATGTGGGACACGTACTACAGTCAATACCGGCTATATGGTCACCCGCTTATAAGGTCCCTCTTATATGGTCAGTTTTCTAAAGTCCCGTCTAACATGTGTTAAAGTGACCCGATTTTACAGTTTTTTTATTCTTCTTGTTACCGCTTATATGGTCAGTTTTATGTTTTAACTACTTTTCGTTTTTTTTCTTTTCGTTTTATTAAGAAGTCAGTGCTGAAATCGGAGAACACCTGAATTTAAAGCCTTTATTTCTCTCCCTCTTCTTTTGGTGGGTCTTTTCATTTATTTTATTATTATAAAAGAATTAACTTGTTAAAATCGCTTTTAACTCACGCAATTTCCAATTAACCCTTTTTTAGACCTGACACACACACACACACACACACACACACACATATATATATATGTGTGTGTGTGTGTGTATGAAATTATGGGGAGATTTGTATGGGGACCGCATACAAATTATGGGGAATTTAAAAAATTTCTGTAGAAAGTGTATCTCTTTATGAAAAGGATACACAAATTATCCAGAATTGAGATCATTTATATATATATATATATATATATATATATATATATATATATATATATATATATATATATATATATATATATATTATATATATATATATATATATATATATATATATATATATATATATATATATATATATGTATATATATATATATATATATATATATATATATATATATATATATATCTTTCTCTTTCTATATATATATATATTTATATATATATATGTGTTTGTGTGTGTGTGTATGAAATATATGGGGAGATTTGTATATGGGGACCGCATATATATTATATATTATATTTAAAATATTTCTGTAGAAAGTGTTATCTCTTTATATATATATATACATATATATATATATATATATATATATATATATATATATATATATATATATATATATATATATATATATATATATATATATATATATATATATATAGCTCAATATTGTTTTTTTCATATGAGGAATAAATTATCATATTTTATTCCTCAATATTCATAAGCGCATGCACTATATTTTTGTGTAAATCTTATTATGGAGCGTGTTTGTACACACGAGTCTTCTTTAATAACCATGCTACAAAATATTTTCTCTACATATGACATCTTACAATATTTTATAAAATCTTAATAACATTTGTTTCTCAGTATATAATACAAAAATGCATATTTACGTAATAACACAAAAAACTACATATAAATGGTGCAACAAGATTTGCAATACTAAGATGGTTACATTCTTTTTTAATAATATTCCTAATATAATCTTCGAGAGAAATTACTAAACATATGTTATGGTAAGAAATAAAATTTCGGAAAGGAATAATAATTTAAGAACACTAACAGTTTATGTTGCACATATATCCAAACAGTAACATCATATTTTAAAAATATCAAGGAACCGTAAATCATATATTATAATCTCATACAAAAAGTATATCCTAACTATAAGCAATTGTTATATAAATAAAATTATCGCTCTCAAATTATGTAACTATTTTGAATTTCGACTTCGAAATTTCTCTTCATAAATTAAAATAGTTTGGTATTTCGACTCTTCGTATGTGTTCTGGTTATTTATTTTTACGTTATGTTATAAAAATAGACACCTGAGAAAGATGAAATATTTAAAGGGATAGATTTTAGTGAAAATGTTTTTCTTCTAAATTTGAATGTTATATAATTTTGGAGCCAAATGCTCTCAACCTTCGGTCTGTTTATTGAAAGTTTTAAATTGAAAGACAGTTTTTAATTTAAATTTAAAATTGATTTTTGAAGATTTATTTGTTAATTAAACTAGTTTACATTAAGTATCTATATTAAACAATCTTAAAAATATTGATCAGCAGTTTACATAAGAATTTCGAAAATAAAACAGCTAACTATATGCCATAATTTATTTTAATTTTATTCAAAAACTCAAAATATAAAATATTTTGCAGTTGATTTTTACACTACAGCTAAAAGGAAAATTAAGTATATTTTGTGCGCTATTTTTAAAGCGAATCAAGGTACCTTGTCATCATAATCTTGTCAAAAATAGTCACCAAACACTGATCTTACCACATTTTATTAAAGGTGTATAGTATTTTCCTCGATTTATAGAGTATCTAATCACTGACTACCTCTTAGTGTTTACATAGTTTTTAAAAAGGGGCAGGTGGGACTTGTAAAAAAAGGTCACCTTTTATTAAATAAAAAAGCACTTTTTAAAATGAAAAGGCATGTTTTATGTAAAAAGATACTTTCTCAGACTTTATTTGATTTTTTGAATGTATACAAATTTAAAAAGAAAAAAAAGGGCAAAGCTCCTTCCCCTTTGTTCCTTTTCACCGTGAAACCGTGAAATATGAACACTAGGTACTACCTCTAATTCACTTTTGTGATACCAGTTATAAACCCGTGACATTAATAAAATAAATAACGGTTCAATTTTGCAGATGATAATTTCATTACAGCATCGACAAAATAGATTATCATTTGAAAAAATGGTGAAATTGAAATTAAAAGAAGAAATGAACGATATAAAAATTAAATAGTTCACAATGCAAATCGGAAAAAAAGCACTCAAAAAGCTTATATTAAATCATATTTTAAACTATAATTCAAGAATAAACTTGCTAAAAAATTAAATTTTTTTAGCACGTGATTAAAAGATGAATATACCAAATGAGAGTCGCGGTATCTCAGTCGTCCAAGGCAACGTAACTGGACTCTCGTAACTGGAGAGTTGCGGGTTCGGAGCCCGAGTCGGCCGAAGTGTTCGTTAAAAGTGACTGAGACATGTAAAATATGTTCGTGATCATAATGTCCTCCAAGTTCTAAATCAATTCCTGTGGGAGGTTGCAGGTCAAACCTATGAGTCTACTGCTTGGACCCTACTTCAAAAATTACGTGAGCCCATTTGAGAATAAGTCTTACTTTCACCCTTGAGGTGCACTTCA
>CM063510.1:71306464-71323964 GCA_032207245.1 Pardosa pseudoannulata
TTAACACATTACATAAAATGGAGTTTAAACTAGGCTAATAATCTGTATATATAATACATATTTTTGAAAAGTGATTGTTTCGCTGAAATCAAAGTAAATCAAATAATGAATGTAACACTTCAATAAAAATATCCTGCGATATCGAAAATTAGGAATTTCTTTCGTTGGGGGAATAACTGATTAAAAGAACGATATCCTAACTTTTTCGTCTATAAAAGTGTAAGAAAATTTGATAAAAACTAATTCATAATCGGATATTTTGGAAACAATTTACTTTTCTCCTATTTCTTTCGGACGCAAATTATTAGGAAGAAAATATTTTCTTTTATTTCATCAATATTTGGTATCTTAGACTGATTGTTCTTTTCAAATGTACCATGTTAGCTGTTCTTGAATTTATTATGATAATTTTAATCTGGTAAATAAAACAGATGCTTGTATTGATTTCTGTTTTTTGCATTATCTTTATGTTACGTTGAGCATTAAAACTACAAAGGACTTTCTGAATTTTTAATTCTGTACTTTACATATTGTTCCTATGTTTTGTTAGAGAATAAAAATGTGAATTAATAAAATAATTTCTCGGTACGAAAAAAATATATTAATATTTAACACATTACACAAAAACGGAGTTTAAGCTAATAACTTATTAACTAGAAAAGTGTAGTAGAATATATAATACCTATATTTTGAAAAAGTGATTAGTATTTTGCTGTGAGTCAATCAAATATCAAATAACAATTGTGACACTTTAATAAAAATAGCCTACGATATCGAAAATTAGGAATTTCTATCGTTGAGGAAATAACTGATTAAAAGAACGATATCCTAACTTTTCTTCTGCAAAAATGTAAGAAGACGCGATAAAAAGTAATTCATAATAATTTCTGATATCTTGGAAACAATTTACTTTTTTGCCTATTTCTTTCTGGTGCAAATGATTATAAAGATAATATTTCGTTTTGTTTCATCGATATTTGATGTCTAAGACTGATTGTTTTTTTCAGATGTACTATGTTAGATTTTCTTGAATATATTGTAACAATTTTAATCTAAAACAGCTGCCGTTGTTTTTCTTTCATTATCTTTATGTTACGTTAAGCATTATATCTTCAAAGAATTTTTTTTCAATTTTTAATTAAGTACTTTTCGTATTGGCCCTATGTTTTGTTAGAGAATAAAAATATGATTTAATAAATAAACATTTCTTGGTACAAAATATATATTAATATTTAACACGTTACATAAAAACAGAGATTAAACTACTCTAATAACTTATTATTTAGAAGAGTGTAGTAATATATAATACATATTTTTTAAGAAGTGATTATTTTTTTGTGAGTCAATTAAAGAAAATCAAATAACAAATGGGATACTTCAATAAAAATATCCTACAATATCGATAATTAGTAATTCCTTCCGTAGGGAAAATAACTGATTGAAAAAAAACGATATCCTAAATTTTTCTACTACAAAAATGTAAGAAGATTCGACAAAAAAGTAATTTATAATAGTTTCTGATACTTTAGAAACAATTTAATTTTTCTTCTATTTCTTTCGGATGCAAATGATTAGGATTAAAATATTTGGTTTCGTTTCATCGATACTTGATGTCTTGGACTTATTGTTGTTTTGGGTTGTACTGTGTTAGCTGTTCTTGGATTTATTATAATAGTTTTAATCTGATAAATAAATTAAAACAGCTGCTCATGTGGATTTTTTTTTTTTGCATCGTCTTTATGTTACGTTGAGCATTAAATCTACAAAGAACTTTTGGAATTTTCAATTCAATATTTTACGTATTGGCCCTATGTTTTATTAGAGAATAGAAATACGATTTAATAAAATAATCTCTTGGTACTAAAATATATATTAATATTTAACACATTACATAAACACGAAGTTTAAAATATGCTAATAACTTATTATTTATAAGAGTGTAGTAAAATGTATAAAACATATTTTTGAAAAAGTGATCATTTTACTGTGAATCAATCAAAGAAAATTATATAACAAATGTGACACTTCAATAAAAATATCCTCCAATATCGAAAATTAGGAATTACTTTCATTGGGAAAATAACTGATTAAAAAAAAAAACCAATATCCTAACTTTTTCTACTATAAAAGTGTAAGAAGATTGAATAAAAAGTAATTCATAATCGTTTTGGATATCTTGGAAACAATTTACTTTTCTCCTATTTCTTTCGAATGCAAATGATTAGGAAGAAAATATTTGGTTTCGTTTCATCGATATCTGATGTCTTGGACTTTGTTATTTCCAGATGTACTATGTTAATAGTTCTTGAATTTATTATAACAGCTTTAATCTGATAAATAAAACAAAACAAATCGCTGAGATTTTTTTTTTTTTTTGCATCGTCATTATGTTACACTGAGCATTAAATCTACAAAGGACTTCTTGAATTTTTAATTCAGTAATTTACGAATTACCCTATGTTTTGGTAGACAATAAAAATATGATTTAATAAAATAATTTCCTGATATGAAAATGTATAGTAATATTTTACACAATACATAAAAACGGAGTTTAAGATACTCTAATAACTTATTAATTAGAAGAATGAGTAGAATAAATAGTATATATTTTTTAAAAAGTGATTATTTTGCTGTGAGACAATCAAAGAAAATCAAATAACAATTTTGACACTTCAATAAAAATAGCTTATGATATCGAAAATTAGGAATTTCTTACGTTGGGAAAATAGCTGAATAAAAGAACGATATCCTAACTTTTTCTTCTATAAATATGTAAGAAGACACAATAAAGAGTAATTCATAATGGTCTTGGATATTTTGGAAGCAATTTACTTTTCTCCTATTTCTTCCGAATGCAAACGATTAGGAAGAAAACATTTTGTTTCGTTTCATCGATATTTGATGTCTTGGATTGATTGTTCTTTTCAGATGAAATATATTAATAATTAACACATTACTTAGAAACGGAGTTTAAACTACGCTAATAACTTATTATTTAAAAGTGTGTAGTAGAATGTATAATACATGTTTTTGAAAAAGCGATTATTTAGCTGAATCAAATAAAATCAAATAACAAATGTGACTCTTAAAAGAATATACTACAATATCAGAAATTACGAATTTTTTTGTCGTTGGGGAAATAACTAATTAAAAGAACGATATCCTAACTTTTTCTTCTATAAAAATGTAAAAATATTAGATAAAAAGTAATTCATAATGGTTTCGGATATCTTAAAAGAATTTACTTTTCTCCTTTTTCTTTCGCATTCAAATAATTAGGAAGAAAATATTTGGTTTAGTTTCATCGATATTTTATGTCTTGGACTGATATTTCTTTTCAGCTATACTATGTTAATTGCTCTTGAATTTATTATAATAGTTTTAATCTGATAAATAAAACAAAAAAAATGTTGAGTTTTTTTTGCATCGTCTTTATGTTACGTTGAGCCTTAAATATACAAAAGACTTCTTAAATATTCAATTCAGTATTTTACGTATTAGCCCTATGTTTTTTAAAAAATAAAAATATGATTTCATAACGAAATTTCCTGGTACGAAAGTTTATTAATATTTAACAAATTACATAAAAACGGAGTTTAAACTAAGCTAATAACTTATTATTTAAAAGTGTGTAGTGGAATATATAATACATGTTTTTGAAAAATCGTTTTTTTTTTGCTATGAATCAATCAAAGATAATTAAATAACAAATGTGACACTTCAATAAAAATAGAACCTACAATATCAAAAATTAGAAATTCCTCCCTTTGGAAAAATGATTAAAAAAACGATATCCTAACTTTTTCTACTATAAAAATGTAAGATGATTCGATTAAAAGTAATTCATAATAGTTCCTGATACCTTGGAAACAATTTACTTTTCTCCTATTTCTTTCGAATGCAAATGATTAGGAAAAAAATATTTCGTTTCGTTATCGATAAAATTCGTCATCGATATTTGATGTCTTGAACTTATTGTTCTTTTCAGATGTACTAACTTTAGCTGTTCTTGAATTTATAATAATAATTTTAATCTGATAAATAAAACAGATGCTCGTGTTGATTTCTTTTTTTTTCATCGTTTTTATCTTACGTTGATCACGAAATTTACAAAGGACTTTTTGACTTTTTAACTTAGTACTTTACGTATTGTCCCTATGTTTTGTTAGAGAATAAAAATGTGATTTAATAAAATAATTTCTTGGTACGAAAAATATATTACACATTACATAAAAACGGAGTTTAGACTACGCTAATATAACTTATTATTTAAAATGGTGTAGTAGAATATATAATGCATATTTTTGAAAAAGGGATTATTTTGCTCTGGGTCAATTAAAAAAAAAATCAAATAACAAATGTGACACTTCAATAAAAATAGCCTATGATATCAAAAATTAGGAATTTTTTTCGTTGTGAAAATGACTGATAAAAAAACGATGTCTTGACTTTTTCTACTATAAGATTGTAAGAAAACTTAACAAAAAGTAATTCATAATAGTTTCGGATACCCTGGAAACAATTAACTTTTTTTCGAGTACAAATGATTAGGAAGAAAATATTTAGTTTCGTTTCATCGATATTTGATGTCTCGGGCTGATTGTTCTTTTCAGATGTGCTATGTTAGAAATTTTTAATTTGTTATCATAATTTTAATCTGAGAAATAAAACAGCTGCTAGTGATTTTTTGTGCATCGGATTTAGGTTACGTGAAGCATAAAATCTACAAATCATTTTGGTTTCCTTTTTGGATTTTGATTATGTTATTTTACGTACTGGCCCTAAGTATTGTCGGGGAATTAAACTATGATTTTTAAAAAAAAATTCTTGTATTAAAAATTTCTTATTTTCAATTCTTGATTGCATTTGAGTATGAAAAATTATAGCAACATAAAGTACAACGCCGCTCGAATTATCTCGAGTGTGTACAATTTGACTAGTTTAGCGCTCTCGAGTTAAGGCGTGCATACATTAAGGGGTTAAATGAGTGTAAAGGAAAGCTTATTTCTCAGCAATATATTATGTTATTACTCTGCTTTTGTTTGCAAGAGAGTTTTTAAAATAGTGTGTAGAATTTTTATATTTCCATTGAAGGATTATTTTCTACTTTATTGTTGGTAGAGAGCATTCCTAAAAAAAAAATACCTCAGTGCAACAGTCCTATTCAGGATATGGCTCGCGGTGCCTTCTCTGTTTACGACACCCAATAGTCCTGGGGTTGTAAAGCATTAGGCCCGCTTGGGTGGTCTTTACCCTGAATCCCATCACGTGTGAAGTTCCCAATCATGCTTGGTCCACAATACATTTACCTGATGTAGGGATACAAGCTAGACACAGGATCGAATTTCGGACCTGTGCCTTTACTAACCTTTGGGCTTCTCAACAGTTGCAGACATTTGTAATAGGCATTATTTACATTTCACAATTGTTGTAATATTTAGTAAGGTCAAAAGACTAAAAAAACTAGAAAACTCAATACATATGAAAGTGAAGTACAAACATATAACAGACATGCCAACGTTCAGACACTTGTGTCAGGTGGAACACCGTATTTTGAAATTTTAACATGCTAATTACATATCATATTTAAGTACACATCTTATCGGTTTCTAAATTATAATTTTTATTTATAAATTAATAAATAATTAATTAATTAATATATTTATATCTAAATTAATATATTTATATTTTCTAAATTAATCTATTTTAATTTCTAAATTAAAATATTTACAGAGTAGTAAATTGTAAAATGCAATTTAAAATTTATGCATTTAAAATATATGACTAGCTTTTTTTTTGCTTTAACAACTTACTTTTCAGAACAATATTTCTTGTAGCAACATTGACACTGATTGAAATATTTCCATTTTTCTATCATCAGGTATTCTAGAGTTGTCTACTCAAATTTAACCTAAATTCAGTTTGGTTTTTCCACACAGTACTGAAAACTCTTTAACATTCAGAATATTGTGTGGAAAGAGTAATATTCAGCATTATATTTTGCAAAACTTTGTATTTAATTGCTGAATTGGGATCTTTCAGTTGTTAAAAAGTTTTGTTAATTTCCGTAGGAATCTAAGGAGTTTCCGGAGTTATGCATTTTTCTCATTTCACCAGAGCAACTCCGGAGTAGTTGGCATGTCTGATATGACATGTAAAGCAGACAATAGAGTAAAGAAATTGTTAAATATTCTACTTGCACATTGATATTGTGTATTTGCAATATTCATTCGGTTTAGTATCTTAATAAATCACTTTATTGGAGAAGTATTATGTCCTACAGTTTATAGATTGGAAACTTAAAATCTACAATTGATATGCAATGTTCTAGGTATAATTTAAAAGTCTGATATTATGTATCTATTTATCTTTTGTATCCAATGTTTTTCTCCGTTTTCAAGAAACTTTTAAAACCGTAAGTAAAACAGAATGTTTTACATTTATCATTTGTATACAGGAAGGGTGCAAACACAAGGCATTCTGAAATAAGCATATATGTAGATGTAAAATTTCATTGTTATTTGAGACTTATTGAAAACTTTTAATAAAAATGTCATGAACTGAAATAGTATATAAAATCCGACCACCTTGGTTATTATTTTCTCATTTGATTTTGGAAAACAAGGTTCACTTATTTTACGATCATGTTGGGTAAATTTCCGACTTGAATTAATTTTCAAATATAAAACTTAATTCATTACACTACACTAATCACGCACATTATCCCACACAACACCCACTTTCACATTAATCCAGTGGGTTGAATTATTCTACTGACTACTGTTTAGTTTTAGTACTCCCAACCGTTAAATAAACAGACCCAGGCAAAATTCTGTAATAAACAAATTAACGCATGGATTTAAAGTGCAGTTAATGTTGGAAATAGAAATAATCCTCGTATTTTCGTGAAACTCATTTGTTCCATAACGTTACCAAAATGATTGCTTCACTCAAGCAATATCATTCTCCTTGCAACCTAATTTTACCTACTTTAATATTACATTACAAGTTTTACAACCAATGGTTAACATCATTTGATTAAAAGTGGGGTATTTAATCCCCTGTACAGCAATTTTGTTTTTTTGATAATTTTCTTATCTTTTTAGTTCAATAATTTTAAATTTCAAAGCTACGCAAATTGAAATAACATATAAGTTTGTAATATTTACTGGATGATAGCTATACAAAGCCCATTACTTAATTCCAATAAATGATTTAGTAATTTAATGTTGGCTATCAAACTTCTTATGTCCAAGATGCTAAATTAATTTTAAATTCCATTTATCTTCTTATTATACTTGTTTGGCAAATGTACACATCAGTATTGTAATCAGCTTGTAATATGTACTGGATAATATTCATACAAAGTCCATTACTTAATTCTAAATGATTTAATAATGAATGTTCACTATCAAACTTCTTATGTCCAAGATGCTAAATTAATTTTAAATTCCATTTATCTTCTTATTATATTTCTTTGGAAAATGTACGCGTTAGTATTGTAATCAGCTTGTAATATGTACTGGATAATATTCATACAAAGCCCATTACTTAATTCTAAATGATTTAATAATGAATGTTCAATATCAAACTTCTTATGCCCAAGATGCTAAATTAATTTTAAATTCCATTTATCTTCTTATTATACTTGTTTGGCAAATGTACGCGTTAGTATTGTAATCAGCTTGTAATATGTACTGGATAATATTCATACAAAGCCCATTACTTAATTCTAAATGATTTAATAATGAATGTTCACTATCAAACTTCTTATGTCCAAGATGCTAAATTAATTTTAAATTCCATTTATCTTCTTATCTTACTTCTTTGGCAAATGTACACATAAGTATTGTAATCAGCTTGCAATATGTACTGAATAATCTTCATACAAAGACCATTACTTAGTTCTAAATGATTTAATAACTAATGTTCACTATAAAACTTCTTATGTCCAAGATGCTAAATTAATTTTAAATTCCATTTATCTTCTTATTACACTTCTTTGGCAAATATACACATCAGTATTGTAATCAGCTTGTAATATGTACTAGATAATATTTATTCAAAGCCCATTTCTTAATTCCAATAAATGATTTAATAATGATTGTTCACTATCATATTTCTTATGACCGAGGTGCTAAATTCAATTTAAATTCCATTTATCTTCTTATTATACTTGTCTAGCAAATGTACGCATCAGTATTACTTAAATGTACTTCACTTGTACCTGTAATTACGTAATATACTTTTCATTTAATATTATGCATTAGGTGTATTTAATAATTCTAATTTTTTATATCTTCATGAATATTTAATGTCAGTTCAATCGATAAGTATATTAAACCTTGTAAAATCTGTCTCTTTTCATTTGATAGTAAACAGAATATATATATATTTTTTCTTAAAATATAAAATTTTATTTGTCAAAAAATTCTTAAACTTGTGCATTGTTCATTGAAAATTCAAAATAAAACCTAAGAAAACTAAGTAAAAACAAAGTGTAAAAAACTTGTAGTATTATTTCAAACAAAGTCAAAGAATTATTTGCTGACTAATTAGACTTTTAAATTATTTTATATCTGAATAACATTTAAATATATTTCACGTTTAGAAGTATCAGGTATATTTTCTATTTTAATCAAAAAATTTACAGTTTTGACAATGTTAAATTATTAAATTATTCAGAAAACTGTTGTGCAAGTAAAATTTTGTTTTCTATTATTCTGTTATTTTTTAAAATTTTAAAATATATTTCGGTATAGTTATAATTAGATTAAAAATTGTACTTAAAATTTTGAATTGTCTTCCTAAATGAAATTAACATTGTATGTATACGTAATAATATACAAACAATATTATGATGGAAAGAAGGCTTTGAAATTTTCAACTAGGTTAGCAAGAAAGAAAAAAATATCTTCTTTAGCTTTCCTTACGAAATTATTGGAAGTGACATTAGTATTTTATTATTTCATTATATATTATCATACAATCCTTTTTAATAATGTCTATGTATGTACAGGTATTTAGAATGGTAATGTTTATGAATGGCTTTTTTTTCCATTTTTAGGGTTAACAGTAAATCTGCAGTCCTCTTTGTCGAGAGATCCTCCAGGAGATGTTGGCATAGTGTTAAAGGAACTAACACCTCGTAGAAGATTGAGGGAGGAGCACGTACTCTTAACTGTAGATTTTCCTGGAACACAGCATGAATTCACCCTTGTCCTGGAAAGGATACGTGGCAGAGGTAAGCGTTAGATTCTTATTAATTATTTAGATTGTTAAAATTCCAGAGAACATTATTGGAGAATTCACGAAATGACTTCCAAAAGGATAACATGAACTATTTGGATATTGTTTAGTATGTAAATGTATTGGGATTTAAATCATTTATCTCTGGCCACTCGTTAAAGAGCTATACAACATTTCTAACACTAAAGACTTAAAAAGAATACATTGTAAATATCAAAATAGGACAATGATAGTACAATAACAAAATAAATTTGCATTTAATTAATTGTAATAGGACAATGTCAATACATTAAATCATTTTTTCTAATGCACAAGTGACTACAGTACAGCACATGGGAGTATGCAAATGATGAAGTATCTAGCCATCCAGAGTAGGGAGATAACATTTTTTTATGCTTTAAAGTAAGATGAAAGTTCAACCAGATGAACAAATCTTTTTTATAGAGTCTGTTTTACAAACAGGGCATGTCTTTATTCATTATACCTATTCTGATCAGATGTGCGGCTAAACAGTTTCTAGTCGGAAGCAAATTTAGCCACTGCTTCTTATAATATAGAATATATTAAACGATAATTTTACATAAATATTAAAACGTTCTGTTCTGAGACATTCTAGAAAGCATCAGTTATTAAATATAAATGATTGCCTTACTACAAATAGTAACACAATTTTCAAATTTCATTGCATGTTGTTTTAAAAATTTCTTTTCTCTACTTTGCATATGTTATTACACTTCGGATTTAATTTATACCATTCAACTTGTAGAACTTGCATAGAACTTTCTTCAGATTGTTAATTGAAAGAATTCGAAGATTTCACTTCGAGATAAATACAATGAAAAATAGGATTGTTAAGACCGCTGCCTTTGAATTTACAACTTATGTGCTATATTTATTATATCACTTACCAAAACACTCTACAATTCAAAATTAAAAAATAATAATAATATGTAAAAATACGAATAAATTTGTGGATAAATTTAAAGTTTGCTCCATAAATTTTGCGGTTTTTAAAACTTCCTATCTGCCAGGCGTAAGTTACTCGGTTATCGACCAAATCACTCAGTATATTGGATGCAATCTGCTAATTATATATATATATATATATATATATATATATATATATATATATATATATATATATATATATATATATATATTCCGTTATAATGAAAAAATCTCTCATTCTAATAAAATACATTTAAAACTTTTATTTTCTTTATAACTCATAAGGAGACATCTACCTGATTGGTGGAAGGTTTTGTAATGTAACTTCGAAGAAACCTTTGATTCGAAATCATGCTCCGGAGCTTAAACTTCTGTTCTTTATTTCAAACCTCTCCCCCCTCCTCCAAGTTATCTTTTTGTGAGAGTATATTTCCTCCCAACAATTCTACCTGAATATTTTCTGGGTATATGATTTCATGTATCAGGAGACGCACAGTATTCCAATTCTTAAATAGTATACTGTTGTGCTAACCAATATACCACCTAGTAACCAAATTATAACTCGCTTAATTCTTAACTCCAATTTCTAAAAGTGTCATATATATATATATATATATATATATATATATATATATATATATATATATGTATATATATATATATATATATATTATATATATACATATATATATGTATATATTTATACCATATATATATATATTATATTCATATATATATATATATACCATATATATATTATATACATATATATACATATACATACATATATACATATATATATACATATGCATACATATATATACATATATATACATATATATATATATATATATTTATATATATATTATATATATATATATATATATATATATATATATATATATATATTATATATACATATATATATATATAACATTATAATGAAAAAAAAATTTCTCATTCTAATAGAATACATTTTAAACTATCTTTTTCTTTATAAATCATAAGGAACCATCTGCCTGATTGGTCGAAGGTTTTGTAATGTAGCTTCGAAGAAAACTCTGATTGGAAAATATGCTTCAGAGCTGAAACTTCTGTTCTTGATTCCAAACTTTTTCTCCCCTCCACCTTATCTCTTTCGTGAGAGAACATTCCGACTCAACAATTCTACCTGAATATTTTCTGGGTATACAGTGACATATACTGGGAACCGCACAGTGTTCCGATTCTTAAATACTCTACTACTGGGAAAAACCAATACACCACTTGGTAACCTTGCTGGGAATATATTTCCCAAGTGTTTTTAAAACTATTCTTTGTCACTTTTAAAATATCTCACAGAGTAGTTTCCTGGAAGTAGAAAACCAGTGAAAATAAACCATTAATTATTTATGTCAGTGCTGTCCAGCGACTCTTAGTTCAAGGACTTCTGTGTCTGCTACATACGTTGCTCGGGACAAAGGAGAGTAATAAATAAATGCTAATTAATTAGTGAATTAGTTTATTTAATAAAAATGAATTAGTTTATTTAATAAAAATAATCTTAAGAATAATTTTTCAATATGATGAGATATATATACCAAATCTCAATGATAGCCTTATACGCGTAATTGTTGGACGATGATTCATTTCGTTTATATGTTTTGTTGCCAATCGGAATTTAGTCTAAAGTGTAGATTTTTCAATAAATATTAAACCTTGTTAACTAGAAGACCGGACAGACGTTTTCCTGTTTTAACTCTGTAAATCCAAAAATTGTAAATTGCTTTTCAATAAATTTTAAATTAAAACCTTTTGAGGGAAAAGTAAGGAAAAAATTGTATAAATACTTGACACCACCACGCTTACAGTCATCAAAAACATAATTAGATTACATTAAAATTCCCTCCTCAACTGTGCGAGTATTCGAACCTGGGACTTCTCGTACTGAATTCCGTTGCGCTGACCACTATGCCACAGACACGTTGGCAGTGAAATGTTTCAAGCTGTATTACAGTAATCTCAATAAGCGCATGATTCTGGGGGTTTTTTAATAAAAAAAATTTCTATCGGAACAAATTGTGAATCTAAACCATTCTCGAATCAACTTAGAATGATAGAATGATTAAAATGATTGATTTGAACATGATGAATGATTAGAACATATACAAACATTTTATCAAAATCAGTCCAGCCGTTTAGGAAGAGTCCTATTTCAAACACACGGATAGAAGAATTTTATATATAAAGATAATTTATATCACAGAATGTATTCTCCCAGGTGGATAAACTTTCAAGCATAGAAGAATTACAAAAACTTTTTAATGAAGAAAAATTTCATTTATTCAAATACCACGTGAACGTATAAGAGTTATATATATCTATAGCAAAATGTTAAGTTATAAAATATGTTTATTTTGCAAAGACATTATTATACAAATTTTTGTTTAATAGGTTGTTTGTTGAAGGATTGTAAATACATATGTTATATGCTTTAATAATTATCTTATTTTAATATATTATAGTTTATAAAAATATTATATATTTTATCCTTCAATAGTATATAAATTGCTTTTATTAGAATAATGTTCTGTTTTATTCTTTTATACATTGGTTCATATTAGTTTTTAAAAATATATAATATTTAAATAATTATTTCTTATATTAATATCAATATACATTTTAATATTAATAATATTCTAATATAATTTATATCCTTTTATATTATATTTATTATATCTTTTTATAAAATAAATATGTTTTTATTTTTTTAAATTTAAAATCTATTCTTAGATAAAATTATACAATTTTAATTATTCTATTTATATTTAGTTATATTTAGGATATACATTATTTACTTATTTTGCTTTATTACTTTTGATAAAAAATTTATACGTTTTTTTTTTTTTAAATGTTAAAAATTTATTAGATAAAAGAAAAATAAAAAAAACGTCTGATAAGAAATAATATCTGTAAATAATCCTTTAATATAATGAACATAAAAACCTTTATTGTAGGATATTACAAGGATATTTTATAAGCACAATGAATATATTAAGAATGTATGTCATTAAAGAACATATACTGATAAAATTAATAGTACAACAGAATGTTGTTTTTGAGGTTTCTTAAAGCTTTAGGGCAAAATCTTATTCAGATAATAAAGTAATAACTTAGTTGTAAAAAACTGTAATATAGAAAAACAAGTTCCAATCATTTTCAAAAAGGTTCTCTTTATTGTGTCTCCTTCATAGCTTGTTCATTATTAAATCTGAATAGACTGCTATTTGCTAGAAATTTCATTTTTATAATCGTAAGTGTAGCACCATTCTTTGTACATGATTGTAAATAGGGTAAATCAAAAGCCCAAAGTATGTGACTGATTAAGCAACATTGAAAAAATTATATCTGCTGTCTTATTTCATTGTTTAACCCTCTAAGCGGTTCGCACGTACAATTCCTTCAAACCGATGATGTCTTCAAAACCGTTGTTACGTACAATTTTCGACCTCCAAAAAGGCTCCGAAAATGGTTGTAATGTACATTTCTGCCAGTGCTTTTCCCCATGCAATTTTGCGTTAGGAGGGTCAGGTCGACTGTTTAGGAACTGCACCCCTCTTTGACTAACATTCATTGAGGGATGAACCCCTACCCCCCTGAGGCAAAAAGACACTGATAGCTTTTCATGGCTTTGTAAATCTCTATTTCGAAGTATTTCAATTGCGGTAACAAATGTATCTCTAATTGCACCACTTAAACATCTTGGATGACTTTCGTAAAAAATATAAATCAGTCTCTTAAAGAATATTTTTATTTGTACTTTTAGAATCCATTATTTCTTGTGGGATGATCTTAGACTTGAAGAGCTTTATGTGTATTAAAAATTAACAATCTATAATATCTATTTATATATCTATTTATAACCGAAAGTAAAGGGACTATAACAAGGGTGAGTTTCCCTAATTCCATTCTAGTCGACTAAGGGTGAAGTAAAATTCATAGAACGCTTTAGCACACTGACACAGTAAACCTTTAGCGTATTTTTGGAGACTTCTTTCCCTCGATGAGTTCCACTCGGAGGGTAAATTTCATTTATTGCTAATTAACGCTTTTGGGTCTGAATTTCGCTTTTGTTAAAAAAAATATCTGAACATTAAAATTTTAGCTACTTCTAAAAGGTCCACATCAGTCTTACTTAATTTCAACAAATTTCGATTTTAGGACAATACTCCTATACCACTAAATGAGATAAAAAATAATTTTTTATAATAAAAACTAACTAAAATATTATTTATAATATTTTTATGAAATCTAGTAAGTTTAATAACATTAGTATCGTTTATAATATTAAAAATCAGTGTGAACAAAAATGACTTGTCAAATGCACATTGTAATCTTTAATAGGGGAGAAATCCATCATGAATGAGTAATTTTAGATAAACACAGCCATGTTTTAGCGAAATCATAAAATATGTTTAAAATTTAAATCATTTATAACGGAGCATGAGAATCTGCAGGAATATTTTGTAAATGATTTTAATACAAAGAGATCATATTTTATTCTGAGTAAGTAGACCGGCAAACCTAAAATTGTTTAGCGGGATGAATATTTAGTGGTAGTTTTTAGAAATTTTACTTTAGATAACATTTAAGACTGGACTAATGGCCCTTTTATACCTTGTTAAATTACATTTGTGAGCTTCACAACCGGAATTAACCAAATCTATATATTCTTTTCAAAAATTAAATTCTCAAACTATTACTCCACATACACAGGTATGTAAACGCATTATAAAATACTCTTTTAATTAAGCAGAAAATTTAAGAGTGAATTTCTCTAAATTTTCTAAATGAACTTCGTTGGAATTCGTTGTGAAAGCTCATTTAAACATCAATTAATTACATGTTAATGCATATTTATTAATTACATGTTAATTGCATGCCATCATATAATACTTGCAGTTAAACTCTTAAAGTTCTTGTAAAACTCTAGACAATTGTAAGTTTATTTAGCGATAATTTAAAAAGTCTCTTATATCCAATACTATTAAGAATCATGGATTTTCAAGTTAAGAAAATTACTAAGTGAAAAAAAATACTCTTGATGAAAGTTGTCAATTTGCTACAAAATATTATCTATTGCTGACTTTAAAAAGTATTCTCTTAAGAGAACATTTTATAAAACTAAAAGAATACAAAGAAAATTAATCTAAACATTTATGGAGTAATAATTTTAAAGATTGATGGTCATACTTTCTCAAGTGTCAAATTATAAACTAAAAATAGAAGTTAATAAAGTGACTCAAGTAGGGATAAACTATAAAACTATATAAAATTGTAATTTTATTTAAAAAGACTCTTATCATATCCAATGACATTAAGAATCATGCATTTTCAAGATAAAAAATATTTTTCAATAGACTTTTTAAAAAATAATAATTTTGCAGCACATTATATTTTTACCCGAAGATAGAAAGCAAAATTCTGAGCGATAACAATCATAATTATGTTAAGCAGTTTACTATGGAAGCATTATATATGCTGTAACATAAAACTTTTAAGTTATCTAAACGTTTCTTATAACGCCAATGACGTGAGATTTCAGCCATAACAAACAATATAAATAAATGACAAATACTAACAAAAATTTAAGCGCTTCCTATGCATTTCTATCTGTTTTTCAGCCTCAGATTTATTTCATTTTTTCAAAAAATGGAGGTAATCAAAGAAAACTAAATCCTTCTCTTTTGCTTTCGACTCGGTCTACTCCTACATATCTCTTCACGCCTCATGTTCAGTTTCAACTTATTTTCGAAATTTTCTTTTCGGGCCATCACTTCTTTTCGCGAGTCTTTTGTGAGAGTATCCACCCTTATCAAACCTTGGGAGGATCGAGGACATAAAAGGTGGGGAAAAAAGTGATGTGTCTTGTGGGAAAATGGTTGAATGGAGCTTAGATAGGAAATCTGGGTACTTTACATTTCATTGATCTCGAGTATATCATTCTTAACTGAGATCAAGTATTTCATTAGGGTAACCTAATCGCAGTGAAAAATTCAAATATTAATTTTTCTATCCTACGAAATCATAATCATTTTGAATGTTTATATTTATTTAATCTAAATACAAAATTCACAACTAAAGAAAGAGTATTACAGATTGCTACCATCATTTAAGAGTTACATACTTTGTGTGATATCCTATATATTTCATATACATTTAGTAGACTTTTAAATATCTTAAATATTCGAGGTGTTTATACTGTTTATAATTGAATACTAAGATTAAATTGGGATTTGATATGAGTTAGCAATCATTTTTAGAACTGTGAAAATGAATTCTGGCAATTGCATTTTGCATTTAAAGTCGTAAGGGTTTATTCTTCGTTACCGGAGCTTGCGGGTTGGCATCCCCATGATGGCATGAATGTTTGTAATCATTCTGAATCGACTTTAAGCAGTAGATCTTGGTTTCATTAGCTCTCGCCAGCAAAACAGGAGACCGCAAAGCTCCAAACCATACAAAAACAAACTAAATGGTAGAAATTATATATTTAAGGTAATAATAAATTTTCATAATTAATTGATTTTTTTATTAGCTAAGTTAGACTGCCAATCTATTGTTAGCAGTATATTTATATATAAGTGGTTTCTATCATTACGTGTTTGAAAAGAAGTTTCGTAGAATATGTTCAGTGTTGTTGTCTTTTATAGTAAAGAAGGACGGTACAGTCAAATTAATATAAAACTGTCCAAAATAGCTCTAACTTCCAAGGAATAGAGGAGTTGATGTGAGGAATCGAGATGGATCCTGATGAACCTCGCGAATATGGTAGGGCAATCAAAGATATGGTCAGAAGAGAGCTCAGTGTCTATACAGTGAGGACAGCTCCTATAGCTTCGATGGTCAACGGGATACATTTTCATGCCCCTTGAATTGTTTAGTCCTCAAACAGGTTATGGTTATAGAAATAGCACGGTTACTGTTTATGTCAGGGATGGAGTGCTTCTGAGAGGAAGCATGAAGTAATCTTCGTCTGGCTATTGCATCAGAATCAGTAAAGGTCAAGTTGTTGGACAATTAGGAGTTGTCTCGTCCTTCTTTGATAAGGATATCAGCTTTCTCATTGCCAACGGCGTCAACGTGGGCTGGTATCCATTGCAGAATACAGATTCTTTGGACTATGGTTATTTTGTTCAAGAGCAAGATGGTATCTTCGGTCAGTTGGCACTTAAAATGGCATGGAGGGCAGGCAGATCTACATTCCAAGAATAATAAAAATCCACTGCAATTTTGTATCAATTTGGAGTAGTAGATGTTCAAA
>CM063510.1:71328964-71331464 GCA_032207245.1 Pardosa pseudoannulata
AGGAAAAAATATAGAAACAATATCCTTGTTTATGTTTTAATCCAAAATTGAAAATAAAAATTAAGAAATAGTGTTAATTTATACATTTAATTCTTACTGACTTTTAGTTTTAAATTATATTTTATATTAAGAGTTTTTATTTATTTAGCAATGAATTATGATAACTAATTTTGAACTTCAGTAAACAGCTTTAAAACATTAGGAAAAATATAGAAAAAAATCCTTGTTTAAGTTTTAATCAAAAAAAATAAAAATAAACATTAAGAAATAATTTTAATTATGTATTCAATTCTTAACGACTTTTAACTTAATTTAAAATTGTATTTTATGACAAGAGTATTTGTTTAGTTCGAAATGAGTTATGATAAATAGTTTTGAACTTTATTATGCAGCTTTATCTTGTTATCTATAAAAATAATACGGTAAAGGAAAAAACATCGTACCCTGTACTTGTACCCTGAGAATAATATTAGGTAAAAAAAATGATTAATTCAATTTTACTTTGCTAATAATGTACGGACGGTCCAATTAGTTTAACTCTACTTAAATATCAATAATATTCTGTACATTAATAAAAAGTTAATTCATAACTTATATAAGTTTCGAAGACTACTTAATAAAATATCATTTCTTTTTATAATAGACCCTATGACAATAAATTACATGTCATAGCTTATTACTGTCATAAACCTTTTGAGAAAAGAATCGATTCTTTATCAACCCGTCATGAAACGTCTAGAAAAAGAAGACCAAGAAACGACATCTCCTCTGGGAACGAGAAAGGCCTGTGACTGGATACGATGGTATGATCTAAACATTTCGATAATTCCATCTGTATTTCAATAGGAAGAAGTTCTATTGTATGTGAAAGATATAAATCATAGCTTAATGCCTGAAAGTGTTCATAAAATATTTTCAATTGTTAAAAGCGTCGATCGGTTGCAACACAATAGAAAAACTAATATTTTGTGAAGTGAAAGTACACATGTGAAAAGAATAAATAACGAAAACTTATGTGCTTTAAATTAGTGAAACTTTCAAAAATCATGGAGAACAATAAAATATTTTTAAAATATAGCCGATTACTGAAACTATAAATTAGAATGTGAAACAATGCTTCTTACTGAATGATAATGAAAGTCAAATGAATTCATCCTCTTAAAGATATATGGTACATGCTAGGAAGGCTTATATATCTACTCTGACTTTGAATATTATAAATTAAAAGACATTATTTTAGAAAAAACCTATACGTATGATCATTTAAAAGTTAAATAATATAAAGTCCTACAAAAGCAGCAATTTTGAAGTAAAAAATGTCTTCCCTCTCTCTCTTACAAATCTCCATGTCTAGGAATATACTAGACAAGGTCCAATAGTCCATTTACTTTCAGAAAATTGAAAACAAGCATAGGAGACCTGTATAGGTCCTCAAGAGACAACCCCAGGCACTCATAGATATGTGCTGGTGATGCTGGTTCATTTTGACATTTAGGACAATTCGGGAGCATTTTGAGACCTCTCTGGAGCGTAAGTCCTTTCAGGTGTCTACTGAGGAATCAAGAAAGTGTTGTCTAAACATATGTATCGCAAACAGTAGCAAGGGATCCTCCAGGACAATATGCTTGATACCAGGGATGACTCGGGGAAACGAGCCAAATCTGCCTGTCAACATGTCTCCTAATGGAATACAGTTCAAGATATGTCAGTGAATTTGTAAACGGTAATATTTCTTCAGAACCGTCTTTCGCCAGGGGTTCTGCCATCTCATTTCCCCGTATGTCAACATGCGAAGGAATACTCTGCATCTGCACTTCACAAAGTGACGAAACCTTCTTCAGTTTGCCAAGAATTGCATTTCTGGCCCTATCACCAACTCTTCGCCAGTTTGAAAGATATTGGATGGTGCTACGACTGTCTGTCAAAATCCATACAGTAATAAGATCTGTAAAGGACAAAACAGCACTTAGACCTTCTTCGATGGCTATAAGCTCACTCTTGAAAACCGAACTGAAATCGGGATTTCTTTTCTTTATCTTGACAATTCCATTTGTGCATTTAATGACAACACCGCTACCGGAACGAGAGTCTTCGCTTTTACTTACTTCAGTATAAATAAGGGTAGCTTCAGTGGGGATTGAGTGTATGGTTTCCAAGGCAGATTGCCGTAACGGAGTCGGAACATAATTTCTCTTTCAAAGTCAGAAATGTTCATTGGTGAAAGTTTGTTAACAGGAGATACAATTACTTTTGCTATTCTCATTTGGGAATTACATGAGGGATTTAAGTCAAAAATAATAAAAACATCTGTAACGGGTTAGTACATCTACGAACACAGAGAAGGTATAATCTTTACTTAAAAACATTCTGTAGAATGTGATGGAGTAAATGTTCTTACAGGCTTATCGTATACAACAGCTATTCATTGTAGATTTAAGTACGCTGATTTTGATGGCTATTTCACTATATAAAGCAATGTTTCATAATCTAAATATAGGTC
>CM063510.1:71336464-71346464 GCA_032207245.1 Pardosa pseudoannulata
AGACAGAAACCTAGAATTAGAAATTAGAAATTAACTTTACGTAAGAAGAACATTAGAGAACATGTGTCTGATGATTTCTTGTACTGCTATGAGAATCTTGTAAAAACAAGGTAAATTGAAATTGTTTTAAATTAAATTAGGTATATTTTTAAGCCTGGTTTGATTCATTAATCAAACAAATAATTCGTTTAAAACAAAAGTACAATTATATATTTTTTAAAAATTAGTTTAGGTTTTGTCTGGTTTGGTTTGGAGAGCTACGGCTTACTGATTTACTAGGCGAGAGCTAATGAGATAGAACCTAGGATTAAAAATTAGAAATTAATTTTACGTAAGAAGAATATTGGTGAACATATGTCTGATGATTTCTTATACTGCTATGAGAATCTTGAGAGAACAACGTAAATTGAAATTGTTTTAAATTAAATTAGGTATATTTTGAAGTCTCTTTTGATTCATTAATAAACATATAAATCTCAATAATAGGAAATTACGAAGAGTGATCAAAATAAGGTTACAGTGTCTGCAGTAAAACGCGTATTTTTTGCATTATATTTGCATAAAAGGACTGGGAAATTAGTTTTAATAAAACGGTACAATTATCTTTGTTTTAAAATGAGTTTAGATTTTGCCTGGTTTAGTTTAGAGAGCTACGGTCTACTCATTTATTAGGTGAGGACTAATGAGACAGGAACCTAGAATTAGAAATTAGAAATTAATTTTGTGTAAGAACATAGGAGAACATATGTCTGGTGATTTCTTGTACTGCTATGAGGATTTTGTAAAAACAGTATAAATTGAAATTGTTTTAAATTAAATTAGGTATATTTTTAAGTCTGTTTTGATTCATTAATAAAACAAATAAATCTCAAAACTATGATAATACGAAGAGTGATAAAAAATAAGGTTACAATGTCTGCAGTGAAACGTGTACATTTTTTGCATTATATTTGCATAAAAAGACTGGGTTTGGTTTGGAGTGCTATGGTCTACTTTTTTGCAACACGAGGGCTAATGACACCGGGACCTACAGCTTAAAGCCGATTCCGAACGGCTACGAACATCTATTCCCCAGTGGAATTCGAACCCACGAACTCCGGTACCGAAGGCCAGCACCCTAACCGATCGGCCATAGTTCGGCCTAAAAAGACTGGGAAATTAGTTTTCAAGGCAACAGTATAATTATCTTTGTTTTAAAATGAGTTTAGATTGTGCCTGGTTTAGTTTAGAGAGCTACGGTCTACTGATTTATTAGGTGAGGACTAATGAGACAGGAACCTAGAATTAGAAATTAAAAATTAATTTTGCGTAAGAACATAGGAGAACATATTTCTGATGATTTCTTGTATTGCTATGAGGATCTTGTAAAAACAACGTAAATTGAAATTGTTTTAAATCAAATTAGGTATATTTTAAAGTCTGTTTTGATTCATTAATATAACAAATAATTCGTCCAAGACAACAGGACAATTATATTTTTTAAAAAATGAGTTTAGGTTTTGTCTCGTTTGGTTTGGTGAGCTACGGCCTACTTATTTAGAAATTAATTTTAAGTAAGAAAAACATTGGAGAACATATGTCTGGTGATTTCTTATAATGCTATGAGAATCTTGAGGAAACAACGTAAATTGTAATTGTTTTAAATTGAATTAGGTATATTTTGAAGTCTGTTTTGATTCATTAATAAAACAAATAAATCTCAATACTATGAAATTACGAAGAGTAATCAAAAATAAGGTTAAGATGTCTGCAGTGAAACGTGTAAATATTTTTCCTTATATTTGCATAAAAATACAGGGAAATTAGTTTTTAAGGCAACAGTACAATCATCTTTGTTTTAAAATGAGTTTAGATTTTGTCTGATTTGGTTTGGAGAGCTACGGTTTACTGATTTACTAGGCAAGGGCTAATGACACAGGAACCTAGAATTAGAAATTAATTTTAAGTAAGAAGAACATCGGAGAATATATGTCTGGTGATTTCTTGTACTGCTATGAGAATCTTGTAAAAACAACGTAAATGGAAATTATTTCAAATTAAATTAGGTATATTTTTAAGTCTGTTTCGATTCATTAATAATACAAATAAATCACAATATTATGCAATTACGAAGAGTAATAATATATAATGTTACAATGTCTGCAGTGAAACGTGTAAATTTTTTGCATTATATTTGGATAAAAACAGGGAAATTAGCTTTAAGGCAACAGGACAATTATCTTTAATTTAAAATGAGTTTAGATTTAGTCTGGTTTGGTTTGGAGAGCTACTGTATAATAATTTACTAGGCGAGGGATATTGAGACAAGAACCTACAATTAGAAATTTGAAAATAATTTTACGTAAGAAGAACATTTTAGAACATATGTCTGCTGATTTCTTATACTGCCATGAAAATCTTGTAAAAGCAGCGTAAATGGAAATTGTTTTAAATTAAATTAGACATATTTTAAGTCTGCTTTGATTCATTAATAAAACGAATAAATCTCAAAACTATGAAATAACCAAGGGTGAATAAAAATAAGGTTACAATGTCTACAGTGAAACGTGTAAATTTCCTTTCATATAACCAACACAGGCAACTAGTAGTACTTAGATGATATTATTTTTCAACATGTTCTGCATATTAGTTAAAACATTTGTATCTTCTTTGTAGGAATTTGAATATTTACTTGTGGTTGAAATCTTATCTCTTCGGCCACGTTGTCACAATTTAACGTAATTGAAGAAATCCTATGTAATTTCTTATTAAAACTTTTAAAGGGATGTTTTGAATTCTATATAAAACCTGACTTCATGGAAGACTATTTTATTCTTATACTAATTTGGCATACCACTGGAAATATAATCATTCTAATTTAAGAAAAACAGTAAAAGTATATAGCACGATAATCATGCCTATTCCAAAATGAAAGATATCTCTACGTACAATTGAAACTATACTAGCCTAGACATTGAAAAACTTCTTCAAAACTGGTAGGAACCAGTAATTAGCCCAAGAGGCAGTTATTGCTTTTAAATATTGATGACACGGGTTTCTAATTTTGCTTCGAAAGAGTTTATATTGATTGCCCTTGTCACTTAAAAAATAGATGCTGTGAGAATATAAATAATCTATCATGGTTTTATGGATACTAATAACAAAGGCTTGAATGATTCATAATTAGTAATTAGAAATATTTAGCTAAGTTTTCCCTGTTCTAAGTAGGAAATTGATTGCTTAGATGTTGAAAGGTAGTAATGTGTAATTGATTAATAGGTAATATTTGGTTCCGCAAATTAAGTGTAGTTAATTTCATGCATTTTACGTTTAGAGGCCGTCAGCAGTATATCAAATGTGAAATGAACTGTCAAGACACATTCGTGAGCTTATATCTTCACTGTTATTTTATTTTAAGAGACGTATCATTATCATTTAAAGTGGACAGGGTGTTAAAGGTTCGTTTCAAACATCAATTTTTTATACTCTTGGAAATCTGGAAAAGATGAATTCTTTTATCAATGTCACCATTAATATACAGGTATTTTTTTATCATTTCTAATAATTTTATTGGAATAGAGTATTAAACAGTGAGCATTTAAAATGGGATATTTTTAATTCTTAAATGATATATCATTGCTATTTAAAGTGGAATTCAATGTGGTTTTACAGGTAATTAAATAGTGGCAATTAAATCATCAATATTCAGTTTTTTTTTAATTTTTTTTAAGAAATGCAAAATATTTTTATTACAGTCCACATTAGCACGCTGTTATTCTAAATAACTGTTTACAGCATTTATGGAATAGGGGACTTAATAAATAAAGTATGAAATTCTAACACTTTATAATATATATTATGCTGTAACTCTTAAGACAAGACAAAATGTTAAAATTTTTTAATAACTATTAATCCAAACCACAATATAAAGATTTCTAACATAAATTATTTAAAATTTTAAAAAAACAAGTGTGTTTAAGATTTCATTTATAGATTTTGCATTTTAGGGATTTTTGAAAATTTGAGAATTAAAATATAAAATATAATTATTTTAAAAAACAAAATTACATTTGCATTAAATTAAATTAATTCAAAAAAATTGAAATAAAAATAATAATATTATCAATTTTATTTTTATATATAAATATATATTTTAAAAAATAATATTATCTTGTAAAAAAAATTAATTATTTTTAAAAAAAGTATAAAAATTATATGTAAAAAAAATTAAAAAATAATATAATAGAAATTAAATATATAAAAAACAAAAATATAAAATAATAAAATATTAACAATATCAAACAACATTATTTTATTTTTTGATATTGGGGAAAAGGTCAAAAAAAAATAAGATTACATTTTTATATATTTTAGGTTTTCTTATATTTTTTGAAGGTTTTAATATATAAACATTATCTGTTAATAAATAACTACTTTTATTTATTTTTAGAAAATAAAAAAAAAAAAAAAAAGAATATAAAATAAAATTTTAAATAAAATAGAAAAATTTCATTTTTTTTCTATTTAATATATATTAAAACTATAAAATTTTTTTTCAAAAATAAATAGTAAAAATATAGTTCAAATATATAATAAATAATTTATTAAATAAAATAAAAAAATATAATTTAAGATTATGAAAATATATTTATCAATAAAAATAAATAAATAGTTATATTTTTAAAGTTTTTTTTTATATAAATCTAATTTTAAATTATTATAAAATTTTATAATTAAATAAAATAAAAAATTTAAAAATTTATAAAAATATTTTGTAAAATATCACTTTTACAATAACAATGAATTTAATTTAATTTTTTTATTTAATATTTTTTTTTTATTTTTAATAATATATATTATTTTAAAAAATATTTATTTAAATTTTTTTTTTTAATACAAATATTGATATTTTTATAAAATTATTTTTTTTTTAAAAAAAATTTTAAATATTAAAAATATAATTTAAATGAAAAAAATAATTTTTTTTTAATTTTTATTTGTATATAATAAATATTTTTATTTTATTTTACATATAATATATTTTTATATAAATTTAATTACAGTACACTAAATTTTTTCTTATGTATATTGTTTATATTGTTATAAATCTTTAGTACCTACCAAACACAATTTGCCATTAATAAGACTGGAATAAATTTGAAATTAAAAACAAATATTTATTTTAAATGTTATGGTATTGATCATTTTTTAAGTGAAAGTTCATTTTTTCCAATAATTTTTATCGTAAATTGAACATGAAACATAAACAAAGACTGATTTAAATTTTCTTATTTACTTGCGAAATACTAGCATATGTCATATGGTTAGGGTTGGTAGTATTAGACCACTTTATTTATTTTATTTATTTTCCTTTCTCCATAATATTTTAGACTCGCCTCAGCTACCAT
The DNA here is from genome assembly GCA_032207245.1 of Pardosa pseudoannulata. Classification (NCBI taxonomy): domain Eukaryota; kingdom Metazoa; phylum Arthropoda; class Arachnida; order Araneae; family Lycosidae; genus Pardosa; species Pardosa pseudoannulata. The sequence goes on from CM063510.1 coordinate 71,341,852, forward strand.
GTTGCCTTTACTTAATGTTTAGTATATATAACTTAAGGAAATAAAATCCGTTGGAATTTTATAATAATTATTTATTAGTTAAAACTAGAACAGTAAAAAATAAACCAAAATATAAAATTATGAATGAAAACCAATTCTAAATATCAGTTTGTATATTTCTATTTGTATTTAGTTTCTGAAAAACTGATTTATTTTTAAACCATATAATCATCATTTGACAACAGTAAAAATTCTAATTTTTAATGCATGGAAACATGTTTTCAGCCTCTGGCAGGACAAGGAAGAACAGTAAAAAATAAACCAAAATATAAATATATGAATGAAACCCAATTCTAAATATCAGTTTGTATATTTCTATTTGTGTTTCTGTTTCTGAAAAACTGATTTATTTTTAAACACATAAACATCATTTGACAACAGTAAAAATTCTAATTTTTAATGCATGGAAGCATGTTTTCAGCCTCTGGCAAGACAAGGAAGAACAGTAAAAAATAAACCAAAATATAAAATTATGAATGAAAACCAATTCTAAATATCAGTTTGTATATTTCTATTTGTATTTAGTTTCTGAAAAACTGATTTATTTTTAAACACATAAACATCATTTGACAACAGTAAAAATTCTAATTTTTAATGCATGGAAGCATGTTTTCAGCCTCTGGCAAGACAAGGAAGAACAGTAAAAAATAAACAAAAATATAAATATATTAATGAAACCCAATTCTAAATATCAGTTTGTATATTTCTATTTGTATTTAGTTTCTGAAAAACTGATTTATTTTTAAACACATAAACATCATTTGACAACAGTAAAAATTCCTAATTTTTAATGCATGGAAGCATGTTTTCAGCCTCTGGCAGGACAAGGAAGAACAGTAAAAAATAAACCAAAATATAAAATTATGAATGAAAACCAATTCTAAATATCAGTTTGTATATTTCTATTTGTATTTAGTTTCTGAAAAACTGATTTATTTTTAAACACATAAACATCATTTGACAACAGTAAAAATTCTAATTTTTAATGCATGGAAGCATGTTTTCAGCCTCTGGCAAGACAAGGAAGAACAGTAAAAAATAAACAAAAATATAAATATATTAATGAAACCCAATTCTAAATATCAGTTTGTATATTTCTATTTGTATTTAGTTTCTGAAAAACTGATTTATTTTTAAACACATAAACATCATTTGACAACAGTAAAAATTCTAATTTTTAATGCATGGAAGCATGTTTTCCACCTCTGGCACGACAAGAAAGAACAGTAAAAAATAAACTTAAATATAAACATAAGAATGAAAAAAATTATAAATATCAGTTTGTATATTTCTATTTGTATTTAGTTTCTGAAAAACTGATTTATTTTTAAACACATAAACATCATTTGACAACAGTAAAAATTCTAATTTTTAATGCATGGAAGCATGTTTTCAGCCTCTGGCAAGACAAGGAAGAACAGTAAAAAATAAACAAAAATATAAATATATTAATGAAACCCAATTCTAAATATCAGTTTGTATATTTCTATTTGTATTTAGTTTCTGAAAAACTGATTTATTTTTAAACACATAAACATCATTTGACAACAGTAAAAATTCTAATTTTTAATGCATGGAAGCATGTTTTCCACCTCTGGCACGACAAGGAAGAACAGTAAAAAATAAACCAAAATATAAAATTATGAATGAAACCCAATTCTAAATATCAGTTTGTATATTTCTATTTGTATTTAGTTTCTGAAAAACTGATTTATTTTTAAACACATAAACATCATTTGACAACAGTAAAAATTCTAATTTTTAATGCATGGAAGCATGTTTTCCACCTCTGGCACGACAAGGAAGAACAGTAAAAAATAAACCAAAATATAAATATATGAATGAAACCCAATTCTAAATATCAGTTTGTATATTTCTATTTGTATTTAGTTTCTGAAAAACTGATTTATTTTTAAACACATAAACATCATTTGACAACAGTAAAAATTCTAATTTTTAATGCATGGAAGCATGTTTTCCACCTCTGGCACGACAAGGATTTAGTCGCCTTCTAAACTACTGTATTTTCAATTACATAATCATAAATTTGGCAACAACAGAAATTATAGTTTTCAATAGCAGCGGTAGCTCATTCGGCAAAGGTAACGATCTTGTAACTGAAAGGTTGCAGGTTGGAAACTCGAGCCGGCCTAAGATCCGCCGTGTTCGTTAAAGGTGACTGGGGCACGTAAAATATGTTCGTGGTCACAATGTCCTCCAAGTTCTCAATTAATACCTCTGGGGGTGGCAGGCCAAGTCTATGGGTAATTTGCTTGGTCCCTGCTTCAAAATTACAAGGACCAACCTGAGTGAAGTCATTCTTTCCCCTTAATGGTGCTCATTAAAACGAAAGCCGCACATCATGCCCTTAATACGAGAGCTTGCAGGCGTGCTAGGTTTGTCCGAGTGGCATGAGAAACAACAACAACAACAACTATAATTTTCAATGCACTGTAGAATACTTCCAACTAAATCTATGAAAAGTCTATTGTTTTCAATGAATCTCCGTCACAGAGAATATTCTCTCCTAATTATACCTTGATGAAGAAAAAAAATACTCATCCATGCCATTTAAGAACTGGAAATTAGGGACATTCCAAAAGGTTCCAAAAGATGGGATAGGAGGCTTAAAACTTTTGACGATTTCAATTAATAAGCACGCTTAACATCCCTATCTATAGTACTCAATTTCTCGAAAGCTCTAAAGAAAATTCTTTCTATTTTATTATGACTAATAGAAGACAAATGTAGTCACGTTTCTCATACTTAAGGGTTTTTTCTAGAGAAAAGAAAAAAAAAAGCACATGTATAACCTTGAATTTCAGCTAAAGGCTGTGTAATTTCTCACCACTACAGAGTCAGTTTTCGCTTCGGTGGTCAAATATAATTTTTCCGTCTACCTTGCAAGGTTGATGAATTTCACCGCCTCATTAGTTTTAATGAAGTTTTACCTAGAGTGAAGGAAATAGTGATAAGTCAGAATTTTCAAAAATCTTACCTGATTAATGTCACTAAGAAAACAATTTGCTTAGATAGCGTTATAATTAATTTTCACAAATACTGTACGTGGCAAATTAGTTTTATATACTTAAGGTTGTATACATAAGGTTAGAGTTTGACGTGATAGTATAATTTTGTAGAGGAAGAAAATATTCTGAATTCAGATGCAATGCCAATTAACCTCAAATTGGCAAAACCAGAAAAATAGAGCTGATTTGACGAATTATAAGAAAAGTTTAGTAATTAATAAGAGGTAGGCATAGCATAGCATTTTAAAAACTATTCACTCAATTTTATCAAAATGTGTACATAGAAGAGTAATTAAATAAGGCACAGTATATATTAAATTAGCAATTTCTTTTCTGAAAATTTTTTTCTTAGATCATTTTTATTAATTTTAATTAAAATATTCCTTGAGACTTAATTTTTGACTTGTTCTTAAAATATTACCTAAAAATATAATACATAGATATGAAAAGATAAAAAAAATTAATCTATTCAATTAATTAAAAAATGCTCAAATATATTTAAAATATATATTTCAGTAATAATACGACAAAGTTGAGAAACAATCTGGTAAATCAAATTCCATGAAAAAAATTTAAAAATTAGTCAAAACAGAATGCTAATAACTATCTAGTGTAAAACAGTTTTAATATAAATGATACTTCAATTTATATCCAAGTAAAATGTCATAATAGAGTTATGAAATTACATTAAATACTTCGTAATTTTTATAAACGTCTTGTAATGCTCATTGTACTTTTAAATAATTTAAGGATTCAGAATATGAATAAATTTTTACTAAGTGCCTGAGCAGTTTATTAGAGTAATCCAAATTGAGGTGCAGTACAATAATATTCATGTTTGTGATATGTAAAAACTAAAATGGTTTACTATACAGATTTTAATTTGAACTATAATTTTTTTATGATAAATAGTATTTAAACTGAATTTATATTTATGTAAGATAAGGTACTGCATTCATACTATTTTTATATATAATGTCGATTCATATATTTTCAAACACTTTTTCATATTTTATGTAGGAGATTTATAGTTACAATTAAGAACAGCCACTTCAGGAGACATTTTAGAGAAACTAGATGTTTAATGAAGTTTTAAATATTTCAAATTCAATTTGTAAGGAAATGAGCGAAGAGGAGAGGGGAATCAGGATAAAAAAATATTTATCACATAAAAATAATGTTATTTATCAAGTCAAATATTATCCTTTTCTAAGTTACATGATAGTGCCATACTAATTATGATTGGGAAAATTCATACTTATCAAAAATTTCTGCTAACTCATTGTCTGATATTTTGTGAATAAATGAAACATCTACCCTACTGTATCGGTGATAAAGTAAAAAATGTTAATTTGAGTATTAAATAACTTTTCAATCTATAGAGTTATTTATTAGAACAATAGATAAGTTTAATTGATAAGCAGAACAGAAAATGATAAGAATAGTTTTAACAACCTTCCTCGATGATAAAATTTTATTTTACGTAATCCTTAAGGAGTTTGTTATTTTTAAACTGTAGCAAAATTTATTTTTTATCTTATATAA
>CM063510.1:71351464-71406464 GCA_032207245.1 Pardosa pseudoannulata
CACCTTCTTAGTCGTAAACTAAAATGTAAGTTATTCGTCTCTGCATTTTTCTGCTATATTTTTCTTTTGAATAACAAAGGTTCGAAACATCTTCTTCTGCATAGTTTTCTTCTTATATAATAGTATTAGTCTCGCATACCACGTGTCCAACCCTTCTGGCTCGAATTTTCTTTAATATTCATATACATATATGTTCCGTCCAACAGCCATGATGCGACAGCAATTGCTTAATAGCTTTGAAAACTGTGTTTATTTTTGTAACCGTTGAGAGTAGCGCCATCTGTAAATAAATAATAAAATAGTTTTCGCTGAGAGCGAGGGATTAAATGAGCCATATATTCTGTTTTATCTTGGTTTTCTTTAAAGTGGATGGATTGGACGACGTTGGGAATGAGAATAGTCAAAGTCATTGTAAGTTAGTGCTTTATTCTTTTTAATCATAAATCTTATTGGGTTTTCATTTTCCCAACGATCCTATCCATATTCATTTAATTCTATTTTATTGTGTTTAAGTATTTTCGTATCCCCCTCATTCGCCGTATTTTTATTTATTATACATTCCACTAAGTCTTAACATCTCACAATATCAATTATGATTAATTTTTGGAAGCCAGTGTAATACAAGAATAAGACTTTTTCAAGGTAAATCACAATTGTTAGCAGTTAAAATATCAATTTTCTTATATGATACAATTTTTAAGTTTAATAAGTTAAAGCTATGACTGATTTTTATCACAGTTAAAATTTACCAGTCACTTTCTCTTAGAAATTAAGAAATACAGGATAAAAAATTTTATTGTTATTAACACCTATAGAATTATTAGCAAACGCATTAAGGAAAATCTATTCTCAAACTATTTGCATTTATATCTTTCAAACGAATTCTTTGTGATGCAATGCAGTTATATTTAAACACAGACATTTTTTATTTCATTTCTCTTTTGTCCAGAAAAATGGTGAATTAGATTGAACTCCGCTTCTCTTACGGTTGTTCTTTCGGGATCTTATCTAACTATTATATCATGTTCTAGTTGCTCGTTCTCTATAAAAAAATACTGAAATGCTCGAAATGAAATCTTTTCAATATTTATCTTTTTCATACCAAATACTTTCCGTTCGAAAATATGCAGCAATTTCCTTTAATTAACTTCCTATTAATGACAATTAGATTATATTAAATATATCATAAAAGAAAGAGTATACATTTTCTGAAGTTCTATAATTATATTACACAAATGTGCTTTTAAAAAATTCTCGTGATAATTTGTTTCTGCGTTATTCTGTAATAAAAAGCAAAGGTTTCTTAGTTTCTTACTATTTTCGGTACTTCCATAATTACGTAGATACTGTAAATAATTTCTACAGCTTGTTGAACAGTAGCTTTCCATTCATAAAAGATGTTTTCCATAAGTTTTTGGGAACTAAAGTATAATCCAGTGCATAAAATATTAAGTATATTCAAAGTAAAAAGTAATATAATTTATTTATTGAAGCAGAAAAATTCAGAGAAACAAACGGTTCTGAAACACAGTTGAGATTTTCCGTCATAAATTATTTGCTTATCCTTTAGGGTATATCATTATTATATTAAAGAAAATTCTCATTCTATTAGTATTCGTTCTCTGATACATCATATGTAATGCATATAAAGGATGGTTCATATTTTAATAGTAAAACAGAAATCTAATCGATAATTTCCTTACTGCATTTTGTACTTATGAGTAAGTGCAAAACTGTTTAATTTTTTTAAATCCTAATCTGTAGAAAGAAAGTCCTATCATCCTTTTACCTGTATGACACTCTTAAAATTAAGGGAATTTTTATGATTAAAAAAAACTTTAAGGAGTTATTTTATACTTCATCTTTTTACCTACTAGATTTTACCGTAATATATCCTTCTACTTAATATATTTTTAATTGGCATAGACATATTCTGCAAAGTATTAAAATCTTATTGAATTTTAACAAATTAAGACTTACACAGGTCTGTATCTATGAAAATATATCGGGAGAGGATTTTAAATTTTCTGATTTTAAAATTTCAATGTATTATAAGGCCACGTAGCGTATGGAAAAATGTGGAAATTTTAAAATTAACTTCTTTAACTTACTGAAAGCATAGTATTCAAGTATTATGAAAAATAGTATTAATTTTTTATCTACTTGAAATAATATTTAATTGCATAAAATCAGAAATTTGATATAAATATTCACAATATTCAAGGTGAATATAGAAACACTTTTCAGTATATAATGCTGAACAGGTAGCTATTCAACAAAATTAATTAATCGATTAGTGAATATTAAAAATAAATCAATTAAAATTTAATCGATTTTAGCTATTTTAATTCATTAGTATTTTATTACATTTTACTTATTTTTCAATTACTTCACTTTTTAATATACTTAGCAGTTAAGGAGTTACACATTTTTAATATCTAATAGTTATGGCCTTACGCAGGTCTGTATAAAGGAAATATTTCAGGAGAGGTTTCCAAGGTTTTTGTTTCTGGGTTATAAATTTCAATGTATTATAGGGCCACATAATATATGGAAAATCGTGGAAATTTTGAAATTTAACTAGTCCTGCAATCCTCAAAATCACCAATTTCTCCCTCAGTTTTACATTTACCTGCAAACATCCTTATTTCTAGATATCATTGTGACTAAGCACAATATATATAATTAATAAATTTTTATTCATTACAGTATAAACACTTGACAAAAAGGATTCAGGTGGCAAAAGAAAAAGTATATTGTATTAATTTCATTTCAATTAAATAACAATTTAATTTTTTTTCATATCAAGTAATTCAATTCAGACTTTTCCCTCCATCTGGATATTCAAGGTAAATACTTAACAACACTAATTTTCTTTACGGTATTTAGATATAGTGTTCGTTACTTTTAGGTAAATTTTTTTTATTTTGTTTCACAGTATGTAACAAAAATTTTTCTCATTTTTTTTTCTTTGGAGGTGAAGCAGGAAGAGGTTCTCAAAATTGTCTTAACAGCATTTCATCTCATTTCAATGGAGAATGTTTATTTGAGTTTTATTTTGAGTTTTGTGATCTGTCTCGCAACTAATTAAAATCATAAGTAAAATTAAACCTTAGTTTTAAAATTGTCAGATACAAAAAATCTATGCATTATGATCGAAGCACTGTTCTGTCTCAGATATAGAATTAACGCATTGTATGCGGGTACATTTCGCAGCAGAATTGTACCGGGGACTGGCGTTTTTCGCGTAAATTTAGTTATTCAGTTAAATTTTAATAGATCGAAAATTGTTTAAATTTTTAACCAACTTTTCGTATTTTATATTGAAATGTATGAATAAATATAATATAAATACAATATATATATATATATACAAATATACATATACAAAATATATATATATATATATATATATATATATATATATATATATATATATATATATATATTTATATATATATATATATATATATATATTTATATATATGTATATATATATGTATATTATATATATATATATATGTATATTTATATATATATATATATATATATTTGTATATATATATATATATATATATATATATATATATATATATATATATATATATATATATATATATATATATATATATATATATATATATATATATATATATATATATATATATATATATATATATATATATATATATATATATATATAATATAATTTTTGCAAGGATAAATAAGAAGTTAACGTTAAATCTAAATTGATTTTTTTAATCTACCTTCCCGTTCTGTGGTTCACATCGATTGATGTAAAAACTAGTTTTTATTTGTCTAAATTGTTCCAGATTCTATATAGTAGAAAAGAACATTCGGCTTCGTTTTCCTGTATATACCGTTATTTTTGTACCAACAAACAAACCATATTGTTACACTAACCCGTACAAGTACGTGTCCCGCTCTCAAGTATCAATCGTCAGAAAACGTACTTGCACGTGTTCCGCAAACAATGTGTTAAGACTGATATAATGAAGATATCAGTGAACATCTTTAGCTTCTCCCTTCTTATACTTTTAAGACTATTGCGTCACTGAGATCTTTAGGTTATTAAGGCTCTTCTGAAAGCTTTCTTTCTTGATGGCAAAGACAGATGCCAAGAAGGATTACAAATGTGTATATACATATGAACATAGTCTACGTTTTTCAGGATTTCCCTTGCTAGTAATTCAGCTTACAGAATTATATTTAAATTTTTCCATACACATAGGATTAGTACAAAATGCATGTTTACTGTATTTTCATTACTTGTACTCAGTTTTAACCTTGTTATGTTCGTTCACATTCTTTTCTCTCACATTTATCCTCCCAAAACTACCACTTCATTTTTTCTTAAGTATGTTATAACACTATCATTTCAATCACAATATCTTAGATATTTTAAAATAATGAGTAACTTTTTGAAAATAACGTCAGCAAAATGTATAAGCATAGTTAGAAATACATAAAGAGTATAAAATATTACTGGGCATACAAAGCAGGGCTTCGAACCGGAACTGAACCGAAAACCGAAAACCGGAAAAAACCGTTATTTTGGTCGGAACGAAAACCGGAGCTGAACCGAAAAAAATATCGGTTTATTTCGGTTCGATATATCTTTCAGTCATTTTGTTACTGTTACCAACTTATCAATATTTTCTATTTTAAAGGAACTTTATAATTACATATCCGCACTTGTATAATATTGCAATGGTGGTTTTGGCAGCTCCAGCTACACAAGTTAGTGTTGAAAGAGCGTTTTCAGGTTTGAAATTTATTCTCCGAGACAACAGAAGTAATCTCAGTGAAACCACGTTAAAAGATATATTAATAATTAGAGGTAATTTTCATATGTTAAATAAATAATATATTTTTTACATAATTATTGCAAGGCCAAGTGCACGATGTGAGAGTCAAACGACGAATGTGGGTAATCATGAACCTAGTTGTCAAATGCGATTTTGATAATGGATAACAATGCCAATGCTCGCCGCTCTTATCGTACCTGCTGTTTGTATCAATTCACATAGTGTACCAATTAAAAAAAGAATAAAATCTTCTAAATTTTGATAGAATTACATTTTTTGTTTATGATAGAATTATATTTTTAGTACAAATAGGAATATACATAAAATGAAATTATTCATTTGGAACTGAAACGAAAACAGTATATTTTTGGCGGAGCGAAATCCGGAACTGAACCGAAAACCGTTAATTTTGGCGGAGCGAAAACCGGAACTGAACCGATATTAATTTTTTAGTTGAACCGGAACGAAAACCGGAACAAAAAAATTACGGTTCGAAGCCCTGATACAAAGCCTGGAAGTTAAATTACTGATAACATTTTAAAAAATTAACAAACAAATATACAGTTTATATGAGTTTGGTATTTTTCCTATCGTGGCAACAACTTAATTGAATATTTTGTATTGTATAAAATTATTCTAAATTCAAAAATTATTCTAAACTTTAGTTGAACAGAACTGAACATAAAATTACATAACAACAAAAAAGCGAAACGTAATATTACGTAAGGGTACGCAAGCGTAAGGTAATAGTACGTTTACATAAATTTTTGTAAAAAGAAAATGCTGAATCAACAAAAAATTGTTCTAGTGATTTTTCTTTCATTGCAATTTAAAATACAAGTGAAACTTTCTAAATACATGATTTATCGACATAAAGTATTTAGAAACATAAACAAGCACCCAAAAATATTAAACTTCCTACAGTTTTAGCCTTTGATGTTAAATTTTTCTTTTCAAATAATTAACTTCTTTTAGTCGATACTTAAGACATGCAAAATTTTATTTTCCTTTTCCTTTACTACAAGGAGAAATTCAAACATTTTACATCGTCTTCCATTGCGAAGTTCAGTAGAAATGTTAAAATAAAATACCCTCCTTTGTTAAGTGATAGATGATGTTTACTACATAATAATTAACGGTTAAAGTGGGTAGAATTCTAATCTTGGTGGCAATTATCTTGCGATTAAACAGTGAAGCTATTTTGAAGCGTTCTAAAAGTAAATAAAGCTTATGTAAGGACACGCAAATGTATGTTTATAAACAATAAGTTTTCACCCCTAGAATATACTTCACGCTCTCCAATTAAGGGCAAATAGCTCAATTTAATACTTTATGCATAAGGAAGCAGTAAATATGTATAGAAGAGAATTTATGTGGAAATGGTTTGTAATAAAAATAAAAGTTATTGTCGAGGTTTATTTATTTTGTATAGATTTTACTCACGAATGCGGTTTTTAAACGCTGTTCGACAGGCATAATCTAACAGTAATTTATCAGTCTTTTAAAAGCAGCTATTACTATCAACTTAAAGCTTTTAAATGTAACTAATTGAGGCTTAACAAGATGATAGTTAAAATGTTCTATCAGACATCATCAATCTACTGTACGTATATTTTGAAACAAAAATTTAAGCATATACTTAAGCACACAGTTCTGTTGAATGGGACCTATAAGATCAGTTCGTAGCTTATTAGACTAGGATTAATGTTAAATCATGGTTGTATGCAGTTAAGTTTAAACAGTTCTGTTTAAAATCCATTTCGGGCTGTTGTAAAATATTTATGCTAATGCGAAAGTAAATTTTAAAATAGGAGAAACTATGCTAAAAGCTTAATATTTTTAGTCCACTGAATTGATACATTTAACTTTGATTTTATAATGAAAAATAGTGTATGTATATATATATATATATATATATATATATATATATATATATATATATATATATATATATATATATATATATATATATATATATATATATATATATATATATATATATATATATATATATATATATATATATATATATATATATATATATATATATATATATATATATATATATATATATATATATATATGTGTGCATCTATCCAAATTATTAATGTAACATAACTATTACTAACTTTGAAATATATTTTGAAAAAAAAGTATATTCTATCAATATTTAAAACAATGTAAGGGAAATATCTAACAGCCGTGTACCTTTAAAAGTCAGACTTACATACCTTATAGCGTAAAACAAAAATTAGCTGAAACTAATATTTTTTACACATATAATACGTAAGTTCTCTATTTAAATATCTGTCAGATAATTTTTCTAATAAAAAATAAATATTTAAACAGTGTTTTCCTCTGCATATTTTTTTTTGGATACTCAAGTTTTCTTTTAAGGACTAAAATGTTCCTTATAAATGGTGCATCAAAACCAAAATGACTCAAATCCGTTTGGAAAAATAGAAAATAGTAATTTTTTTATATAGCATTCTCTAAAAAATATATTTATTGCCAGTGCACCTGTGTCAATTATTAATGTAACCTAACTATTATTAACTTTGAAGCATTTTTCGAAAGAAATTATATTCTATCAATATTTAAAACAGTTTAGTAGGAAGATCTAACAGTCGCGTACCTTTAAGACACACTTACATACCTTATAGCGTAAAACATAAAAATAGGTTGAAACTAATATTTTTAAGCACATAATACGTAAGTTCTCTGTTTAAATTACTGTCAGATAATTTTTCTAAGTAAAAATGAATATTTAAACTGCATTCTCCTCTGCATAGCTTTTTCTTTTTTGGAGACTCATGACAACCAAGTTTTCTTTTAAGGTCTAAAATTTTTCTTATAAATGAGACATCAAAGCCAAAATAAATCAAATCCGTTTGGAAAAAAGGAAAATAGTAAATTTTTTATATAACATTCTCTAATACCTATATTAATTTCTAGTGCATCTGTCGCAATTATTAACGTAACGTAACTATTACTAACTTTGAAACATTTAAAAAAATTATATTCTATCAAGGTTTAAAACAATGTATTATTAATATCTAACAGTCATGTTCCTTTATAACTCACACTGTTATACCTTATATCGTAAAACATAAAAATTGGTTAAAACAAATATTTTTAATCACATAATGCGTAAGTTCTCTATTTAAATAACTATCAGATTATTTTTCTAAGGATAAATAAATATTTAAACTGTGTTTTCCTCTTCAAATTTTTTGTGGATACCCATGACAACTAAGGTTTCTTTTAAGGTCTAAAATGTGCCTTAATAATGAGGCATCAAATCCAAAGTGAATCAAATCCATTTGGAAAGGTTAAAGAAACTGAGTCTTAAAGAGTGTGAATATTAATTAATTTCTAAAAATTTAAATTAATTTTAGAATACGCTTAATAACTAGGGATATTCTAACATAATGTTTTTGCATTCATATTAAATAATTCCATATTAACCCTGACAAATACTTTAATTTTTTAGAAGTGAAAGCGGACTTCGTTCATTCTGGTTGTGAATCCCTCAAATGAAAGTGCTGTATTATTTTAAAATAGATGTACATAGAATATTTTAAATGAAGCTTGTTATAAAACAATATTTTATAAATGTTCAAATTATTAATATTTAAATTTAAAATTTAAAATTCGTAACAAACGTATTCAAAACTTTAAAGAAAGCAGTTTTATTAGTTGTAGCAAAGGTTTAGCAGATTTTAAATTGTAAATTTATCTCTTCCCTTTTAATCGAAATAACAAAAGTTATCTTGCTAATAGAAATAACATGAGAGAGCTGAATAATTTATTTTAAATATCTTACGCATAAACGTGAGTAAGTGGTATAATTTTAATTTAAAATCGTGAATTGTGGTCTCATATGATCTGCAGCTTACAATGCTGTGTCACCGATTTGATTTGAATTTTTAAAGATTTGGAGGATGGACTACAAATACAATGTTGGAGTTTGATTGTAAAGTGATATCTTGTCCATCTCCGACATATTTTTCAAAAGCCAAATGTGATATTGAGTTAAACTTTTTCAATATCTAAAAAGCTAAAGTCAAAACAAAAAAAAGTAGTTTTCAAAGTGTAAATTTGTTTCGTCATTTTTAATCCAAATAACAATAGCTATGTTACGCATAGACGTGAGTAAGTGATATAATTTTAATTTAAAATCGTAGATTGTGGTTCCAGATGATATATAGCTTACGATGCTGTGTCACCGGTTTGTTTTGATTTTTTTAAAGATTTGGAGGATGGAAATGGTCTACAAATACAATGTTGGTGTTTGAATTGTAAGGTGATATCTTGTCTATCTCTGGCATATTTTAGAAAAGCCAAATATGGTAATGAGTTAAAATTTTTCATTATCTAAGAAGCCAAAGCCTAAAAAAAACGAAAAGAAACAGAATCAGCAGCTCTCAAATTGTAAATTTGTTTCGTCCTTTATAATCAAAATAACAATAGCTATGTTACGCATAGACGTGAGTAAGTGATATAGTTTTAGTTTAAAACCGTGGATTGTGGTTCCAAATGATTTACAGCTTACGATTTTACGATGCTGTGTCACCGGTTTGATTTGATTTTTTAAAGATTTGGAGGATGGAAATGGACTTCAAATACAATGCTGACGTTTGAACTGTAAGTTGATATCTTGTCTATCTCCGGCATATTTTGGAAAAGCCAAATATGGTATTGAGTTAAAATTTTCCATTATCAAAGAAGCCAAAGCCAAAGCACACCCCTCCCCCCCACACAAAAAAAAACAGAATTAACAGTTTTCAAATTGTAAATTTGTTTCTCCCCTTTTAATTGAAATAAGAATAGCTATCTTACGCATAGACGTAAGTAAGTGGTATAATTTTAATTTAAAATCGTGGATTGTGGTTCCAAATGATTTACAGCTTGCGATGCTGTGTCACCGGTTAGATTTGATTTTTTAAAGATTTGGAGGATGGAAATGGACTGCAACCACAATGTTGTCATTCGAATAGTAAGCTGGTATCTTGTCTTTCTCCGACGTATACTGGAAAAGCCAAATTTGATATTGAGTTAAAATTTTTCTTTATCTACGAAGCCAACACAAAAACAAAAACAATTAGCAGTTCTCGAGTTGTAAATTTGTTTCTTCCCTTTTAATCGAAATAACAAAAGCTATCTTACGCACAGACGGGAGTAAGTGGTATAAATTTAATTTAACCTCGTAGATTGTGGTTCCAAATGATTTACAGTTTACGATACTGTGTCGCCGGTTGTATTTGATTATTTAAAGACATGTATGATATAAACCAATTACGACTACAATCTTCGTGGATGATCTTTTAAAGGAGTGTCTTGTCGATCACGGACAGATTTGAATAATCCAACTTGGATAGTGAGTTAAAACTTTTCCTTATGATTATCTAAGAAGAAATAATAAATGAGTTTTGCTCGAAATTGCCTCTATGTGTGTCTTTAATGTAGTTTCGACTGGACTGAAATTTTGTGTGCATCACATTTGTTAGATCTTTTATATATATATATATATATATATATATATATATATATATATATATATATATATATATATATATATATATATATATATATATATATATATATATATATATATATATATATATATATATATATATATATATATATATATATATATATATACATACATATATATATATATATATATATATATATATATATATATATATATATATATATATATATATATATATATATATACATACATATATATACATACATATATATACATATATATATACATATATATATATACCTACATATATATACATATATACATATATATGTACATATATATATATATGTATATATATATAGATATATATATATATATATATATATATATATATATATATATATACATACATATATATATATATATATATATATATATATATACATATATATATATATATATATATATATACATATATATATATATATATATATATATATATATATATACATACATACATACATATGTATGTACATACATATATATATACCTACATATATATACATATATACATATATATGTACATATATATATATATATATATATATATATATATATATATATATATATATATATATATATATACTTAGATTTCTAATTTTCAAATAGATTATTCAAAAATGAAATAAATTAGTTTCCACAATTCGCTATTGCTTTAATAGTAGGAATACAACCCTCTGCATTTAGTTATGCTAGCTTTCTAAATATTCAACAGCCTATTTAACACTTTAAGCGGTCAGTTTTTTTACCAGAAATGCTTCCTAAAAATGCATATTTTTTATTGCATATAATAAAGTGCCATACTTAATAGAATAAGAATAATAAGAAATTTTTATTTATTTTTTTTATTTTTAATGCTTTTACAACATTTTTAGTTTTACAATTTGGAACACAAAAACCCCTAAATGTTTTTCTCAAGTACATTCTGCATGCAATGAAGAATGGTTTACAAATCCTACAAAAATTTCTCTCATACTTACTGTGTATTTTGAAGTTTACACTTTTCCAAACAGCTCAGGTCTTTTTTATGTGGTACAATTTGAAGCATGGTGTAATGCAAAGTCCTATGTCGAAATCAGGGAAGAAATACTGTGTTTCTTTTCGGATTGTCTTTACATTCTTATTTCTTTTTGAACAGAACACTGCACATTGTCTTGCAGTATCAGTTTCTTATCTGTGGGTTTGATTATTTCCCAAAAATGTCTCTCTGTCAGTCTCAGAGTGTTAGGCTTCGAACCCGGTCGTCCACGTCGGAAATTTATTCCCGAATGATATTTTTCGATTATAAGGTCAAAGAGATCAAGTCTAAATTCTAGTTGCGTGTTTTTTCCTCCGTTTTTACGGTAGGCAACATATTTCCATACAGTAATGTCGAAACATGTTAATACTAAATAGACTCTTTACAATAATGAAAAATACGGAAAAACCAGAAAAGGAAAGGGGAAAATATCAATAGCCATACGCAGTACTGACAAACCAGTTGAGACCAATTTTGAGTAGCACGAGCACTGTACGGGCAAACTGCTTAAGGGGTTAAATTTTTAGAGTTATATATAGTACACAACCTGAATTTATAGAGCTAAGTTTGCAATAGAGTGGCTGCATTTGAATGTGAAACTAAACTATTCTGATCCTGTCGAGTGATTTTGATGTACATAGAAAATATTTTATCTCAAATCTCAATCTGTAAAAAAGCAAAAACAATAACTACCAAATGAAAAAGAGAAATGATTGAAAACAATGTTGTCCGGAAAACTCAAGGGTAAATATTAACTTGAAGTATGTCAAGGAAAAACTGAATTATTCTTCCTCAATGTGCCAGGTTGCATATTTTGTCAACATTTATGAGACGTTACTAAGTGACAAATTGTAGTATGAATTGCTAGTATATTAGAGCATATCTTGTTATTATAAACATCATATTCTTTTAGTTTGCACGCAATTGTTTTATTTATTTACTTAAAGCAAAGCAAATTTCTGATATGCACTTACAAGGGTTTCTTATGTCTTTGTATATCTATGCACATGTAAACAATTTTCTTACACATTCTTTTTAGCTCAAGACGTTTTTAGTGACAGTCGTCTGAACTGTTTCCATGACAATTTTATTGATCTATAATTTAAGAACTAGAGAGAAAAAATTCAAAATAGCTATATTGGTGTAAAAAATCAAAACTCTTATTTTAGAGGAAGATTATTTGAAAAAAAGAGCCAGTTATTTTCTACGTGGTGAAAGTTCAAGAATTAATACCTGAACAATTTGCTGAGTTAAATGTTGAATTCCGGTATCAGTTTCAGAATATTGTCCATGGACCACATAAGAGTTTTTCATTTTTCCACATTGCATGGTTAAACTTAAATGAAATCATCTGGAAAGGTTCTCTCGTTTGGAAAATATAATATAATAAACAGACGAAACTTGACAATCACTCTATAAATAGAACACAATGCTATGGTGTCTTAACCTTATCATATAGTGTCTAAAAGTGTTGGTACTGTTTGAATTCCCTATTATCCATGGTTAAAGTGTAAATGAAATCAGCTTAAAATGTGCTCTTGTTTTGGGAGGTAACGTGATAAATAGATTAGGCTTCACAATCACATTTAATGAAATGCCATGCTTGGGTATCTTCACCTCTTCACAATATATGTCTAAAAGTGGTGTGCCTACATTTTTACATTCGTTCCCGCCTCTTTTTAAACCAAGGTGACAGTTGCAAAGCTGATGAAAAGTGAGACTATAACTCACATTGCGACATCAAATCTAATTGGAAATAAATGGGATGTTAAAGGATGGCATTTGGATCCACGCCTGCATGAACAGTCCAACGGTTTATGAACGTCTCATCAGATGAATAGATTCAGTTTTTGTAGAAACTTGTCCACTACATTATTTTGATGTAAATGCAATCTAACAAGTGAAAAGGAAACTTTTGGAAATATATTACATTAGATTATAAATGACAGCCTAATATTTTTACCTCAGGTGCAAACAAACTATTATATTACTACGGCATTGAGGGAGGAATCCCCACTAATTTTTTTTTCATGACTGCTTATTTTCATATAAATGGACATTTAAAGATATATTTCTGATAAACCTCCCTGTATATTTGAAATTTAGTGAACTAATCAATTTTAGGTCCCTTACTAATTATCCCTCGCTTTACCAAAGAATACACCGTAGTACTCCAAACCAAGCTAATCCATCTATTCAATTTACAACAAAGTCTAGTGTGAGAACTCAATTACATTTTTTATTTTCCAATTGAGTATATAGAAAAATAACTGCAAAATATGCACTATGTGATGAAAACAACAATAAAATATTAAATAATTTGTATTTGTATCTTGAGTTAATATGAAACTTATTCGTATTATTCTAAAGAAATTTTCTTTCAAGTTTGGAAGTAAAATTAGCTAGGTGTACCTCCAACTTAAGTGTCATCCGACTGAACTAAAATATCGCAATATATATTTGTATAATGTGAAAAAAACATGTTTTAGACTCCCTTGACAATAAAAGTTTTCCTGGGAGAACACTAATAACATTAATACATATATGTAATGCATCAAAATTATTTAACTTTCATGTTTCTTTAAAAACCTCCTCTCTCTCATTCTAATTCTTTACAATCTCTTCTCCCAGCCTATAGATGTCTTAATCAAAGGAGCGTCTTCAACTTAAAATTCTTTCGATATATTTCCCAAAGCTTTCTGTCCTATAGATGTAAATATTATAACTGACAAAACATTTCATATTCTGAAAAAATAACCATAATATCATTGTTACTGAATCGTCATATTGTTTAAACATCGTCATTATGAATCATCATATTCTACTTGTAGATATTAATATAGAAGTTTTGCATTCAGGGTCAGATCATATAGACAAATGATACTAAATTCTAGGACTCTTATCAAACTGCTGTTGCAAAAAATTAGTAAATAAGACAGTTTAAGGCTTTGATGTACTACTAGATATAATAAACGAATAAACATAATATATTCCATTTAATAGGCTTACAAATATAATAGTTTTGATATTCCTTTGTACATTTTTGATCGTTTACGTGTATGTATTTTCCTTTTATAAATATTATCTTATTCAGCATTTTCCTCCAAAATCCGCACAAAAATGATATAAGTATTTCCAAATACAGAAATATCATTGCGAAATTTTTGAGCTTGTCAAGATCAAATTAAATTGGTGAAATGTAATTTTTATTATTAAAACGAATAAAAATTTATTAACAAAACTGAGTTAGTCAAAATAAAAACTATTTAGCTGTTTTATGCACAGAACTAAATGTTTTAATTAATATTAATTATGATCAAATAATGGATAATTTTGCTAGATTTTAAAGATTAGAAAACAGAATTTTAAATAAAGCTTATCCATTTTTATTCGCTTAGTTTAATTAAACATTTGATAAAATCAATTGAATTTTTTGTAAATTTATAAACATTCTAGGGAATTTAAGATATCTGGTTGTACATTAAACATTTTTATCAAAATAATTTAAAATTTGGTTTAGTTTTTCCCATTATTTAGTTTCTCATTTTATTTATTTATTAATTTCTAACGTACTCTATTTTTTAGTGGGAGAGAAAAGTGACTCGGTAAAAATAAAATATTTAGTAATCTTAAGTGATTTAACCTCACCTTGTTTATTTTTATTACACAACTTGTATCGCTTATACCAATTTTAAATTATATATGGCCTAATAATTGTATGAATTAAATGTTTTAAGATTCATTGCTATTATTTCTTCGAGAAAAGAGTAAATTGCTTTCTATCAGACAACATGTTTTATTCTCTGGAGAAAAATTAAGATATTACTGTCATCTAATTGCAATTTTGCTCAAACTTTGAAAATAAATCTGAATCATCATATTTTCCCAATAACAGATAGAGAGCAAGAAATACTTTTCTTTTCTCTAGTTCTCACATTGTTTTATACTCAGAAACTTATCTCAACGTATTGACATAAACATCTGGGACTTAGTGATACGTGACAGCAAAATTACCTTATCTGTCTACTTCTTCACTAAAGCTTCCAGACAAGACACAAACCTTTTACTTTTACTATTTAGATTTTCCATGGGGACTGGAAGAAATGGAGATAGAATCGTTCGATAGTTTTAGGAAGAAATAAACTTCTTTCTAATAACAATTGATGCTAAGGAAAGTTGAGAGAAGGAAATGTATGCTATGCATATAAGGAAAAAGTAATTTTATTTAAATTAGAGATTTAGAGTTATGTTGCTAGAAAATTTGGAAAAGTGTCGAAATATATTGAATTCAACTGTTTGATTTACTAAATCCTTAAGCTTCAAAATGCTATTTAAATTTGAGTATACAGTAAACGTTTAGCAAAACAAAATTTACCTGAAAATTCAATTGATTTGCCTTATTGAATTGTGAGATATATACCAGAATATTATTAAAAGTGAGTGCTTTAATATCCATCCGCTGATAAGATTTAGAGTAATTTTGCTAGAAAATTTGCAAATGTGTCGAAATATATTGAGTTCAACTTTTTGATTTACTAATTATTAAGTTTTAAAATATTAGTTAAACTTTGAGACTACAGTAAGCGTTTAGCAGAACAAAATTTACCTGAAAATTCAATAGATTTACCTTATTGAATTGTGAGATATATACCAAAATATTAATAAAAGTTAGTGCTTTAATATCCATCCGCTTATAATATATATATAACAACAGACAATTATGTTACTAATAATAACTACTTTTAACAGTTTTTAAAATAAAAGTAATCCAATTTTGTAAGTATTCTCAAATACAGTAACTGAAAAACTAAATTTGTTTCTGAAATGTATGATAGAAAAATATGCATGGAATATATGTCATGTATTTTCTGGGAATGTGTAACTGAATGACTTGTATTGTAATATGCGTTTATGAATGTATTGCTTTTCTATCTTTAAAAAAAATAGATTTAATTATCGAAAAATGTATTTATTTTTGAAACACATCTAGGTATAAGATACCCTGCGTGTATTATTCCGTTTGTTATAGTAAAAGGTTGATGTAAAACACCATTATGAAATTATCTGGAAATACATGCATTTCAAAAACGTTACTTCTCCTTTTGATGAAGCTTGAAATCTACTGATATCTTCTGAAATTATGAAAGTTTAGAAAAATTTCCTAACATTTTCATCAACACAATTCATGACTGTTTATTCTAGTAAGAGATGCCAAGTGAAGTAAGAGATATATAAAAGATGCTCCGACTGTCCAAAGAAATATCTGAAAAACTAAATTTATTCTTGAAGAACTTGATGTAAATGATAGAAAAGTATGTATAAAGTATATGGCATGTATTTGCTAGGAAAGTGCAATTGAATGTTAACTGTATTTTAAAATACATTTAAGAAATATTTTGCCAGTTTTATTTCTTTTTAAGATATTTTTATTGTTTAGATGTTTTTATTGATTGTTTCATTTATTTTTTTAGTGTATTGATTTTATAATTGAAAATGGGAAGAAATATTTATGGGTATAATATACTATACGAGAGTTATACTTTTCATTTTTTCTGGCACGTGTAGTGACGGGTTAATTGCTAAACTTTAAAATAAAATAAAATCGATTTTAACTATTTCAATGCATTAAAATTTTAATAGATTTAATCAATTTTTCATTTACAGCACTATTGCTTACACTTAAAAATCCTCACGTTCAACATTTTCTTAAATCTAATAGTAATATTTCACTAATAGTTTGGATATAGTGAGAGATCAAAAATAATGAACATAGTGATGTCCCTTTACTTTCGTAATAATGGAGTTTGAATGTATCTTACTTCCATTTACCGATGTTTCTAATGAATAAATATTTGACCGATGTTTTAATTAAACACCAACGTTTCTATTTAGTTTTAATTTAATGAATTTCATCTTTGAAACATTTTCAACAACACGTGATAATTACCCGATATTTTAAAGTACTCCATTTAATTAATTTGATTTACATAATACAACACATTTTATAAAACCTTGACTATATTGATTTAAATGAAATTAGTTACTTTAATTTACTGAAAGCATAGTATTCTAGCATCATGAAAAATAAAATAAAATTAATTTATTACCTACTTCAAATAATATTTAATTATATAAAATCAGAAAATGTATATAAATGTACGTAATATACCAGTTGAATATAGAAACACTTTTCAGTATGTAATGCTGAACAGTTAAAGCTTCAAGACAATTAATCGATTAATGAATATTTATATTAAATTGACTAAAATTTAATCAATTTTAGAAATTTTCATTCATTAACTTTTTAATATATTTTAGTAATTTTTCAATTACATCACTATTGAATACACTTAGCAATTAAGGAATTAAATATCTTTAAGATATAAAATTTATAGTCAAATAGGTCGGATATAGTGAATAGAATCTCATATGCCTTAAAATTCTTTATAACAGACTTAGACCGTATCTTATGACCATTTCCCAATGTTTTTAATCAATACATTGTTCAACGATGTTTTAATTTAGTTTTGATTTAAGGCAGTTCCACTTTGAAACATATTTAACTTATAATTTTTCTCTATATATTTTTTCGTACTCAGTTTAATTAACTTGATTTACATAATGACATGCATATTATATCAAATCCTTTACACTTTAAACTACTTTAAATTAACTAATTTAAATTAGGATTAAAGTATAATATTCCAATATAAAAAATAAAATTAATTTACAATATACTTCAAAGAATACTTAAGGTTATGAAAGCAGAAAATCAATATATGTATACATAATTTACCAGCTAAATATAGAAATACTTTTCAACATAAAAGTTTGAATAATTAACGCTTTAACTAAATTAAATGAATCAATATTTAGGCATAAATATTTCATAACTTTATGTGCTTCATTTGATTACTTCCCTTAACAACCATATTATACTATTATTAATATTTAGTAAAGGTAATTTTAATGTATTAATATGTTTTTATAGCAGCTCTTTAATGTAATTACTTTATAATTTTTTATTTACTCAAAATTTTTATAGAAAAAAGACTTTAAAAATATGTGCATTATTTTTAACTAATCTTTTATGAAAGTGTCTCTTAATACTTTAGTTCATGCATATGTAAAACTCTAATAACGTAACATTATAGATATCATGCCAATTATATAATAAAAAAAACTACGAACTGAAATACCTTTTTATCTGTCAAATGTATAATTTTTTTAATGTTTTGAATTAAAAGTAGAAATATTTTATAAATAATTGAATAAATGGAATTGCTTAATTTTATTAGTAGGACTAGCACATAGCCCGTCATACGATGGATCAGTAAAATTTTTAATTTTCCAGAATTGTAAAGTACCCTATGAGGCAGGTAAAAAAGTAATCTGTTTCATGGCTGAGAATTATCTGGTATACGCTTAATAATTTGTTTATCTTCATAATCCTCTAAAGTCTCACGATATTGAGAATGCAGTTTAGAATCACGTTGAATTCATTTAGGAAGATAATTCAAAATTTTTTTAGCTACGTCAAAATGAATGTTTAGTTCTTAACAATTTTTTACCACAGTAATTAATGGAAGTAAAGAAATGAAACTATCATCTCCACTACACATTGGAGGTAGATAGAATTTGTTGTTAATACCGGTGATAAAATTTTCATTGCACCAAAAAATAATCCATGATTAAATTTAAATTTATCACATATGTACCTAATCTATTATTTAAGCCAAATATTAAAAAAATTATTTACGTAATATCTAAGTTCAGTAATAAAACGCATGAAAATAATGCAGACGATATTTAAATAATTTTAAATAAGGAATGATTAAATGAGACGGTTAAAGGCATGAAGTCATAATGCTAGAAAAAATGTTTTTTTTATCTACTTATAACGTATCAAATTGATAATTTAATCGCCTGTTCTTAACCGGGTAAAATAAGGCTTGAAATAATGGCATTAAAAGCTAGAAAAAGAGGGAGGGGGGGATTTCAAACATTGCTAAACTTAACTCATAAAGAATCCCATATGGATGCCTCAATCCATTCTAGGTACAACCACTTCATAAATTAGAGGACAGACAGATAGATAAGTTAGGCTATTATTATTTAGGGGATTTTAAGAAATAATTTTTTAATGTTCAAATTCTAAAAAAATGGTAAGTGATGTGCAAAGATAATTTTCCAGTTTAAATATGTTGAAAATATTTCTTTATTAATTAAAAGTTTTACTCGTGAAATTATTCTGTATCAGTTTAATTTTGCAAAAAAATTTCATCAAAAATAAAATTTTTTATAATGTTCAATGTATATTTTGTACATATTTTGTTTTAAAAAATTACTACATTTCTGTGAATATTATCTCCAATTCTAAACGAGTCTTAATTATTCTATATGATGTTGTTATACACTAACTGCTGTAATGTAAATTTAATAGTATCACTTACTTTCTCTTTATAACTTATAATTCGTTAATTCATAAAATAATACATAAAAAATACAGCCAAACTGAAAATAAGACAGTAAGAAGCAATTAGAGCCTGGGTGTGGACATAGCAATCCTTTTACACAAGCATAGAGTTCAAGTGAAATTCCTGAAGCATGTGACATGTAGAGTAATTAATTACGAACGTATTAGCGAAATTAATTAATTACCATCAGTCAGACAACTAAACATTTACGTAACCTTTAGCAAACTGTCTGCATAGCATTGCACTCGAAGCTACTATATTTAATACCTCTTCTAGGAATATGGTACTCAAAACCCATGCAAATTACCCACCAATCCAGTAATCTCTTTCAAGTCATCTTCTGTATCTGAATCACTTTGAAACCGGACCCAGCCATTAACCCAAAGTTAATTGCCCGGTTATTCAAATGAACTTTGAATGACTTTTACCCTTCTTATGTCATTCGTTTCATCGAAGTTTCTCACAGCTACGGGAAAGAAGCCAGGAAGAAAAAATATAATGCAATAGTTTGCTTTGAGAGACGGGATCTTTAGTGAGTACTTTTGGGGTATCTTCTGTAGAATCTTTTAGAAGAAAATCATAAAATGCAATTTGTGAAACAGGGGACATTAAGGTGAAAGCTGTTCAGCTGAGAGAGATTATCCGAAAATGTGATACTTGTGTATATAATTATAATGTGTTGTGTATATTTTTAAATGCTTGTGTATTTGAAAAGTTGCGGGTTCTGGGTTCAAGTCGGACTAAGATCCTCCGTGTTCGTTAAAGAAGACTGGGGAACGTAACTATGTTTGTGGTCACACTGCCCTCCAAATTCTCAACGAATACCATGGTGTGACAAGCCAAGCCTGGGGGTCTTCTGCTTGGTTCCTGCTTCTAAATTACGAAGACCCAGCGGTGGTAATGTTACTCGCGTCCGTAGCACACGTTAAGCTACACGTTCTCCGTGGGTGTCACTAAATGGGTAACAGCTTCACTGCCTTGTATTGGCACAAAGGCATATACTGTCTGTATTACCGACTGCCTTAGGAAAAAAATTCTTGTGTATAATATGATAGGTTTTATTCTTTGACCTCTTTTAAGCCTTGCTAATAAAGTTTAATCATTCAAAGTAAATATAGGTAGAAAGTAATAATAATAATTAAAACATTCATACCCTAACCAGTGTGTTCCTTTTTTCTTCATAAAATACGATAATAATTGTTTTAATTTCAAAAGGTTTTCCTTTGATAATTATATTACTCTCAACTAACTTTTATTTTAAACAAGGTAAATTGTTGTTAAATTTCAAAGGTATGTGACGGTTAGAGATGCTCCGGGAGAGTTCGAATACTTAAATTCAAAATGTGTTCCTTAAAAAACTGTTTAAATTAGTTATCTGCAATAACTTAAATATCTATTGTGGTAAAAAGTATATATTAAAAATAAGGTGATTTTATGAAAACGCCTGTATTTATATTTGTTTTTAGTTATATGTCTCTATTCAATATATGTATATATACATCAAATATTCAGATAAATACCACAAAGCTGAAAATGCTCTATACCTGAAATGCAAGAAAGCTCAACTTATTTATGCATCACACTCAAAAATAATATAAAATAAAATGCCATGGAAGCATAAAGTCAGGAATTTAAGAATCATATTTACTAGCTCAGATATTGTATGTCTGAAACCTACACAGACACAAAAATATGCATATTAAAATAGTCCACTTTGGTTTTATCCAAAGATTTTACATATGCTCTCATTATGTAGAGTACATTAAGTAGCACACATTATAATTATATTAAAGAGGCACTAGAGCGGAAAATTATTTATGCGAAACTCAATTCAATGAAATAGGTATATTCAATTTTCAGACAAATGTCGAAGAGCAGAAAATCCTCATAATCCTCATAACCCTCAGAAATTTAATAATCATATTTGATAACGCATATATTGTTTGTCGGAACCCTATAGAGACACAAAAATATGCATAATAAAATAGTCCACTTAGATTTTATCTAAAGAATTGATTTTGCATATGCTCTCTATATGTAGAGTGAATAAAGTGGCACTCATTATAGTTATATTAAAGTGGCACTCGGCGGAAAATCATTCATACGAAATTCAATTTAATTCAATGAGATAGGTATATTTAATTTTCAGACAAATGCCATCGAGTTGAAAATCCTCATAATCCTCATAACCCTCAGGAATTTAAGAATCTTATTTGCCAATGCATATATTGTTTGTAGGAACCCTCAACAGACACAAAAATATGCATATTAAATTAGTGAATAAAGAGGCACTCTAGTGGAAACTCATTTATACGAAACTAAGTTTAATGAGATAAAAATATTCAATTTTCAGACAAATGTCTTAAAGCTGAAAATCCTCATATAGCCTTAGTGGAAGCAATAAGTTTCAACTTAACAATGTATTTATAAAATACATTGAAAAAGTATAGATAACTTACTCTGGAAATGTAAGTTCAAGAAAATATGCAATATATTTGATAATGTGCATATTGTTTATCTGAAATTTTCTGCCTTTCAAAACCACAACCACAAGAATATGCATAATAACAAAATTCAGCTGAGTTTGCTCCAAAGAACTATTCTTATATATTCTCTCTATATATAGTGAACATTCATTTGTATGAAACTCGCTTATATTATGAAATATTCAGTTATACGAAGTATTTATCCTTACCTAGCGAAACTTTCATAAAGCCTACGTTATATAGTATTCGCTTAAACAAATATTTAGTTATACAAAACATTCTCTTCTACGAAGGAATGTTGAATCCATGTACGAAAATGTTATTTAGTTATACGATGCGATCAAAAGTTTTTCGAGGACAGACTAGTACTGTGCATATAAACATCTCCCTATAGCTTTATCAATTTTCTTACTGCATTTTTTAAATCGTGTAACATTAATTCTAAAATTTATAATCTATTTTTAATTCGTGCTTTCTTTTTCTTTTGATATTTTGAATTATTTTAGCTTAGAAGTGCTTTATAAAAAGTGTTGGTTGAATATTTTTATGTATGTGTTTAATGATGACAGAAACTTTCTATATTTAATGAGGAAAGAAGAAAATTATTTTGTTGAGAGGAAAATATTCGATAATTTATTTTGTTTTAAATCTTATCTTTACATTTTGAACACAAAATTTTCTAAAAGCGATTAGTTAAAAAAGAAAATACCCAAATTTTATTTTCTCTTAAATGGAATTGAGATCTCATTTTATTTGAAACATTAATTATATGAACATATATAAAACTACATACACAACAATAGAATATCTGATGTCACACTTCTTGCAACACCGCTTCCTCCTTGTCACATATCGTTCTACTAACCCTTCCCCCCTTCCCTACAACCGTGACATCCTTTCTCGTACAACTGGGAGGATAACAGTACTATTCACTCACATATACGAATATTGGTCCCTTCCTGGCATGCGTATAAGTGAATTTCCACTGTATATATTTCCATTTGATTTTTAAGTGCATTTCTTGTAAGCTCATCCCCACCCACTGTCACTACTTGTCACGATTTTAGGAACCGTCTTTTCCTTTTCTCCAAACGTGACATCATTAGTGGACGGTCCTTAAGTGGAAAAGACTATTATTCACAAAAACGAAATATTTACTTGTACGAAGAATTAATCCCAAACTTGTCATTCGTATGAGTTTCACCTGTATATTTAGTTCTAAAACAGTTTATACTTCCACACCTGAAAAATAATTTTGTCATAGGAGAAATCCATCCCATAAAAGACAAACCACATGGGTTTGTTTAAAAAACAAATAAACAAACATATTTACATACATACACTCACATTTATATATAAAAAGAGAGAAGCAGATATATTTGATTTTTTACAGGAAAAATAATATAAGTATTATATTTACAGAGGTATATATTATTTATCAGAAAATTTCTCCCTTTCATAATTACATACAGATATGAGAATACATACATAGTTAAATACAACAATTGAATACTTTATTTGAGTTTCCCTCCTAAGAACTGTTCTTACATGTGGTCTCTCTTTTTCGATTTTGAAACTATCAAAACTTCACGTTAAAAGTAGATTGATCATTTAAAAAATGTACCCCCTAACTGCAAGTTCCGTAAATAAACCATAAACGACAAAGAGTGTGAAATTGTGTAATGCAAAAATATGCAAACATATACACATACATACACTTGCTTTTATGTATGGGGAGAGACAGGTAGATTATTTCAGTGGTCATAGTAAAATGAGAATATAAAAACACGAATTTAGGAATTATATGTCGAAACGCATATATTAATAATCAGAAAGTTTCTTCTTTTCAAAACCGCATACATAAAAAAATAAACAAGCAACTTACAATATTCAACTAGGGTATTTTATTTAAATTGCTCTGGAGAAGTGTTGTTATAAACTCTATATATATTTTAATTTTGAAACAGTCTAAACATCCACACTTTAAAAGCAATTTTTTCATTAGAAAAATATATCCTGTAACCACAAATTCATTCCATAAATTAACCGTAACCAACAAACCGTGTGAGTTTTTATAAAATCAAGAATACAAACAACATTTACTTCTATGTAGGAGTGATAAGAACAGGTATTTCAATGGTTTTGAGAAAATAAGAATATAAGAACAAGAATTTAAATATTATATTTGCAGAAGCATATATTTTTTATCAGAAAAAGTTCTTCCTTCAAAACCCTATACAGACACAAGAATATGGACATAATAAAACACTCAACTAGAGTATTTTATTTAATTTGATCCGAAGAACTGTTCTTATATATATCTAATATATATTATAAATATATATTTAATATATAAATAATAAATCTATATTATATATATATATATAAATATATATATATATACGTATATATAATTATATATAAAATAAAAAATATAATATAGATAAATATATATATATATATAATATAAATTATATATATATTAAAAATATATAAAAATAGAATTATATATATATAAAAATATATATATATAATAATATATAAAAATATATATATATAAATATATAAATATTACATATTATATATGTAAATACATAAAATACTATATAATATATGTATATATATATATATGTATATATATATGTATATATACATATATATATATATATGTATTTAAATATATATGTATATAAATATATATAAATATATATTAAACATACAAACAAAAAATAAAATATATATTTATAAATATAAATATATATATATGTTTATTTAAATATATATATAAATATATGAATATATATAATATATATATATATTATATACATATATATAAGATATACATAAAACATATATATATGTATATATATTATATATATATATATATATATATATATATATATAAATTATGTATAATATATATATAATATATAAATATAAATATAAATATTTATGTATAAATATATCGAAATATATATATATATTTTATATTAAAGATATGTTATAATATAAATAATTATATAAATATATATATATAATATATATATAAAAATATAGTATATATATATATATAATATAAAATATATATTCCGATTTTGAAAAAAAATCTAAACATCCACACTTTAAAAGCAAGTTTTTCGTTAGAAAAATAAATTCTGTAACCACAAATTCATTCTGAAAATTAACCATAATCGATAAACCTTGTGGATTTTTATAAAAACAAAAATACAAACAAATATGCATACATTCACTTTTGTGTAGGAGTGATAAGAACAGATATTTCAATGGTTTTGAGAAAATAAGAATAACAGAACAAGAATTTAAAAATTATATTTGCCAGAGCATATATTTTTTATCAGAAAAAGTTCCTCTTTCAAAACTACAAGCACAAGAATATAGACATAATAAAACACTCAACTAGAGTATTTTATTCAAGTTACTCCGAAGAACTGTTCTTATATATATACTCTATATATATATTTCGATTTTAAAACAATCGAAACATCCACACTTTAAAAGCAATTTTTTTCATTAGAAAAATAAATCCTGTAACCACAAATTCATTCCGTAAATTACCCGACAAACCATGTGGTTTTTATAAAAACATGAATACAAACATGTATACACACACTTTTATGTAGAAAGTGAGAAGAACAGATATTTCTATGGTTTTGGGAAAGTAAGAATAAAAGAACAGGAATTTAAAAATTATGTTTGAAGACTGATATATTTTTTTTTATCAAAAAAAAGTTCCTCTTTCAAAACTACAGACACAAGAATATAGACATAATAAAACACTCAACTTGTGTTTTTTACTTAAGTTGTTCCGAAGAACTGTTCTTATATATATATATATATATTATATATATATATATGCTCTCTACATGTAGTTCGATTTTTAAAAATCTAAACATCCACAATTTAAAAACAATTTTTTATTAGAAAAAAATTCCTGTAACCACAAATTTATTCCGTAAATTAATCTTAACTGACAAACCCTGTGGAATTTTATAAAAACAAGAATACAAACATGCATACATTCAATTCTATGTAGGAGTGATAAGAACAGATATTTCAATGGTTTTGTGAAAATAAGAATAAAAGAACAGGAATTTAAAAATTATATTTGCAGACGCATATTTTTTTTTATCAGAAAAAGTTCCTTTTTCAAAACCCCATACAGGCACAATATAGCATAATAAAGTACTCAAATAGAGTATTTTATTTAAGTTGCTCTGGAGAACTGTTCTTATATATGCTGTCTATACATAGTCCCATTTTCAAACAATCTAAACATCCACACTTTAAAAGCAATTTTTTCATTAAAAAATAAATCCTGTAACCACAAATTCATTCCGTAAATTAACCGTAACCAAGAAATCGTGTGGATTTTTATAAAAACAAGAATACAAACATGCATACATTCACTTTTGTGTAGGAGTGATAAGAACAGATATTTCAATGGTTTTGTGAAAATAAGAATATAAGAACAGGAATTTAAAAATTACATTTGCAGACGCATACATTTTTTATCAGAAAAAGTTCCTTTTTCAAAACCCCATACAGGCACAATATAGCATACTAAAATACTTAAATAGAGTATTTTTTTTAAGTTGCTCTGGAGAACTGTTCTTATATATGCTCTCTATATATATTTCGATTTTGAAACAATCTAAACATCTACACTTTAAAAGGAATTTTTTTTATTAGAAAAATAAATCCTGTAACCACAAATTCAGTTCCTAAATTAACCGAAAAACGGTGTGGATTTTTATGAAAATGAGAATACAAACTTGCATACACTGACTTTTATGGAGAGAGCGATAAGAACAAATATTTCAATGGTTTTGAGAAAATAAGAATATAAGAACAGGAATTTAAAAATTATACTTGCCGGAGCATATATTTTTTATCAGAAAAAGTTCCTCTTTCAAAACTACAGACACAAGAACATAGATATAATAAAACACTCAACTAGAGTATTTTATTCAAGTTACTCCAAAGAACTGTTCTTATATATATACTCTATATATATATTTCGATTTTAAAACAATCTAAACATCCACACTTTAAAAGCAATTATTTTCATTAGAAAAATAAATCCTGTAACCACAAATTTATTTCGTAGATTTATCTACAAGCCGTATCGATGTTTATGAAAATAAGAATACAAACTTGCATACACTCACTTTTATGTAGAGAGCGATAAGAACATATATTTCAATGGTTTTGAGAAAGTAAGAATAAAAGAACAGGAATTTAAAAACTATATTTGCAGACGTATTTTTTTTTTAATCAGGAAAAGTTCTTCTCTCAAAACTACAGACACAAGACTATAGACATAATAAAAATAATAGTGTATTTCGATAATTGCTATAGAACTGTTCTTATATTATATATATATATATATATATATATATAATATATATATATATATATATATATATTATATATATATATGCTCTCTATATGTAGTTCGGTTTTGAAAAATCTAAACATACACACTTTACAATAAATTTTTTCATTAGAAAAAAAAAATCCTGTAACCACAAATTCTTTCCGTAAATTAACCGTAATGGACAAACCTTATGGATTTTTATAAAAACAAGAATACAAACATGCATAAACACACTCTTATGTAGAGAGATGTAAGAACAGATATTTCAATGGTTTTGAGAAAATAAGAATAAAAGAAAAGGAATTTAAAAATTATATTTGCAGACGCATACATTTTTTATCAGAAAAAGTTCCTTTTTCAAAACCCCATACAGGCACAATATAGCATACTAAAATACTTAAATAGAGTATTTGATTTAAGTTGCTCTGGAGAACTGTTCTTATATATGCTCTCTATACATAGTTCAATTTTGAAACCATCTAAACATCCACACTTTAAAAGCATTTTTTTCATTAGAAAAATAAATCCTGTAACCACAAATTCATTCCGTAAATTAGCCGTAATCGACAAACCTGGTGGATTTTTATAAAAACAAGAATACAAACGTGCATACACTCATTTTTATATAGAGAGGGATAAGAACAGATATTTTTATGGTTTTGAGAAAATATGAATATAAGAACAAGAATTTTAAAATTATATTTGCAGACGCATATATATATATATTTTTTATCAAAATAGTTCCTCTTTCGAAACCCCATACAGACACAAGAATATGGACTTAATAAAACACTCAACTAGAGTATTTTATTCAAGTTACTCTTAAGAACTGTTCTTATATATGCTCTATTTATATATTTCAATTTTGAAACAATCTAAACATCCACACTTTAAAAACAATTTTTTCACTAGAAAAATAAATCCTGTAACCACAAATTTATTCCGTAAATTTATCTACAAACGGTGTGGATTTTTATGAAAATGAGAATACAAACTTGCATACACTGACTTTTATGGAGAGAGCGATAAGAACAAATATTTCAATGGTTTTGAGAAAATAAGAATATAAGAACAGGAATTTAAAAATTATATTTATCAGAAAAGGTTTCTCAAAACTACAGACACAAGAATATGAATATAATAAAACACTCAACTAGAGTTTTTATTCGTTACCGAAGTTCTATATATATCTCTATATATTTCGATTTTGAAAAAATCTAAACATCCACGCTTTACAACCAATTTTTTCATTAGAAAAATAAGTCCTGTAACGACAAATTCATTCCATAAATTCACCATAACCAAGAAATCGTGTGGATTTTTATAAAAACAAGAATACAAACATGCATACATTAATTTTATGTATTAATGACAAGCAGATATTTCAATATTTGAGAAAATAAGAATATAAGAACTTTAAAATTATATTTGGAGACGCATATATTTTTTATCAGAAAAAGTTCCTCTTTCAAAACTACAGACACAAGAATATAGACATAATAAAACACTCAACTAGAGTATTAAGTTGCTCTAATATTCTTATATATGCTATATATATATATATATATATATATATCTATATTTTATATATATATATATATATATATATTATATATATATATTATATATATTATATTTTTATATATATAAATAATATATATATATTATATATAAATATATATATATAATATTATATACTTTAAAAGCAATTTTTTTATTAGAAAAAAAATTCTGTAACTACAAATTTATTCCGTAAATTTATCGACAAACCGTGTGGATTTTTATAAAATGAGAATACAAACCTGCATACACAATTTTATGGAGAACGATAAGAACAAAATATTTCAATTATTTTTGAGAAAATAATCTATAAGACATATTTAAAAATTATATTATAACTATAAGAAAAAGTTCCTTTCAAACCAAGACACAAGAATATAGACATAATAAAACACTTCACTCGAGTATTTTATTTGAGTTTCAATTCTAAGACCTGTTCTTACATATGCCCTCTCTCTATATATTTCCATTTTAAAACAATCTAAACTTCCACACCTTAAAAGCAATTTTCTCATTAGGAAAAATAAATCCCGTAACCGCAAATTCCGTAGACTAGTTTCTCTCCCAAAGTAATTTCAGTCCTTCGCAAAGTCTGAAGACGAACAACAAATGACTCCGATGTCAGAAACCCGTTGACCTTTCGGCGGAGGGAGAGGAAAAAACAAAGTAAAGTGTAACTACTTCTCAGTATGAGTAGAATCTGTAAGAGGGGTCTTCAACACGCCCCCCCACTCGCAGTGAGAGTAAAACAGGTTCAAGTTTGACTGATGCGTTTTCCTTCTTTGCTTTTTATCTCGAGTATTAGGTTAGCAGGGAGTTCCTTTTTCTTTATTTTTTGTTTCGTTTTTTTCTCTTTTTTTTTCTTTAGTGAAAGCGAACTCTAGCAAGGAAATATTTCAGTGGTCATGCTTCTGTTATATCAGTGCTGGCCAGAACTGTTTCTGGCGGACATGCACTGAATGCCCAGTACTTATGAGTTTAGACAATATTTTGGGCAGGCGATATTTTCGAGAGGTAATATTTTGGGCTAACGATGATTCAAGATTGTGACGATTTAGGCAGCGATATTTTGTAAAATCAATATTTAGGACAAGCTCCAGGGCTGTAACATGCCGTTTAACTCTGGCGAAAAAACTGGTCTGTGACCCTATCACAAAATACATTAGAAAATTATATAACTATGTTTTTTTCTATATCATAAATTCCGAATAAATTCATATTTTTTAAAAATTCTTAAAATGTTCCTAATGCATTAATCTTTATTTTTTCTTCTATTTTACCTTATCAATACTTAAAAATGCTTTTGAGCACTTTGGGGGTATTATTTTGGTAATAAAATAGTTTACTATAGGAAAATATTTTTTTTATTTACACGTTGAATTTTCATAAAAAATTATCGATTTTCTAAATTTAAATTTAGTTTTAATAACTTGAATACATTTAAGATTTAAAAAGAATACCCTGATTTATATTAAGATGATTCAGAATGTTTACGAAACAATTTGTAAGAATCCATAACATGTTTATTCTCTAGGAGCATTTTAAAAAATAAGAAAATTCGTAAAAAATAATTTTTAAACACATTGCTTTTTATAACAATGAAAATTATTTTTCAACTTTTCCTTATTTCTACTCGGGGTGAATCGTCCTCTTTCGGACCCTATTTTCCTCAAGGTGAGCCCCTCCCCCCTATGACTGATACGCCTGTGGCAAATGCCCCCTTTGACACTCCCTAGTTACGGCTCTGCCAAGCTACATTTTGGTCTGGTGACATTATGAAGGGACATTTTAGGCTATAATATTTTTACAGTGATATTTCGACTTTTCACCGAAATCCAAAATTCATCAATATATCGCCACCGAAATATTCGAATATTTATTGTATGGAATACGTGTTAGTTAAATGCAAAAAGTTTTATAGTTTTGAGAAATAATATGCTACAGAAATCTTTTAAAATTTTAAAAACTTAAACCGTTTAAGCTTTCTTAAAATTCTCACAAATTTTCGGCATATTTCCATATTAACTTGACAATCCTATGGCAATATTTTAATATTAATATAATTTATTTGTCTAACAGATAGCATCTTATATAAAAAAAACTAATTTGAAAATTATTAAAGTCGAAAACATAGACAATTTAGCAATAATTTTTATAGTATCTTTGTGACAGTCTCTAAATCTTTCTTAAAATGATTTTGTATTAATTGTATCGTACTATTCGAGCAATTGAATTATTTAAGTATTGGACACATCAATTAGCAAATAGAGTTTTTTTTTAAATTTGAGTTAATCAATAAAACTGTTTACTTTATCCATTAGTTTAAATTCGTGAAGTGAAATATCTGTTACACTTTAGAGACCCATGAGATTACGAAATATAACGAATATTCAAATTTTTTAATATTTGGTATCTTTAAAGAGATTCATGTGAAATAATGTTTAATACAAGCATATTTACAACTATTTTCGTATTAGACTGTGAATGTGAATCGCTTTGGTAGCATAAATGTTTCCGACATTCTGATTTGAATTTTAGTATTAATATATTTACTTGTATAAACACACATTTAAAAAAAATTAAGCCAAAAGCATAGAGTGCTCATTAAACACAGAATTTGTGCATTAATTTAGACATATGAAGTGGAAGATTCTTTAAAATTTCAACAATTTCATGAGGTTTCTAAAATAAATGCTCAGTTAAATTCTTACAGATTTGATATCACACTCTAGATCTTCCTTAATTATATGATATACGTATAATAAATGCAGGTATTTAAGAAAGAAAATAAAAGACGTACATATCTTAAAGTATTGTTGCATATGTATTTCATTCTTATTGTACTTTATACAGCAGTGTTCAGAGTTCGTTGGTTCGGATCCCACTATGGTATGGATGTTCGTAGACGTTCGGAATCGGCTTTAAGCAGTAAGTCCCGGTCTCATTAGCCCTCGTTTTGCAAAAAAAAAAAAGAAAAAAAAAAAAAAAAAAAAAATGGACCGTAGTGATCTAAACCAAACTAAAACCATACATCAGTACTATTAACACTAAATAATACTCTTGAAAGGAGAATTTCCGACTTGAAACATGGGTCTTATTTTCTGTTGCATATTGTCCTATATGTGACCTAAATACTACCTGCTACTAGATCATTCACGCTGTTGATACTAGTTACTAGTCTTCAATTTCTCCCTCATAGTCATTTCATAGTGGTCGGAACCCCCTTCCCCCTCAGTGACCTCAGTTAACTGATAAGAAGCATGGAAGACATTTTTAAGGTTAATGTCATACTTAGAACGGCGCTGAAGAACGTTTGAGATTGATGCTGTTGGTTTATGTTGCAATAGATTTACAATGTGGGAAATCACATCTTTGTTACATTTTAAGTTCCCGTTATACATGCATTGCTAAGTATGAAGTATAACTTTTCACCCTTTTTTTTCTAATTAAGTGAAGGATATAGTTCTATACCATTAAATAAATATATCTTTGTCTAGATAGCACTTGAGTATAAAATTTTGAGCTCTAGAAATCCCTAGAAGTTTAATATTTAATGCATAATGCATGATTATATTGTTCCTTTCAAAACAATATTTTTCGATGTTTTAATACACATAAAGAATAATGCATATTTATTTATTGAAATTTTAATAAAAGATATAAATATTTATAATATAAGATATAATTAATGCCGATATTTAATTTATCGTTATAGAAAATATTATTAATGAAGTCCTATAGCTTAAGCGATGTTAGATCTTCATACTGAACAAGTCATTAATTTTTTCCTTATTTCAGACTAAGGAGATTATATTTCATGCAACTGTTTCTGGTAGGAGTTTATTAAGACAGCCTTTTTCCGTTCAGATTTTATACATATCTAGCAAATTTTTTATTAAAAGCTTTGAGTCTTGTGTAAGATCCTGTAATGAGAGAGACACGTTATAATGATCAACTATAAACATAAATATTCGTTCTAGACAAAAAGTTAGGCTTCAAAGTAATTCTGGGTCTTTAAGAGTCAAACAATCGATGAAAATTACTTTTTCAGCATTTTTAACTTTTATTTTTATATAGTCTTTTTTTTCCACATGAAACATTGAGAAACTGTTATATTTTGTGCTGCAAATAATTAAAATCAATAATTAGAAGAATAACAAATTTAGAATTTTCTCCTTGTTAATGCTTTTAGTCTATATATCTTATTATTTTGGATCACAAAACTTTCTACATGCTTTTTTCAAGTATACTCTGTATAAAATGAATAATGTGTTAAAAATGCTATAAATTTTGCAATTTTAGATCTTTCGAAGTAACAAATATTTTTTTCTACAAAATATAGTTTAAATCAGGGTGTAATACACGTATTTTTACCCCTACTGTTATGTTATGTAATTGCATCATCTTGTGTTATTTAATTATGTATGTACCCTTGTAAACATAGTTTTAAAAAAAGGGCTAACGAAGTTAACTTTTGATGTATGTAGATATTCTGTACATGTGTTCTATGTTCTTCTCTTTTTATTTATACATAGAATATTATATATTACACACAAAATACAAAACAATTTATATTATATTAAATTCAAATAATAATAATAATCTTGTAGTCTTAGTAGTACTTAAGACTATTTGCTTTGTTTCTAAAGACCTTAAACAAAATTTAAACGAACTTAATAGTATCCTTTGAAGACTTCATAATGCATAATAGTATTAATTTACCAGACATAGTTCTTATACTTTAGAACGTTTAGTACAGAAAAAAAATCTGTAAGTGAGTTCAAATATTTAACTAAACATATTTAAACCTCCGCTCTAAATATCAGAACATAAAGAGATTAATGTTCTACGGCCAAATAGCTTTCGCCTAACAACCTATGCATCTCTTTTTTATTTTGACTTTGCTTCTTACCTACTTCACACTGCTTCTGACGTTTTAAAATAGTTCTCGTAGTCCCCATGCCTCCGTACTCGTATAAAAGAAACGCTCTAACGCATGACTGCCAAAGAAATTAAATACACAGTAAATAACACTTGACAGCCCACCAGCTGCTAGAGAACTCGTGTGATAAATCACTACAGATGAACGGGTCTGCGAAAGTTACAAGCGCCTCGTGTTGCCTCCACAGGTTGTGTTCGCCAAATACATCAAAGTGTCGTTTTCCTTACGTTACAATAAGCACATTTGGATTTAATATTCTTTTTTTAAACTTTGTTAGTTCAAAAATATTTACGAATAAATATAATACGGCCTTTGTTTATTGAGAATTAATTTCTGTTTAAATTTGGTAATTCTAAATGTCTAAGGTATTTAGTACTTTTCGGCTGTGCTAAAAGTGAACCTCATTTTCAATCTTTTATATGTCAAATAAATAAAATTGTTTATTTTTTATTTACTAAAATATAATGATTATTATTGACTGTTTGGTATCGAGAGTATAGAAAACCACGTGATGCATTCGTTTACACCATTGCTTACTGTTGATCATATATATGCTCCCAATTTTATATTATCATTTCCTATATGCATCGATTTTATATATCAAATAAATAAATTTATTTATTATTTATTTACAAAAATATAATAAGCGTTATTCACCTTTTGGTATCGAAAGTAAAGAAAACCACGAGATGCATTCGTTTACACCATTGCTTACTGTTGATCATATATACGCTCCCAATTTTATATTATCATTTCCTATATGCATCGATTTTATATATCAAATAAATAAATTTATTTATTATTTATTTACAAAAATATAATAAGCGTTATTCACCTTTTGGTATCGAAAGTAAAGAAAACCACGAGATGCATTCGTTTACACCATTGCTTACTGTTGATCATATATACGCTCCCAATTTTATATTATCATTTCCTATATGCATCGATTTTATATATCAAATAAATAAATTTATTTATTATTTATTTACAAAAATATAATGAGGGTTATTTATCGTTTGGTATCGAGAGTATAGAAAACCACACGATGCATTCGTTTACACCATTGCTTACTGTTGATCATATATACTATTGATTTTATTTTATCATTTTCCGATATGCATCGATATTGCGCAGATTTTAGATGTACTAACAGCAGTATAAAAGAGAAAAAAAAAATGTTATTTTCATTGTTTTCCTTAAAATAAAACCTGAATGTAAACAATGGCTTACAAAGTTGAAAAGGAAAGATTTCTTTCCTACTGAATATAGCCACCTATGCTGTTCCTTACTTTTGAATATTTTGGAAAGAAAAAACATAAATTAATAAAGTTTGATCAAAAAGGGAAAAACCCATTTTAATTTATGTGGAATGTGAAATATTAAGGTAAGAAATTGGAAGAAGAAATTAGACCAACCGTTTACCATTCAAACTTTTCTATAGGAAATCGAGTATATGAAAAAAGAAAAACGCATGCATCATGTGGTTGTGGCGTTGTTTTGCATAACCCTCAATTTTTACTCAGTGATACTTTTAATCTACTTTAAAAACTACCTTTTAAAATTAAACGGTATTAAAGTTCTCATGGATTTTCAGGACATTGGATATTATTTGAATTCAACTGAGTGTTGCAATAGATAACCGTTTAATGTCCAAGTCATCTCTGTCGATTACATATCGATGCATATTTCAAATCTAAGTCATGAATTGACGTGCGAGTCATAATGAAGTCATCGATATGACATGAAAGAAAGGGGAAACAACTGAGAGTTACAATAGATAACCGTTTAATGTCTAACTCATCTCTGTCGATTATATATAGATTTATATTTTAAATTTAAGTTACGAATTGCATAGAAGGAGATTGCTATCCTATACTAGTAGAGATATGGGATAGGTGACGTACCCGTCATAATGAAGTCATCATTATGACGTGAAAGAAAGAGGAAACAACTGAGTTTTGCAATAGATAACCGTTTAATGACAAATAATTTCTGTCGATTATATATCGATGTATATTTTATATCTAAGTTACGAATTACACAGAATAAGAGTGCTATCATATAACAGTAGAGATATATCACAGGTGACGTACGCGTCATAATGAAGTTATCATTATGACACGACAGAAAGAGGAATTTGTGGTACACAATTCAAATCTCTGTCGACTTTTTACATCATTATAACGCGAAAGTCGCCAATGACATATCTCGACCGTAATATGGTAGAACCCTAAAAGAAATACGAAGTCTGTTGCTGTTGTTTCTCATGCCACTTGGACAAACCAAGCACGCTTGAGCCTGCAGGTTCTCGTATTAAGGCCAAGAGGTGAGCCTTTCGTTTTAATAAGCACCATTAAGGTGAAAGAACGACTTCGCTCAAGAAGGTCCTCGTAATTTTGAAGCAGAGACCAAACAGAAGAACCACAGACTTGGCCTGCCACCCCAGAGGTATTGATTGGGAACTTGGAGGACATTGTGACCACCAACATATTTTACGTGCCCCAGTCACCTTTAACGAACACGGCGGATTTTATACCGGTTCGGGTTCCTAACCAGAAAACTTTCTGTTACGAGATCGTTGCCTTTGCCGACTGAGCTACCACAGATCAATATGAAGTCTAGACAACTTTAAATACCACAGCAAGTAACTTTATGGATCAGCTATGGTTTTAAACATTATAGGATGCCATTTATATAAAAAAATTATTATTTGGTATAGAATAGATTTGATTTTGATCATTTGAAATATAGTGAACTAAAAAATTAAGCAGATACCCTAGTACAAATATGTATTTAATTTATTAATTTTTTCCTTTACAGTAAAATTATTTCATCCAGAGGATGCCAAGATGAGATATTAAATTTTGTCAATAAAATTAGTGATTTGGTCACATTCTTGTTTGCACCTATTCCACGTCACAACTTAGTGTCAACAATGTCTATTGTTATTGTTTTTTCTCATGCCACTTGGTTAAACCAAGCACGATTGAGCATGCAGGCTTTCGTATTAAGGCCAAGGGGTGCGCCTTTCTTTTTAATGACCACCATTAAGGTAAAAGAACGACTTCGCTCAAGTAGGTCGCCTTAATTTTGAAGCTAGGACCAAGTAGAAGACCCATTGATTCGGCCTGCCACTCCCTTGAAGGACCCTGTCACCATAAAAATATTTTACGTGCTCCAATCACCTTTAATGAACACTGCGGATCTTATACCGGCTCGGGTTCCGAACAAGTAAGCTTTCAGGTACGAGATCATTGCCTTTGTTGACTGAGCTACCACGGATCAATATGAAGTCTACACAACTTTAAATACCACAGCACGTAACATTAGGGATCAGCTATCGTTTTAAACATAGGATCCATTTATTTTATCGTTTTAATCATAGGATGCCATTTATGTAAAAAAAATATTATTTGGTATTACATGCTTTTTCGATTTGTTCCTAATTTACATTGGCTTTGCATTAACTGCTATATTTTAAATGGTTAATCTTTTCCTCTTTGAGAAAAATTTTAATCAGTTTAAAAAACATGTGCGTAGATAATATTAAGGGTCGATCTCACCAAAGTCATTTAACGGCTGACCGCGATTAACACATGGCTCCAATCAATTCTAATTTTAAACAGATATTAATCGCCGTTAGCGTTAAACGACTTTGGTGAGATCGGTCCTAAAGAAAATGCAAAATACGGCTGAATCTCTACTCCGACAACTGAGCTTCGTTCTCACTAGTAATCTTTTTTTAGTAACTTTCTGCGTGTAACTTTATTTCCCCTCCAAATTTACATTGGCTTTGCATTAACTGCTATATATTAAACTGTAAGGGCCAGTCTCACCAAAGTCATTTGATGGTTAACCGCGATTAATTTCTGTTTAAACGGAGAATTGCGTCTCACTATTGGTTGGAGCCATGGTTAATCACAGTTAGCTTTTAAACGACTGTGGTGATACCGCCTTTAATCTTTTCCTATTTGAGAACAAATTTATCCAATTAAAATAAACTTTTAAAAAGTAAATTATTTAAGATGCATTCTGCAAGATATATTTCTCTTAGTGAAATTTATTTCGACGAATTTAGTTATTTCTAAAAATCTTTTGAGACAATTGTTTGTTTTAATTAGTTCTTGAAAATATTCGAATTTAATAAGCAGTTCCAATTTAATTTCATATATGTCTTATTTTGGTAAGGTCTCACCAAAGTAGTTTAACGGCTAACCGCGATTAATCCCTTGCTTAAAAGGAAAATTGAGTCCCACCATTGGTTGACGCCACGGGTTAATCGCGGTTAGCGGTTAAACGACTTTAGTGAGACTGGACCTTAATCTTTTCCTATTTGAGAACAAATTTAATTAGCTAAAATAAACGGTTAAAAATTGAATTATTTGAGATGTATTCTGCAAGATATAATATAGATATTTTTTTTTAATGAAATTAATTTCGACGAATTTAAAATTAAATGTGATTACTAAAATAACTTTTGAGAAAATTGTTCTAATAAGATCTTGAAAATATTCGAATTTATTAAGCAGTTCCAATTTAATTTGATATATATCTAATTTAGGGCCGGTCTCATCGAAGTCGTTTAACGGCTAACGGCGATTAATCTCTGCTTAAGCCGAGATAATTGCGTCCTACCATTGTTTGAAGCCATGGGTTAATCGCGGTTAGCCGTTAAACGACTTTAGTGAGACTGGCCCTTAATCTTTTCCTATCTGAGAACAAATTTAATTATTTAACCCTCCGAGTGGAGCACACCGATTATAAAAATTCTCCAAAAAATACGCTAAAGGTTTATAGTGTCAATGGCCAAAGCGTACTATGATTTTTTTACTTCACCCTTTGTTGACTAGAATGGAATATGGGAAACCCACCCTCGTTATTGTTATAAATAGATATATAAATAGATATTGTAGATTATTAATTTTTAATACACATAAAGCTCGTCAAGTCTTGAAGAGAAAGAACAATTCTTGGATTATAAAAGTACAAATGAAAATATTCTTTAAGATAATTATTTATATTTTTTACGAAAGTTATTCAAGATAATTAAGTGGCACAATTAGAGATACATCTGTTACCGCAAACGAAATACTTCGAAATAGAGATTTACAAAGCCATGAAAAGCTAACAGAGTCTTTGTGCCTCAGGGAGTAGGGTTGCATCCCTCAATAAATGTCAGTCAAAGAGGGATGCAGTTTCTAAACAATCGTCCTGACTCCCCTACCTCAAACACTGGCAGAAATGTACATTACATCCATTTTCGGAGTTCGAAAATTGTACGTGACAACCGCTTTGAAGACACCATCGGTTTGGCGGAATTGTACGTACAAACCGCTTAGACGGTTAAAATAAATGGTTAAAAATTAAATTATTTAAGA
This sequence comes from Pardosa pseudoannulata, assembly GCA_032207245.1. Taxonomy (NCBI): domain Eukaryota; kingdom Metazoa; phylum Arthropoda; class Arachnida; order Araneae; family Lycosidae; genus Pardosa; species Pardosa pseudoannulata. Next base: position 71,391,110 of record CM063510.1, read on the forward strand.
TGTATTCTGCTAGATATGATATAGTAGTTTTTCTCTTAATGAAATTTATTTCGATGAATTTAAAATTAAATGTTATTTCTAAAATAACTTTTGAGAAAATTGTTTGTTTTAATTGGTTCTTGAAAATTTTCGAATTTAATAAGCAATTCCAATTTAATTTGATATATGTCTTATTAAATGAAAAAACAGCTTAAAATTAGAAACTAAAACTACTCTTCTATGAAAGCACTCAAATTAATCCACTATCTTATTTTTTTTCAATATATTAACTACTTGATGCTTTCAACTGTATCTTCTAGTAGATATTTTTTATAGCATTAATAATGATTTCTATTTACCTTTATATTTCCACTTATCGGTCGGATTTAAACGTTATTTAATATGCTTGTTATCATAGAAAGCTTTTTCTTAATATATCCCTTTGATTTCTTAATTAGGCAGACCTAAATTATCTTTCATCTAATAAAGCTTAAGGTACTCAGCCAAATCTTTCTTAGAAAAAGTTCAATAAACCATAAATAATCTAATGAGGATTATTAATTTTCATTACAAATTATTGCTAAAAGTAAAATGAAGAGGCGTGTACAAGTAGAATATGATTGCCGTCATTTCAAGAATTGATTAATTATTAAGATTAAGATTATTCTTTAATCTAATAAAATTTAGTAAAATGATTTTTATTTCCAATTATTAAATCAATTTGCAGTGTTATTTAATATTTTTATTATTAGAAAATTGCAGTGTTTCCTCGCTACTTTGCGCTTCATGTTTAGCGGCTTCAATGCTTCGCGGAATTTACCAAAATAGTCTTCAAAAAATAAAAATGAAAAAATACAACCATGTCGGTAGCCTTATTGTGGAATGGAGCGTTATTTTATGTTGATGTGCGAGAGAGGAGGATCCCTGCATGTCAAACAAAAAGATGAGACCACGGCCTCTCACAAAGGTGCGAGATTGGTTTCCGGTGCGACATGGACCAATAAGAGTACGAGTGGATTTATCCCTGTGAATTGACTTTCTGTGCACCATCTCAGCCTCACCTAGCTTCTTCTCTTGTTGTACTGTAAAAGCTCGATCTAGAATAGTCTCCCTATGAGATTCGTCACAGCGCATGCGCTCGTGTTTGGCACATTTTTTCACTTGGCGATAATTTCTATGAAAGTGTGTGCACATTTGCTTTTTGACTCAGTAGCTGAGATCGCTTTGGTTTCAACCACATGTTTAGTGTATTTTTACCGTTGGTGATTTGTAATCAGTGAAAATGGAAAATTTTATAAAAAAATAAACAGTAGCCTAGCACAGAAACTGTTTTCTCTTACATTTATTTATTTATTTAAAATGAAAAGCGAACAAAGTCGTTTAAGAAAACCAAATTACTAATTATAGCATGAAACTTATTTTTTATTTTTTGCGATACTGTAAGTAATATATATTTATCATATATTGTGGTTTAACTTCATTAAGTTAGGCTTTTTACATTGTATATATTGAACAATTAAAATATTACTTGCATAAATTACGCGATAATAAAAGTCTAAATAAATCCTGTCTGATTGGTATTTGGGAGCCTATCCTAATTATAAGTTTTCATCGTATCCCAAGGCAAAGTGAGAGCCAATTCTACATACTTATTTCAATTGGCTATTATTTCCTACACTAGCCAAAATAGCGATAAACTACTAAATGTAGTAATCCTAATAACACATATGAGTATGCGCATACGGGAGCCTATTCTATATAGAGAAGGTAGTCTTGTTGTACCTCTCCAGTCTTGTCCATGATGTCGACTGTTACGCATGCTGTATTTTAGTGTGTGTTAGTGATAACTTTTTTTTATTAATTAAGCCCTACCGGCTCTACTGTCAGCTCCTCCAGAAGAGTCTCCGAGTGAGCCTAAAGCTTCTACGAGTCAAGTGAGAGCCTCTCCTCCGCTACCAACACAAGACTCTTCACCTCTCTCTGAAAACAATGTTGATTAATGTTTATTACTGTATAAGGTTCTGTAATTAACCTTATTAATTAGCACTGACACGTTTAATTAATATATACACTGTTGTAATTTTTGTCTTAAATGTGTAAAGTATAAATACTGTCTGCGTATTTAAAACATTCGTGTACTCGCATACACGAAAATTTCTATAAAAAATCCTACTTCGAGGTTCTTCAGCTTTCGCGGAAAATTCTGGTCCCCATTAACCGCGAAAAAGGAGGGATCACTGTACTGTTAACCCAGTGTATCCTTTTGATTTTTTAATTAGGCAGATCTATATTGAGTATCTTTCATCTCAAAGAATCTGATTTGGATATCACATACCATCCTTGAACACCTGATAAATTGCAAACATTTGTTATATTTTAATGGCATGATGGGCTATCATAATTATCCAGTTTATAAACTTTTATAATAATCTTAAAGCATATGTATATTTTATAAATGTGTATACAACATACGATTATTAGTAAAGGAATTCGCAATATTTCTAAAAATATATTTCGAAGCAAAAAACAATTTGATGCAGAGTCGGCTTTTCGGTCTTTGAGTTTCGCTCTCATCAATAATGAAGCTTATTCATAGCTGCAATACAGCTGGCTATGTCCAGTCATTTATCTAAAAACATAAATACTATTTAAAAATATATTAAAACAATTATATCATTATACTTTTTCAAACAACACTGTCATTATAGATTTCACACTCAAAACTTTTTCCTATACAACATGTTCTTTGATGGGGTATTTTATTTAAAGACTGTAAATATTTATTGTAATAAAAATCATTTTCTTTAGGTACAACCCTAAAGACTTGTATCAATTCATAATTATTATCATTTTGCATTATTTCAATCGAGCAGTAGTAATACAAATTGTTTAGTATGTATTTCCTATAATGAAAATTTTTCGAAAAAATGTTTGAATTTTTAAATTTTTCTCGTAAATTTTGAAATTTGTTTGCTACACAGTGAAATAAAAAATTCAACTTAACCAAAACAATAAAATCTCTACTTTTCTAGATATAACAATTTTTAACTCACAGAAGGCTGAAAATTAGGGTTTTTTAACATTTAAACAATTGCATATTTTTATATTGTGTATAAAACATATGATTAGTGAAAATGAAACAATTAATATTTCTGAAAAAAAAATTTTTGATGTAAAAAGCAGATTGATAATTGAGTCTGTTTTTAGGCTACTGAGTTTTGCTCTCATCAATAATGCAGCTTGTTCATAGCTGCAATACAGCTGGCTATGTCCAGTCATTTATCTAAAAACATAAATACTATTTAAAAATATATTAAAACAATTATATCATTATACTTTTTCAAACAACACTGTCATTATAGATTTCACACGCAAAGATTTTGGCTATACAACATATCCTTTGGTGGGGTATTTTATATAAAGACATTGTAATAAAAATCATTTTCTTTATGCAGAATCATAAAGACTTGTATCTATTCATAATTATTACCATTTGATATTATTTTAATCTATCAGTAATAATACAAATTATTTGAAATTTTCTATGAAATTTTCTATATCATAGAAATTCTATATCATAGGAATTCATTATTCTTATTTGAAATTATTTGAAATTTTCTATGAAGAAAAATTTTTGAAAAAATGTGTGTTTTTTTAAAATTTTTTAATTTCTCTACTAAATTTTGAAATTTGTTTGCTACACAGTGAAATAAAAAATTCAACTTAACCAAAACAATAAAATCTCTACTTTTCTAGATATAACAATTTTTAAGTTATAGAAGGCTGTAAATTAGGTTTCGTTTTTAACATTTAAACAAATGTATGTTTTTATATTGTGTATAAAACATCTGATTAGTGTACATGAAACAATTAATATTTCTGAAATTTGTTTTGATGTAAAAAGCAGATCGAGAATCTGAGTTTTGCTCTCATCAATAATGCAGATTATACATAGCTACAAAACAGCTGTCTACGTCCAATATTTTTCTAGCAACGTAAATACTATTGGATGATATATTAAAATAATTATATCATTACTATTTATAGACAACACTGTCATTATAGATTTTATATGCAAAGCATTTTGCTATCCAATATGTTCTTTAGAGGGAATTATTTAAAGACAGTAGAACAAGAATCACTTAATTTTAATTATAGCTATTAAAACTAGCATATTTTCCTTATTCTTACAGTTTTATGTTATTTTGATTCCTGCAGTATTATTTCTAAACTGATTGGGGTCTATTTCTCCGAAAGAAATTTAAAACTTTAAAATTAAATTTTGAATTGAAATCTCTACTTTCCTGTATACAGCAATTTTAAGTTATAGAGGCTTGAAAACATCGTTTATTTTATAAACTCCAAAGAAATGTATATTTTATGACGTGTATAAAAACTAAAACTCCTCGGCGTATTAGCCTACGGTGCCAATCTCCGTTTACGTGACCAAGAGCCCTGGGGTGTGAAGCATATGTTTCGATTAGATGGTCAATCTTATGCGGAACCCCCAGTGTTTAGTTCCGAAGAACGCTCGGTCCTCACTTCATCTACCTACTGTAGGGATGACAGGCTGATTAAACCTTGCCCAGCCCCTCGGATTGAATCTCGGACCTGTGTCGGGTGAGCGAGAAGCGTTACCCCAACAGCACTGGTCTTCATGACGTGTATAAAGCATACGATAACTAGTAAAGGAACTATTAATAGTTCTTAAATTATTCGGATGTAAAAAGCAGACTGAATCTGCTTTTCGATCACTAAATATCACTCTCATCAACATTGCAGCTTATAGCTACAAAACAGCTGTCTACTTCAATCTATCTTTTTCCTAGCAACGTAAATACTGTTTAAATATATATTAAAGTAATTCTATCATTACCATTTTAAAAAAAAACTACAACTCTGTTATTATAGATTTCATACGCAAAGCTTTTTGCTATCAAACATGTTCTTTAGCCGGATATTTTATTTAAAGACAGTGAAACAAGAATCATTTTCTTTACGTAGAGCCGTTAAGACTAGTATTTATACATAATTATTAGAATATCTCCTAAAGAAATTTAAAACTTTTCAATTAAATTTTGAATCAAAATCGTTACTTTTCTGTATATAGCAAATTTAAGTTATAGAAGTTTGTAAACATCGTTTATTTTATAAACTTTAAAGAAATGTATATTTTATGACGTGTATAAAGCATGCGATAACTAGTAAAGGAACTCTTAATAGTTCTTAAATTATTTGGATGTAAAAAGCAGACTGAATCTGCTTTTCGATCACTGAATTTCACTCTCATCAACATTGCAGCTTATTGATAGCTGCAAAACAGCTGTCTAGGCCTATCTTTTTCCTAGCAACTTAAATTCTGTTTAAATATATATTAAAGTAATTCTATCATTGCCGTTTTTTTAAAAACAACACTGTTATTATAGATTTCATACGCAAAGCTTTTTTTCTATCCAACATGTTCTTTAGCCGGATATTTTATTTAAAGACAGTGAAACAAGAATCATTTTCTTTATGTATAGCCGTTAAGACTACTATTTATACATAATTATTAGAATACCTTCTAAAGAAATTTAAAACTTTTCAAATAAATTTTGAATCAAAATCTCTACTTTCCTGAATATAGCAATTTTAAGTTTTAGAAGTTTATAAGCATCGTTTATTTTATAAACTTAAAGAAATGTATATTTTATGACGTGTATAAAGAATACGATAACTAGTGAAGGAACTCTTAATAGTTCTTAAATTATTTAGATGTAAAAAGGAGACTGAATCTGCTTTTCGATCACTGAATTTCACTCTCATCAACATTGCAGCTTATTAATAGCTACAAAGCAGCTGTCTACTCCAATCTATCTTTTTCATAGCAACGTAAATACTGTTCAAATATATATTAAAGTAATTCTATCATTATCATTTTTTTAAAACAACACTGTTATTATAGATTTCATACGCAAAGCTTTTTGCTATCCAGCATGTTTTTTAGCCGGATATTTTATTTAAAGACAGTGAAAGAAGAATCATTTTCTTTACGTATAGCCGTTAAGGCTAGTATTTATACATAATTATTACAATTTTATGTTATTTTAGTCCTTGCAGTATCGATAACTCTAAATTGCGTGAGGCCTACTTTCCCTGAAGGGAAATAAATGAAAAAAACCGCCTATGTGTTAAGTGATTCCTCCTTTACATTACGGGATCCCAGCCTTGGCAAACACACAGGCATTTCTCCGCATTCATGGGAGATAATTGCACCGTCATTGCAGCGTGTCTGATTCTTATCACGAAACTGACACCAAATCAAACCCACACATTTTCTGTGTCTCTGGGACAGCTAAGAGCAGAAACGCGAATTAGGGAATTTGGAGCTGTATTAAAGTGAATCTCTTTCTTTCATGGATAATCTTCGTTCTTTGACGAGGAGTAATTCGTTGATTATCCTTAAGGCTAAAATCATTGTTTCAAAGGCTAACGTCAAGTAATGTGAAGTATGAAATGATTCATGGGTCATTGCTTTGAGTTCCAAATATAAATCGCTGAGTAAGGACTTTTTTTCAGTGCTGGTTAAATTTGGAATAGACGTTTGTTTTGGGGAAAAATACTGTGTTTCTGCATTTTATTATTATTATTATTATTATTATTATTATTATTATTATTATTATTATTATTAGTAGTAGTAGTAGTAGTAGTAATAGTAGTAGTAATAGTAGCAGTAACATTATTATTAGTAGTAGAAGTAATAGTAGTAGTAGTAATAGTAGTAGTAGTAGTAGTAGTAGTAGTAGTAGTAGTAGTAATAGAGTAGTAGTAATAGTAGTAGTAGTAGTAGTAATAGTAGTAGTAGTAATAGAAGTAGTAGTAATAGTAATAGCAGTAGTAGTAGTAGTAGTAATAGCAGTAGTAGTAATAGTAGTATTAGTCGTATTAGTAATAGTAGTAATAGTAGTAGTAGTAGTAACAGTAGAAGTAGCATTATTATTATTATTATTAGTAGTAGTAATAGTAGTAGTAGTAGTAATAGTAGCAGTAGCATTATTGTTATTAGTAGTAGTAATAGTAGTAGTAGCATTATTGTTATTAGTAGTAGTAATAGTAGTAGACCCTTCCCCCCCCCCCAACCCCCCCCCCCCCCCCCCCCCCCCCCCCCCCCCCCCCCCCCCCCCCCCCCCCCCCCCCCCCCCAAACTGAGCAATTTATTGATATTATTATTATTAGTAGTAGTAGTAATAGTAGCAGTAGCATTATTGTTATTAGTAGTAGTAATAGTAGTAGTAGCATTATTATTAATAATGGTAGTAATAGTAGTAGTAATAGGAGTAGTAGCATTATTATTAATAATTGTAGTAATAGTAGTAGAAGCATTATTATCATTATTATTAGTAGTAATAGTAATAGTATTAGCATTAGTGAATTGAAGAACGTTGTAAAGTAAAATCAATGCTGGTAATAGCTGTCTTTTCATAACAGAACTATAAGAATCAAAATATAAAATTAACGTGATATAAGTTGAAAATATTTCAATCTACATAATTTTTTTATTTTATAATCCCTTCTATTTCCAGTTTTAATAAAAACAACATAGTTGTATTTATTTTTATCTCTACTTATTACTTTACAGTGCATTGAATATTTCCAATTTCTCAGAATTTGCTTATACAACACTGCGGGCTTGTTAATCATTTTATAATAGGTGTCCCATACAAGCATTAAATATTACTATCATTATGGGAAGGGGACACAATTGTAGACAAGCCTTCTTCGGAAATTTAACTAAAGCCCGCTACTTAGAATCATAAATGCGAGCTAGAATACAATATGGGTGATAATTACTTATTTTTTTTCAATAGCCCCGATTAACGCTTGAGTGTATTTGTGTGTTGTCCTCTTCCCATAGGAAGAGATGTTGCTCTAAATAAATAGTGTTTCCAAAATGAAAAGGTGAGGTATAAACTTCTTCTAAAAGAAAGTTCCTGCACTTATATAGAAAATCAATTACAGATTAAGAGACAAGTGTAAACGAACAAGAAAAATGCACAGATAAATGTTAACAATAAAAATAAACTGAGAATAATAAAAGATGTCTACAGTAAAGTCTGTAACTAAAAACTTGCATATAGCTTTCAAGTAATTTTCCTATAGACTTCTGGACACAGACCAGGCCATCGACTCATAGGGTGATTTCTATTTCTTTATTAAATGTGCATAGTTGGCACAGATCTAAGTAGATATTGATTTAGATAAAGTACTTGGAGAAGCAGCGTTGGCCAGTAACTAGGCGAAAGGTATCTATGGATTTTTTCATGGCCAATAGAGGATTTCAATACCCATTCTTTACCTTTCTTCGGCTTTCTGGTTGATTTCCAAAACGCTTTTCTGGAAGTTCGTTTTATTAATAGAAAAGATTCTTATTATCAGATACTTGCATAATTTCAGACCTTTTATTTGTCAAGAAGTCTGTCATTTCTTTTCATCGAATATCACAATTGGTTGGTTTTCATCCAAGGCAATTCCTTATCAGTGATACAATAACTGCTGAGGGAATCAATATTTCCTCTAAGTAAGTTTAAAGCATTTAACGCAGACGTTAAATTTCGTAATCCTCTGTAAAGAATTTCATTTAAAAAACCAGTGTCAAGAAGCTATATAAAAAAATGCAAGAAGTTCTAAATTTGGATGAATTTAGATGAAGTTAACTAGCAAACCATTAAAATGAAATGTAAAACCAAATGCGACTCTCTATACTACACGTTTTCTCATGGTTTTAATGAGTCATTAGTCTCTTTCTCTATTTGGTGAGTTTTTCGAAAGACTCAGATTGCAAATATGACAGCAAGATTCTTAGTATAATGCTTATCTCAGTCAAACATATAGGTCTTTTTTTCAGCCAGTGTTAAATACCCGCAGTACATTCTTTCAGCCAATTTAGCTTAGTAAAACAACATGCCAATATGCAACACTTGAGCTGAAAGGGGTTCAATAGTATTTTAACAGATGTTGCACTTGATGTAATTCATCATTTGTAAGAAATCTGACAAGCTTTTAAAAGCAAAAAAGGGAGAAGGGGGTTTGATATCCTTTGAAAAGAAAGATAACAATTTACTACCAGTTTAATCGAGTTTAATTTGAAAAAAAAATGAAATGTGTAGGTTGTCCTTATAAGAACGCAGGAAATGTCTTAACAAATAAAAGAGGAGAAACAGAAATAAAAAGAATGATAGTCAGACGATGAAAGAGTGTTACGTGAGAAAATAAAAATAGAATATAGCATAAAGGAATGTATTACGTATGATATAGATAGTATTTTAGTAATAAGACCTACTTTTTTTTAAAACTGATATTAAATTCAATATTAGTGAGACTAAAAAGGTTTGTTTATGAAATAGGCCTAAAATTTTAAAACATCGAACTTTCTTCTATTTCAGATAACAGTTAAAAAGTTACATTTAAAAAAATAACTAAATTTGCTATTTTAATAAACCAAAAATTCTTCACTACAATTTTTCATAATCCTTTAAGTTAATTTCAAGATAGAATATATGAAGTTTATATATTTTATGGAACATTTAACCCTTTCCGGTACGATTAAATAATGAAAAACTGTGCGTGAAGTAACCATTTACTTTTTATTTAAAAAACTTGTTTCATTTTACAATTCTTACATATTCCTAATTAAAATCCACTTTTTACATAGTGTTAAATAATCAGAAAAGGTATAATTAAGAAAATATCAAAGCAAAACATTAATAAGGTATACAGATAATAGTCTTCAAGATAGTGGTACTTTTCAAAACAAAGTGCAAAGGAAAACTGAATTGTTTACACCGCTAGGGAGTTTCACTTCTAGTTTGATTCTTGTAACACACATGGCATTTCTTAGTAGGTTTTCTTTTATTCTGACTCATCAATTTGGCAGTGATTTGTACCAAGAAATTCTTAATAAACAATATGTAATAGTGACCTGCTATTTCCACAAGTAACAAAAGTCTTGCTAAATTCAGTATACTAAAAATTATAAACTAAATTAATTATCATATTTAACATTAACTTTAGTCGCATGAAGAGTGTAGCTCGTCATTGTGCGGTATGGAATGAAAAACCAATGACGAGCTAGACTCGTCATTTTACCGGAAGGGGTTAAAATTCTAGATATATTTAATAAGTATCCCAGTGAAATATTAATTGCTTATCAAGAGAAATATATATATTTCAAAGAACTATTCCGATTTTTGCTTTGGAATTTCGTATGATTTCAGGTATATTTTAACAGATTATTATATTTTACAGATAATAAAATTGTACAATGGATTTAACATAGAAGCAAATGCAACCTAGAAATAAACATTTTTTTATAATTTATCATTCTGTTAGTTTTAAATAATAATATATAAATGAATAATCACCAAATTTATAAATAAATTGCACTTTTGGTAAAACTGTAAGTTTCCTACCCACAGTCCATATAACATTGAAGATATGATACAATTTAGATGAAATTAGGACATATAGTTTATTAAAGTCCTAGAACCAACAAAATTTTGAACTGATAAACATATTATCGTGTAATATATTTTTCGGGAGATCACTGATGAATTTCTAATTGTTTTAAAAACTTTTAAAATGTTTAAAATCCTTAAAATCTGATCAAAAGAATAGATTTTTTATGAGAAACACCTATCAGTTTATACACTGTTTTTTTTCTTCAAATTTCATTGTTTTTTATACTATGGTTTAATCTTTTGTACTCTTAAAGCTCTTTTAAAGACATATAACTTTCTCACCGTTTTACTGTGAATTCTATTGTTAAGGTATATAAGGTATATGTGTGTAAGTATGTAACATATAATATATCTGTATCTATATTCAAATATATATATATATATATATATATATAATATATATATATATATATATATATATATATATATATATATATATATAATGTATATATATATGTATATGTATATATATATATTTATGTATACATATATATATATATATACGTATATATAATATATATATATATATATATATATACACATATATACATATATATATATATATATATATATATATATATATATATATATATATATATATATATATATATATATATATATATATATATATATATATATATATATATATATATATATATATATATATATATATATATATATATATATATATATATATATATATAATATATATATATATATATATTTATATATATAATATATATATATATATAATATATATATATAATATACATATATATATATATATATATATATATATATATATATATATATATATATATATATATATATATATATATATATATATATATATATATGTCATATTGGCGAGACCCATTCAAAATCACAACACAGTTTAACTTCTGGTAATAAACATGAAATCCGTACAACAGGCAGACAGCTTTACAACTTTGTGCAAACAGACAATGTGCTCCCGCACATCTCTTTTTAAGTAGGGATTCCTAAGGTAAAATATTACGAATAATCCCGAAGCACAATTGATCACGTGATACACAATACCCATGTTTAGAGAGAACTTGCTAACTATTGGCTAAAGTAGTCCAGACAGAGACTGAACTAAGTATATAACGTGTCTGGAGGTAAAAATCAGAATTACCACGCAAACCCCGAAATCACTTTATGAACAAAAGTTATTAAATTAATATTAAATACGTAAATAAGGGATTTTAATACACACACACACACACACACACACACATATATATATATATATATATATATATATATATATATATATATATAATATATATATATATATATATATATATATATATATATATATACTGGGTGCAAGACCTCCTAAATATATCCCCAGATCCTTTTATTCTATACTTCGTGTAGAAAAGATTCGATTTTGGTCTTTTTAAATATAGGGAACTAAAATATTCAGTAGATACCCTAGTACAAATATGTATTTATTTTATTAATTTTTTCCTTTATAGTAAAATTATTTCATATACAGGAAGCTAAGGTAGGACATTAAATTTTGTTATTAAAATTAGGGATTTGGTCACATTCTTGTTTGCACCTGTTCCATTTCACAACTTAGTGTCGACACTCTCGGTTGTTGTTGTTTCTCATGCCACTTGGACAATCCAAGCACTCTTGAGCATGAAGGCTCTAGAATTAAGGCCAAGGGGTGCGCCTTTCGTTTTAATGAGCACCATTAAGGTAAAAGAACGACTTCGCTCAAGTAGGTATTCGTAATTTTGAAGCAGGGACCAAGCAGAAGATTCACAGACTTGGCCTGCCACCACAGAGGTATTAATTGAGAAGTTGGAGGACATTGTGACAACGAACGTATTTTACGTGTCCCAGTCGCCTTTAACGAACACGGCGGATCTTAGGCCTGCTCGGGTTCCAAACCCACAACCTTTCAGCTACGTGGCCTTTGCCGACTGAGCTACCGCCGCTTCGACATTCTCCTCCGTTACACATTTCCGTTACATAATTTTCATATTGCAAGTGAGCCTGAAAATTAAAGATCCATTGATATTTATGCAAAGATGAACAGAACTATTTTAAAGTACAATTTAAGCTTAAAAAACAATAACAGAATAAATGTGTTAAATATTATATTTCCTAATTCAAAAAAACCATATTTGAACAACACTTTAATTTTTGCCTCTGATTTCGTGCATCAGAAAGGAATAATTCTCCCTCTTAATAATAAGAACTAGTCTTCGTTATCTGTTCTTTTTTAAAATTATTCTGTAACTTTCGTTTCACGCAATCTCAAGTGGTTCCCGAGAACACATTTCAAAAAGACTTCTATTCTTTCACCGGAATGTGCCTTAAAAATACATTAATAAAACCCCACCACCCCTCCTCGGCACCCGTATTTAGTCTCCTAATAATAGGAATTTGTAAGCCACCGTCTCACGTCTTTGCTAAGAATTTCAACACCTGTCCTACACTACCCATCCTAATTAGTAGATGCCAGTATTTTTGTTAGGCTGTTTTTTCTCTTCTTTTTCGTTTCTTTAAACTATGGAGTGCCCTTGGTTCGTGGCATCACCTCATTATGGCTTACATCACATTGTACACGGCATACAACTTTCATTATAGAATTCCTTTCTTTTAAAAGGAAAGGAGGGTAAGAGAAAAGTGCAAGACTATGCTGTGTGTCATCCATTAATGACCACATGCTATTTTTAAATTTAACTTATTAACGCTTGAGTCATTTCTTCTGAATTATATTCACGAATATCTTAAATCTAAGTTTATGGCTTTAGTGGCAAACAGATGGGGTAGAGTGGGGGTTTTACTTCCTCCTTCTGTAAACAGATAGGCAGGAAAATTTGAGTAAATTTTTAACTTTTAAAATAATTCTCGGCATACGCATTTGAACTTTGAAAATTGCATATATATATATATATATATATATATATATATATATATATATATATATATATATGTGTGTGTGTGTGTGTGTGTGTGTGTGTGTGAGTGTGTGTGTGTATATACATATATATATACATCTATACATATATATATGTATAGATATATATTAATATATATAATATATACATATATATATGTATAGATATATATTAATATATATAATATATATCTATTATATATATATAATATATATATATATATATATACATCTATGTGTGTGTCATATTATAATATATGTACTTGCATTGTGTTATAATTTGTTAAAATAGTGAGTTATAACACACAGAAATATATTTTTTCCCAACCTAGCATGATAAAAGTCTGTTTATACCACAATGGACACATGATTGTAAAAATAATGTGAAAATTAAGAGTTTCTTTTGTTAGTTTCGAAATTATAATTTGTTCAAATATATGGACATGCGTAATTTTAAGAACATTAGCATATCACTTACAAATAGTAAAATATAGAGATAACACTTTATACTTTTTGTCACATGATTTTTTTTTGTCATATTTAAGAATGATATTTTAAAATGAAGTCTTTTAATAAATATATTTATTAGCGATGATTTTGTATTATGGCTCCTCAAATAGAGTTTTAGCGTTTCACTCAATTCACGTGCTATGCATGGAAAATTGTCAATATAACGAAAATTTGATCCAAATCACAAAGTTATAAATAACAGCAGACACTTAAAAGTTTCCTCTTACAGTCATAAATAAAGAAGAAACAAAAATCCAGAAGCAAATTTTACCATCTAACAGAAAGTAAAATGCAAATAGCTTACGGCTTTCTTTTTTTGTGAGGAGGTTTAAGTTGATATAGTATGAATTTGTGTCGATTAAATGATTTTAACTGCTATCCAAAATCAAATAATCTTGTTTAGCTTTTGTTCAAATCCGAGTATGGCATAACCCTAAAACAATTCTATTTTATTTATTTTAATTCACGAATATTTATTTTCTTTATGTAAATTGAACGATTGAGCGGTCGGCATATTGGTTAGAGTGTTTGCTGAATGATGTGAGCTCAAATCCCCCTTAAGGCTTGGCTGTAGTTTGTGTTGTCCCTTTATAGGGGAAGTTCACCTATTAGTCCGTTAGGATTCCACGACCCCAGAGCAGTGAGTCTCCCACAAGGGTAACCAATGGACCCTTGGGGAAGAGCATGGTAGGGGTTTCGACTGCTATGATGAGTGACTCCGCAAATTGGTCAGAATAGGCCAAGACCCATGTGTCAGGTCTACGCAGAAAACCAAAGGGACCCAACTCCCGGAGGTAGCCACCGCTCATTTTTAAAGTTATTTTCGGCCATTTTTATTTTTTTTTAGTCTACTGCTTTTTTTAACCCCGGAAGCTAATACGAGGCTCCACAGGGTTATTTTTGGGGCATGCAGAATCACGAGGGTTCCGCAGGGTGTGCCAAGGTCCGTCACAATGATCTCCAAGTGATGGTCCTATGGAAACCCCTGCTATGGCTCGACGATGCTAAAAGAAGTATCCGCAGGGACCACAACAGATATAACCATGCTCAGAAGGAATTCACACGGTGCAGTTAAAATAAAACAACTAGTTCTAAACACAGTCATTTTTTTTAAGATAATATAATGAAAACAATAAACGTACATCAGCACTCTCGATGCAACCGAGCCTCGTGCTACTTGCACACTGACTCTTATATAGGCAGACAACATATACAGATATTTGCATATTTACAAAGATGATGTGCTGCCACAAATAAAACTACGACAATTATAAAAGTTTACAAATGTTAATACAGATGAATGAATTCACATTACAATATGTGAAAATACATTACAATAAATTATATATAAAACACTTTACAAACACTAATATATATAAGACATATTTATGAAGATGCGTATGACGTCAATCTTCGGCAAATTGCGTAA
>CM063510.1:71411464-71446464 GCA_032207245.1 Pardosa pseudoannulata
TTATTTATTAAAAATTATTAAAATTATTTATTAAAAAAGTAAAGTAAATGTTTAGTTCTTATAAATTTAAACGATATTTGAACTATATTCCTTTCCAACCTTTCCAATAGGAATGTCTTATTTTAGTTGATATATCTTAATTATTATTTACCTACACAATTTTTAAAATTAACCATCTGACTGCTCATCCCGCGATTTCCACGGGCAACTCAAATGTAGCAAAATATGCTCATCCCGTGATTTTCGAGTCCATGTGTTTTTCTTCCATTATTATGGAGCGAATCCCCCCTTTTCACTGTTTAACCAGTGAAATATATTTTATATAGTATTAGATGCTTAATTGTGTAATAAATAGATTTATATGACTAGAACTATAGTTATATTAGATAATAGAATTATAAGCATTATGTGATAAAGAGAAATTAACTGTAATTCAATTGAAATTTATTAAAAAATAAATTTTGTATGTGATAACATCTGAAATTAGTTTTTCTGACCGCTTAGTTTCTCATAATAAAAATCAATATAAAAATTCATCTTAAGAAAGACAAAATGCGTATTTCAATTCTCCAATATATATAGATTTAAAATATGAAAAAAAAATACTCAATTTTTGAAGCCCTTTCGGTTTATAAATTGAGCAGTCATTAACAATATAAAAATAAAATTCAAATAACCGATTTATCTATATTGAAAAGGAAAAGATTAATTTGATAAATAGCCTAGAAATTATTTTAGACTTTAATGAAAATATAGTGTGAATAGATTAGAAATCCTTTAATAGTTCGAGTTATTCGTAATATTAGTAAAATTGTTTATCGAATGAAATAACAGTTTCCGTTTGAAACCGAGACGTAATTTCCTCAATTTCATCTTTATTTGCCTATGACATTACCAAAAATTATCCTCTAAGGAATCGAAATTAAAGTATTTATAAAAAAAGTATTCTGAATGTTGAGAAAATAAGACAACATAATGGTATATTTTTTCTAACAATTTGTTTTACAGAATTTAATAATACGAAAAAAACATCCATTTAAAAATGTTTGTCAAATTACAAATTGTTTCATATCTTCTGTGGAAAATTTAAAATAATTTTTAACATAGCACGTATATATATTGATAGAAATATTATAACAGTCTCTTCACACGCTATGATAAATATTAACCATGATATAAGGATTGTATTCAATCCTTAAACTTAGAATAGTGAGAAAGGGGAGGAGGATCCTAAAATATGGTCCTCTTCAGAAGTTCTAATAGAAAATACTGACGTAAACTTTTAGTGATATTTATTTATTTATGAACCAGAAGAAGATACTACAAATCTAAGAATGACGTCTAAAGGGTGTAATTTTAAAGAGACTGAAGTTTCTTTGCAACAAACTCGGTAAAATATAATTGATTCTTTGGTAGCAGAATTATCCTTGGATATATACGCGTACTCGTAATACATACATATATATATTATGCAGTACTTTTTAAAACTTACAATGCAATACAACTACTTTTATTTTGTCTTTACCGTAACATAGGAATGCTACTTGTAGGATACAAGGTCTTCTTGGCTTAAAACTTAATGATCCTTTACTTTTAAAAATTATCTTTTATGATACATGTAAGCTTTTATTCATTATGTGCTTCTCTTTGAAACGTTTAATTTGGGTATAATTAGAACTGCAATAAAGATGACGTTTTGATGTGATTTAGTTCCATAAATTTTTAATAAAAATCACGTTTTTTGCAACAGTAGAAATAGAAATTTAAAAATATATATCTTAAGACCGGCAAAAAATTGATCGTGAATAAATAAAGTGACTTAAACGCAGTGAATATCTTTACAAGTCTTTACAGATGCTATTAATTTTTCATTTATGAGGTTATTTTAAATGCTTAATTACATTGTTGATTACATATTCACTTGATATATCAATTACGATTTTTTACTAAAGTGATAAAATTATTATATTTAATTATCAATCATAAAATTCCTTTATTTGTTCATTTTTGCCCTTAACCCGAAATGAAAGAACTAAAAATTCATATTTTTTAAATTATATTTTAAAAGAAAGTCAAAGGAGTCCATTAAAGTATTCAACCATGCTTTGAATGTATCTTTAGCAAAACCAATCGCATTTAAATTCTAGAACACATCCTTACAACAGTTCATTATTAAGAATTAGGCCGTTCTATATGTTACTAGTTTTTGTTTTTATTTTGATGTTTTGGTTTGTTACAGGTGCTCTAATTATTTATAAAAATTTACTAAGTCGTGCTTTATGCGGTAACACTTCTTTCATTTCATCACAGTGCTTAACTGCGTAAATAATTGAAAGCTATTATCTTTTAAACTGTGAAACCGAAAAAAACCGTCTTATTCTTAGGTGTTCAATTAAGAAAAAAGATGTTTGTAAAAGAGCATGTGTAACAAACAACATGTACTACTTGAATCAGGCATGGTAAAAGAGACCTTGGATTCTGACTTCTTCCGCTTCCAAACAGAAGTTTTGTCACGTTCTAACAAGCTAATTACCCCACCCCTTTTATTTCAGGAGGGCGTGCAATCCTCTAAAGTAGACGCCTCACGCTCAACCATGAGTGAGGTCGACCCTCATTAACGTTCCTGGGGCTTAATTTAATTAGGCCTCTGTTTTAATTAGCACGACTAGAAGGATGAGGGCGTATGGTTCGTTCGAAAGTTGGAAGAAAGCTGAGAACGATTTCATGGGAAAGACACTGATTTGTGTGAAACATCACTACACGACCTTTGTCTTGTCACTTTAATTTTGAGTGTGAAAAACCCATTGGAATAATGTCAGGGCTTTCTCAATAGGCTGTACAAAAATACTTAGCAAATAAACATGTTACTTTTTCCTTGAGAAATGGCTGTTTGTAATTAAGCCTGAAAATTTCCCAGTTTTACTTCATTTTCTTGTCCACGACTGCTTTATTTCTTTGGCGAAAAATAACCTAAAGACCAAATTTATCCAACTGCAATGGTAACGAATTTGCTTAATTAGATGAAACCTTTTTCTAACAGTTTCAAATTTGAGGAAAACAGGATACTTAATTAAATGAGTTAGAAAAAAAAATGCTGCTCAATTTTAGTTAAATTTAAACCAATACTTTTTCATTTGTATAAACAAATTCATTTTGTTTCAGTTCTTTTTTCTTTTTAGAGAAGATCCTTTAATTAAAAGTGAACTATTTATTCTATTATTTCTACTAGAACCACTTTTTTATATTACACATTCTTGTCAAGTGTTTGACTTTTTTAAGTTTTGAAGAATGTATTTTACTTACTCATTATTTTATGTTTCTCTTTCTATTCATAATATGAAATTTACTTTTAAATAATAAATATGATAATTGGATTAAAAATAATACGGACTAATTTAAGTTTCTTTCTTAAATTTTGAAACGAGATTTGTAATAACAGCAATGACAAATCTCATTTTGTCATTACTGTTTATTTCCTATACAGTGTTAAAATTTTCATGCATTCACTCATGTGTAACAATGTCTTATCTCTTGTAAGAAATACTCCCTGGAGGCTAGTCTTCTTTCTTATTGGCTCTTTGTAGACTTATCACCTACTCTCCTCGTTGAACAATAAGAGTAGTGTTATAGTTTCAAAGCTTGCATGATGTAAGTAGATTTAGGTATCCCCTCCCATTCCTCTCAAGCCTTCAATTTTAACACATTCCCACCCATACCATGGCATATAACACACCTCCTTTTCTCCTCCATTATCGTAAATTTTTGATACGCTATAGCATCTCACGACATTGTAACAAGAAGACAAAGGTCATTCACAAAGGATTATGTTCGTTCATGTTGAATCGAAACATATCCTTCCACCAAGAATTGTGAGGAATGTGTCAACTTTCCCAAATTGAACGAAACTGTAGCAAATGTTACATATTTATTTGTGTGGTACAGTATGATTTATATTAACAATGTTGCTTCAAATGAAATCTTGTGCGGGAACATACTATCAAAAAAATTAATTCATTATATCGCGGACATATATTTCATAACTGACACAGACCAAATTCTCTACTTATATTGCAATTGCTAT
Organism: Pardosa pseudoannulata; assembly: GCA_032207245.1. Lineage (NCBI taxonomy): Eukaryota > Metazoa > Arthropoda > Arachnida > Araneae > Lycosidae > Pardosa > Pardosa pseudoannulata. Next base: position 71,415,546 of record CM063510.1, read on the forward strand.
TATTGAATCAAAAATCCCAAATTGATCAAAAATGTAGCAAATATTACATATTTGTTTCTGTGGAATAGTATGATTTATATTAACAATGTTGCTTCTAATCAGATGATCATGTGCGGGAACACTACTATGAAACAAATTAATTCATTATATCGCGCTCATAAATTTCCTAACTGACACAGACCAAATTCTGTACTTATATTGCAATGAAATTATTGAATCAAAAATCCCAAATTGATCGAAAATGTAGCAAATGTTACATATTTGTTTCTGTGGAACTGTTATGGTTAATATTAACAATGTTGCTTCAAATCAGAGGCTCTTGTACAGGAATACTACTATCAAACAAACTAATTCATTATATGATTTATATTTCTTAACTGACACAGATCAAATTCTGCACTTATATTGCATTTCTATAATTGAATAAGAAATCCCAAATTGATCGAAAATGTAGCAAATGTTACATATTTTTTTTGTGGAACTGTTATAGTTAATATAAAAAATGTTGCTTCAAATCAGATGATCTTGTGCCGAAACACAACTATCAAAAAATTAATTCATTATATCGCGGACATATATTTCATAACTGACACAGACCAAATTCTCTACTTATATTGCAATGCTATTATTGAATCAAAAATCCCAAATTGATCAAAAATGTAGCAAATGTTACATATTTGTTTCTATGAAACTCTCATGGTTAATATTAGCAATGTTGATTCAAATCAGAGAAGGCTGAACGATGGCCGATTGGTTAGGGTGCTGGCCTTTGGTACCGGAGTTCGTGGGCTTGAATCCCGCTATGGAAGGGATCTTCGTAGCCATTCGGAATCGGCCTTAAGCTGTAGGTCCCGGTCTCATTAGCCCTCGTGTTGCAAAAAGTAGACCGTAGCACTCCAAACCAAACTAAACCAAATCAAATCAGAGGCTCTTGTACGGGAACACTGCTATAAAAAAATTAATTCATTATATCGCCTACATATATATCATAACTGACACAGACCAAATTCTGTACTTATATTACAAAGCTATTATTGAATCAAAAATTCCAAATTGATCAAAAATGTAGCAAATATTACATATTTGTTTCTGTGGAACTGTCATGGTTAATATTAACAATGTTGATTCAAATCAGAGGCTCTTGTGCGGGAACACTACTATCAAAAATATTAATTCCCTATATTGCGCTCATATATTTCATAACTGAGACAGACCAAATTCTGTACTTATATTGCAATGAAATTATTGAATCAAAAATCTCAAATTGATCGAAAATGTAGCAAATGTTGCATATTTGTTTTTGTGGAACCGTTATGGTTAACATTAGTAATGTTGCTTCAAATCTGAGGCTCTTGTACGGAACACTACTAACAAACAAATTAATTCATTATATCGCATATATTTCATAACTGACACAGACCAAATTCTGTACTTATATTGCAATGCTATAATTGAATCAACAATCTCAAATTGATCAAAACCGTAGCATATGTTACATATTTGGTTCTGTGGAACTGTTAAGGTCCATGTTTTGTCTTTGTCAGATGGCACTCATTACCGGTAAAAACTAATTTTGAAGGTTTACCAATTAATACCTGTGTCAAAATTGTTGCTTCAATTCATAGGTTATGATTCGGGAACACCAATATCAGACAAATTAATTCACTACATCACACATGTATTTCTTAAATGACACAAACTAAATTCTGTACTTATATCGTAATGTTAGAATTGAATAAATAGTCCAAACATACAAAGTTTCTAGTTTCAAATGAAGCCCACAAATGCTCATTTATGTCACACATTTTGTCTTCAATTGCTCCGAATGATTCAACTAGTTTGCCAATACCTAATAATATAGAATAAAATATTTAATTTATAATTCAGTTATTCTATTTCAATTATAACTATCTAAACCCTTTGTTTCAGAACACATATAGTTGGGTAATATTATTAATATTTATGTAATTGATTTTTAAGCTCATTACACAGATTACTGTAAATTTTTCAAAACATCAGTTTCAATCAATTATTATATCGTATTACTATAAAATATCATATGCCATATAACATCAGTTATATTAAATATTTTCTTTTAGAAAACCTAAAAGAATCTTGTCAATTAAGCCAAATAATTTGCAATGATATTCTGAAAACATACTTAAAGTAAAGCACATTATATTTATTTCTTTTATTTATTACGAACTGCTAAAAGATATAACAAGTTTTTCAAAATGAATAATACGTATAAAAATAATTATAACTGAATATAAGGAAAATTTATAGATAAATCTTTATTATTTAAATACACTTTAAAACACTAAAGATGTTTGCTGAATTTCTCTGAATTTTTAATATTATTGTGGCTTTTATCTATTCCAAATGAATGTAAATAGGACACTTCAAATACTGATACTTATCGTGACACTGAATAAGTATCAGAAGTCAGAGTGGCTATCCTTATAATAATTGGAATTTGAATGATCAACAGCACTCAGTTCGAGATTTACAAATTGGGATCTCAATAACTAATTTATGACTGAAAATATCACTTGTAAGGCACGTAATATAAGCGATATGTTACATAATTAAATAAATACGGAGTTGAAACCGTATTGCAAAGTGTAATACACGATGGTGGAGGAATTTATTTCAAATTATGGACCAGTAAAGTAGTTATTTAGAAGATCATATAAAATCCATTTAATTCTAAACCTAATTATGTGAAGCATAAGTTACATGAGTATACACAAGTAAGTTAAATTTAGTAATTAGATTTAGGATTTGTAGTATTCTAAATCTAATTACAGGATACGTTGAAGAAACCCCACTCAAACATATCTTCGGCAAATTAATATGATTCAGTTATCTAGACGTATGTTTTGAGATGTTTCAAGTTAGTTGTAAAAAATATAGTATAATCATCTTTAATTTGTGTTTAATCCTAAAATATTTACTTTTTTTATTGAAAATTGAGTTTATTATTGCTTTCAGTGTCTATTAGAAAACTTTTTTTCAACGGAGCTAGTCATACAGACATATATATTTAGGTAGAACAAAGCTGCGAAGCCGTTATGTTTAGCATTACATACGGGGCACATGTAGATTTAGAAATGCGATAGACCAAGTAACATTGCCCCCACTGGTTCTTCGCAATTTTGCAACACGGGCGAAGAAAAAGATCCCAGGATTAACCTGTCACCTCCACAGGTGTCGATTTTACGTGGAGAACTTTGTAATGTCGAACTTGTTCCACGTGCTTAAGGTGACATTAATAATCACAACGGATCTTTGATCAACTCGAACGTCGAACTTGTAACCTCCGGTTATGAGATCGACACTTTCTTCTGACTGAGGTATGTAATACAAATTGTCGAACAATTAACATATATGTATATATATATATATATATATATATATATATATATATATATATATATATATATATATATATATATATATATATATATATATATATATATATATATATATATATATATATATATATATATATATATATATATATATATATATATATATATATATATATATATATATATATTATATATATATATATATATATATATATATATATATATATATATATATACACATACATATATATATATATATATACATATATATATATATATATATATATACATATACATATATATATATATATATATATAAATATACATATACACATACATACATATATATATATATATATATATATATACATATATATATATATATATATATATATATATATATATATACATATATATATATATATATATATATATATATATATATATATATATACATATATATATATATATATACATATATATATATATATATATATATATATATGTATGTGTGTGTGTGTGTGTGTGTGTGTGTGTAATATATCAAAATTATTTAACTTTAATATTTCCTTAAAAACCTCCTCTCTCCCATTCTAATTCCTTAAAATCCTTTTCCCATCCTCTAAATGTCTTAATCAAAGGAGTGTCCTCGACTTAAAATTCTTTTGATACATTTCCCAAAGCTTTCTGTCCTATAGATGTAAATTTTCTGTCTATTCAACACGTTTCCCAGCTGTCGCCGACAAATGGCTCCGTGTTTTTCCTGATCTTAACAGTTTAATTCGATGACTAAGTGTTTTTGTTCCTTGGGAAACATTCTTTCTGTCTTTTCTCTTGGGTGCATCTCTGTTCGAACAGAGTGATTTTTGTGTCTTCTTATTGTCTGTCGTTGAGTAGTAAAAATATCCTATTTTAGCAGCTTTAAAATAAAGTTTTAATTAGAATTGTGCAGTTCTGTTCAATGTGGGCCGACTGCATTGTTATTACTACTAGCTTATTACAGTTTTTCCTTGTCCAGTAGCCCGGACAAGTAAAAACAATAGGGGCTACATAATTATTGTGACTGGAAAAAATAGTTTTTTATATTTTTATATATACACCTGTTTGTGTGGGAGTAATGAATGGTTTGGATCTCTATGGTAAATTATTTTGCCGCCTGAGGCTTAATTAGACCCGAGCCATCTTCTCAAAGGAGGATCCGAACGACGACGAATATTGATTGAATTCGAACCCACAAACTTTGAAAACTACACTACTAGTTTTTAGGTATTAGAATTAACCTATTAGTCTATATTTGTATGCAAATTATGTATACCATTTCTGGTTTGATTTTGTGGTAAACGTTTTGCAACATTAGGACTAATTAGATGAGGTCATATAATTTGTGGCAAATGGCTTGATACATAATGTTAATTAGATGAAGATCTCCTGTTTTAAGAGAATATCAAACAGCTATGAAAGTATATGTTAATAGCCGAATTCGGTGCCGACATTAACAGCTTCATCAGCACAGCTTCTCATACTGTAGAATTAATTTCCATGTGAGCGGTATGGACACATATGTCAAACGTACTCTGTTGTGACTTCTTATAGTGCTGTAGTTTGAATAATATATTTTGATCATTAGAAAATTTATATACATCATATAAATTATATTATCTTAAAAGAGTTACATATATTTTAAAACTATTTTATAAGAGTTTTTCATAACAAATTATTTGAACAGCTATAAATAAATTAATTAAAATATTCCAAAAATTTCAGGATTTACAGAGTAATACTTCTAATAAAACAATAGTGAGCGTGTATATTTGTATTTGTATGTACATATAAGTAAAGTTAGATAAGTGTGTACTTTATTATATAACGGTTAATTACACCATGTTCTTCTATTTATATTTCATTTTCAAACGGCTATTATGAGTGCAGTGGATGCTACAAAACGTTTATGTAATTATTATTTTAGAGCTATGATATTGCGTACACATATATAATAAATTATACCTATATCAATTACATCTAAAAATGATTAAAATATCAGATATTTTTTAACAACATAATGAAATATTCTATAGAAATCTGTTAACATTTAAAAGGTTTCTCATGAATTAATTTCCATATTTTCTTCCTATTTTTGCTTTATTGTTCCTTAAAAATATGTTTTTTTTACATTTTTAGCGGTTATTTAACTATAGATTAAATAGTTATTTATAAGAGGTAGCTTTATCCCTATGAGTTGAATATTCATAAAAAATTTGAACTTTCTATCTGTAAATTTCGTTTCAATAATTTAAATAATTTCGAAAATTAAAACGAATGCCCATATTATTTTTAATCTATATTAGAATTATTTATTAAGACTTTTAATGGAATCTATGAAAATTTAAGTAGCTAGAGCTTTCAAAATGCAATAAAACTTTTATTAAAAATAAATCTTTGTAATAAAATATATCGATTTTAAAAAATCTAATCAATTAATTTATTTATATTTCAAATTGTAAGAGTATAAAGTTTTATATATTATAACTTATAAAAGCTTAAAATCTTATAAAAGCTCTTTGTAAGGTTCATTCTACCATGAACCTTTAAAACTTATGTATAAGAGATTAAAACTGTAGCGAGAACACTTACAATTAAAATTTATACAGCTGTAACGATTTATTCTTAGCTAAAAGATATGTATCTTTTAGAATACGATATTTATTTCTAGTTAAGTTGAACATTCCATTTTTTATTTTGCCTAAAACAACAAAATGTTTCTCAAGTATTTAATATTTTTTTTCTTTATTGGTTCCTCCACAGTATGGTAAAATCAAATAACTTACTTATATTTCAACTTATAAGAGTATAAAGCTTCATATCTCATAACTTATAAAAACTTAAAATCTTATAAAAAAGCTTTGTAAGGTTCTTTCTACCATCAACCATTAAAACTTATGTATAAGAGATTAAAACTTTAGCAAAAACACTTACAATGAAAATTTATACAGCTGTAATGATTTGTTACAAGCTAAAAGATATATATCTTTTAGAATACGATATTTTTTTCTAGTTAAGTTGAATATTCCATTTTTTTTTATTTTGACCTAAAACAACGAATTCTTTCTCAAGCATTTAATAGTTTTTTTCTTTATTGGTTACTCCACACTATGATGCAATCAATTAATTTATTTCTATTTCAACTTATAAGCATATAAAATTTCATATCTCATGACTTATAAAAACTTAAAATCTTATACAAAGGCTTTGTAAGATTCATCGTACTATCAAACATTAAAACTTATGTAAAAGAGATTAAAACTTTAGCAAGAACACAATGAAAATTTATGCAGCTGTAATGAGTTATTACAAGCTAAAAGATCTTTTAGAATACGATATTTATTTTTAGTTAAAATGAACGTTTCCATTTTTTATTTAGACAACGAAATCTTTCTCAAGCATTTAATATTTTTTATCTTTATTGGTTCCTTCACAGTATGATACAATCAATTAATTTATTTATATTTCAATTTATAAGCGTATAAAGTTTCATATCTCATGACTTATAAAAGCTTAAAATCTCATAAACATGCTTTATAAGGTTCACCTTACTATCCATCGTTAAAACTTATGTATAAGAGATTACAACTTTAGGAAGAACACTTACAATGAAAATCTATACAACTGTAATGAGTTATTACAAGCTAAAGGATATGTATCTTTTAAAATACAATATTTATTTCTAGTTAAGTTGAACATTCCATTTTGACCTAAAACAATGAAATCTTTCTCAAGCATTTAATATTTTTTTCTTTATTGGTTCCTCCATTGTTATACAATCAATTAATTTATTTATATTTCAATTTATAAGCGTAAAAAGCGTGCAAAGCGTATTATCTCATGACTTATAAAAGCTCAAAATATTATAAAAACTCTTTGTAAGGTTCATCCTAACATTAACCGTTAAAAATTATGTATAAAAGATTAAAACTTTAGCAAGAACACTTACAATGAAAATTTATACAGCTGTAACGAGTTATTCCAAGCTGAAAGATATGTATCTTTTAGAATACGATATTTATTTCTAGTTAAGTTGAACATTCCATTTTTTATTTTGACCTAAAACAACGGAATCTTTCTCAAGCATTTAATATATTTTTTTTCTTTATTGGTTCCTCCACAGTATGATACATCCGGCCTTGAAATTCCACCTAAGTGCATCAAGGGTTAAATAAATATAAGCGTGAGTATGGGATGACACCTCATATGATATCACTGCAAACTCCCAGTAATTAGATATTATCATTTACCACATGTTACCTCAGATTTAACTAAAAGAAGACTTGCTCTGGAATGCCACATATGCAAGCCACCTGGGAGATGAAATGGTGCACATGACATGATTTTAAACGCATTTCAAGTTACTTTTCCATTGCTAATGAAAGATTACTAACCAGTTTTTTTTTTCATTGTCGAGATTTTATGATCCTAATTGCCAAAAGTTAGAGATTAAAAACTACTGATAACGAACTTGCACGTGCCTCTGTATCTTAAAAAAAGGATTAAAATATACAGTTACATTACATCAAGATTCTTTCTATAATATGTTGACATTTTCAAATAAAATTCTTCTCCTACCCATCCCATACAGGGTCTACATATGAAAAGATTTTCTATACCAGAAAAAGGAATTATACGCCTAAACATTTGTCAGTATATATCTTTAAATGCCATTCAGTAAATAGGAACACAGTTATACTTCTATTTACAAGCATTACGATACTGGCATATAGCCCGCAAATGAAGAGATCAGTAAAATTTTTCATTTTCCATAATTATAAAGTACCCAATGAGGCAGTTAAAAAATGGTTTGTTTTTTGTATTTGGTTGTCCGTAATTTAAAGAATTGATTGCAAACCGAGTGTAATAGTACACAATAGTACAGTACACTTTGAAGCAGGAAAAAAAATGGTTTGTTTTTTGGCTGAGAATTATATGGTACACGTTCACAAATATGTTTATCTTCATACTCCTATAAACTATCCCGATTATGTGAATGCAGTTTAGAACTCCTTATCAAAGACAACTCTCCAAAATTGTTTTACACTCTGACTAAACATTTGCATGAAAATAATAGAAAATTAACTAGATGCTTTCTTGATATACCTATATATGAAATAAGATACACGCTTACTTGTCAGTCACATTATCTTTCTCCCCATTATCTTAAAAGTTTAGAATTATCTTGAAAACTTTTGGACATGGTAAAATATAAAATTAACATTTAAAAGCTTTACTGACCTTATGTTAGTTGCTAACGTTAATTTATCTTGCCGTATTACGTGATAGAATAGACAGCGTAGGTTTTAATATTGGCAGTGATTATTTGGAAGTACACATGAATGATACCTAAAATTTCACGCATCAATCGCAAACCATGTGGTTTTGCATAAAAACAAACACACAAACGAACAAACTTTTTAATTTTTGAAAGATAAATAACTTAAACATTAGATATTTATTAGTACGTGATACAGACTACTAGACTTTTATAAAAAGAATTAGTCGTTAATACCAGTGATAAAATATTCGTTGTAACAAAAATTTATCGATGATTAAATTTAAAATTATCACATGGTCCTAATCTATTCTTTAAATCAAATATAAAAAAAATATTTACGTAATACCCAAGTTGAGTGATAAAAGTATGAAAATAATGTAGATCGTATTTAAATAATTTTAAATAAGAAATGATTAAATGAGTTGATTAAAGGAATGAAGTCATAATTCTAGAAAACATAAGTTATTTTTACCTATTTATTATGGGGTAAATTGATAAGTTTAAAAATTTCAGATTAAAAATTTTAGATAAAATTTTAGTTGCAACAAAAAGTTATCGGTGATTAAATTTAAAATTATCACATTGTCCTAATCTATTCTTTAAATCAAATATAAAAAAAAATTATTTACGTAATACCTAAGTTGAGTGATAAAAGTATGAAAATAATGTAGACCATATTTAAATAATTTTAAATAAGAAATGATTAAATGAGATGATTAAAGGAATGACTTCATAATTCTAGAAAAAAAAGTTATTTTTACCTATTTATTATGGGATAAATTGATAAGTTTAATCGCCTGCTCTTCACCGGGGAAAATTAGGCTTGAAACAATGGCATTAAATGATCGAAGAGGGGAGAAAGTTTCGAACATTTTAAAGACATCAGTATATTTTGCTGTGATATGAAGCATATTTATACCAATTTACTTTAGAACCCGATCGACAGTTTAACTTTAAACAAAAGATAAACTTTAAAATAAAAACTTTACAAATTTTAAAAAGATCAATTTTATTCGTTTTGAATTTTGCTAGCCCTAACTCATAAAGAAGGGAATATTTATGCCTCTATTCATTCCATGTCCAATCGTTCATAAATTTGAGGACAGACGAACAAATAACTTAAGCTTAATTATTATATAGAGGGTAGTAGTGTTTTGAGGTAGGTTTCATTCAGTCAATTTTTGCCAACACTTAATTTGTTAAGTTTGTTTTACTGGAAACATGCAAAAGGCAAGGACATGGTACCTCAGTGGAATTCCCTTTTGCTTTCCAAAATGTCTTAGAATTTAATTTGTCTACTTTAGATTCCATTTTCTCTTTTTCAGAAAGTATTTGGAGGCGCCTATATTATCTTGGTTTTTGAAACAAAGTGATATACACTATAATATTGGTTCAAATACTCTAACGTATACTATATAGGCAACATTGGTTTTCTGAATACATTGAATGTGAATGGGACCTATGTACCCTTACGTGGGAAAAGCTATACATATATATTATGTTTCTAAATATACTCTAGATGCACGAAAAGAATCTAGAAATAAATTTTATGGAGCGTAGGCATATTTTTAGAAATTTTGTTTCATTTTATACCGAAAGAATTCAAGAAATCATTTTTAAAGAAGATCTAGAATATTAAGAACATAAGACAATAAATAACATTTTTTTGAATTAAAATGATTTTTAAATGATGTCAACATCACAATCTCCTATCATTTTAATTATCTAGTTGAATTTCTTATGCGGCATATTATGTTTCTAAATATACTTTGCAAAAAAGAATCAGAAATAAATTTGTAATACATATTTTTAGAAATCCTTTTCTTTTTATATATATATTTATGTATCATTTAAGTTTAGACGTATCTCTAGAAATCGAAATTTGCATAAGTATTTAAATACGAATTATATCTAATTTTGTATTCTAATTATGTTTCTTCTATATTTTAATTATTTTAGATAAAATACAGTTCTTAAATCTTAGCATTATATTTTAAAAACGTTTTTAAAAAATTCAGGGTATTAATTTCTCGAGTTAATTTCTTAGTCTGTTTTTCTTTTTTTTTTATAATATTTTGGAACTTATCTTTTGTTAGCAATATTTAGGATCTCAAATTTTGTTCTCTCAGTTATGAGGTACTAGCATTAAGTACTTGTTTCCCAGTACTGCATTTCTCATGTCTAATTTTCTACAGGTTCTAAAACAGTCAGTATTTTTGGAAGGTTGAATTGCAGTTTATTTTATATCTTACGCAAAGAACGACTGCTCTATTTTTGTCTTTTTTTTTTGGGGGGGGGTAAGGAGAAATGCGACATTTTCCTCTACCTCAATACTCAATGTCATGCCTTTATACTTGTGTATAAATATATACCTAAAATATTGCATATATATCTCCCTCCATCTATATCTATATATAAACACACACACACACACATATATACGTCTGTGTGTGCGTCTGTATCTGCAGCCAATACTCACCTGAGTTTATATTATTACTCATAAATTGCTACGTTGATATGTTCTCATAATATTTAATTCTCTTCCCAGACATCAAATATCAACTTTTTACTGTCTAGTTATGCGTATATGAAAATTAATTCTTTTTCGTTACTCGTTTACTGATAAAGGCAACTTTGGATTATCTTGTTTGCAAAAGGTAACCTTCTAAATATTGCATTATAATGGAAACTAGGAAAAAAATGCCCCGAAATTTCTTTTTCTACATTAAACCTGCTAATCACATACCATGTTCGTAATAAAAATGGCATAAATTACAAGAGACTAAGTTTATTTTTCTGTAAGAATTTTTTTAACCTTTGACTGCTTCAGAGAATGAGCTGCTGTAATTACATGAAAAAAATTAACTTTCTTCAGAAGATAATAGTTCTAAAAATTATATATAAATATAAATAAATGTATATATATATATATATATATATATATATATATATATATATATATATATATATATATATATATATATATATATATATATATATATATACATATATATATATATATATATATATATATATATATATATATATATATATATATATATATATATATATGTATATATATATATGTGTATATTATATATATATGTATATATATATATATATATATATATATATATATATATATATATATATATATATATATACATGCTACTTTTACTTGGGTATCTCATTTATTATATTTTTTAGTATATATGCATTTTAGTATTATTTAGGTTAATTCATCTTTTTTCTTTTTCATTATCGTACGTTTGTTTCATACTTTTAATTTATGTTAAAGTCGTAGTGATGTACATTGACTCTCGGTAGTGTTACTTAATTGTAAAACCGGTTTAATGTTTGGTTGGTTGCAACCGCCACCAGGTCTTTTCAATACATTACTTTCTGTGTATAGTTCCTCTTTTATCTTTAATTAGATTTTAATAATATATATATATATATATATATATATGTGTGTGTGTGTGTGTGTGTGTGTGTATGTATGTAAGATATCAAAATTATTTAACTTTAATATTTTATCAAAAACCTTTTCTCTAACATTCTAATTCATTTAAATCTTTTTCCTAGCCTGTAAATGGTTTAATCAACGAAGTATTCTCCACTTAACATTCCTTTCTGTCATAAAACTGTAAAATTACTGTTTATACAGCAGTTACCCGATGTTGGCTGAACATGGTTTCGCGTTTTGCTAAAATTGCATTTAATTCGCTTATTAAGTTGTTTTTTTCTGTGGGAAAATTCTTGTTGTCATCCCTCTTGGGTGCCCCTCTGTCCTGTCAGAGTGAACTCTGTGGCTCTTGGTTGCATGCTGTCCAGAAGATTAGATGTGCTTTGTTGCCGCTGTGGAATACAGTTTTAATTAGACTTCTGCGTTCTCTTCAATGTTGACCTGACTGCATTATTATTATTATTATTGCAAGCTGTTGAGCTTTCCTCTTGTGAAGGAGTTTTATAAAAAATGGATTACACACACACACACACACACACACACACACACACACACATATATATATATATATATATATATATATATATATATATATATATATATATATATATATATATATATATATATATATATATATATATATATATATATATATATATATATATATATATAGATATATATATATATAGATATATATATATGTATAGATATATAGATATATATATAGATATATATAGATATATATATAGATATATATAGATATATATATATATGAATATATATTTATATATGTGTGTGTGTGTGTGTGTGTGTGTGTGTGTGTGTATGTGTGTGTGTGTGTGTGTGTGAATGTGTGTGTGTGTGTGTTGTTTATAGATAGATAGAGAAGGAGAGAGAGATGCACAATATTTTAGGCATTTTGATATTTTATTTTTAAAACTAAAGAATTATATTTACTTTTGAATGCTTATTTTATATAAACTTCAAATTTTTACGTCATCACTTGAAATGCAAATAAGATATTAACACTAGATTTACGAACTGAGCCAATTTGACTTATTAAAAATTTGATCACTATATATATATAAAACTCTAATATTACTTTTCAAAAATATACGTTGGTTTTTAGTTAAGTAATAAAATATATGCATACTTTCTCATACATTCTATACATTCCTCTTCCCCGCAGACACCTTCATTTCGTATTATTAAATGTGGTTTACCTATTTTCACGGTTGTGAGCCAATTTGACTCATAGAATGTATAGGAATATAAATAAATATAGTAATAAATATAGTATGATTTATATAAAGTATAGTATAAAATAAATATAGAGAAGAAGTCGAGAACACTTCCCTTCCAATAACAGAAATTCATGCTATTCACGCACGGAAGAATGGTCAAGTTCAATAATCATGCAAAAGAAAGAGATCTAGAAACTATTGTGGTAAATGTAATAAAAATGTTTGAGGAAAATGTGTTTCAAAACAGATTTTATATGTAAAAAATGTTTTCCGTGAATGTTTTGATAATAAGCATTTCATTTAAATTAATTTCGAATTATTTTCTTTGCAAAAAACTTCGATTTTCTTGTATGAGTCAAATAAGCTCACTTCAGTAAAAATAGGTATATGATCAACATCCGTAAATCTAGTGTTAAGAAGAAGTATTTAGAATTGTAGGCATTTAAAGATTTACGAAATCTGTATTTGATTTAATGCAGATATGTGTTCTTGATCTTTCTAAAGGATATTTCCATTTTATTTTAGATTTTTGTTTGGGAAGCGTTTAAAACATTGTATTCCTTTGATAAATCCCAATATTCTCAGCTTCTACAATTTATTTTACATTAATTATTCATTAGCTGCATCTGTGACACTAAAGACATCCTTTAAGAAATCTATGGATAACATATTCTATTCAAGAGTCAAAAAGTTATAATGACTCTATAAAGGGGGTCGAAATACATCCCTCTTTTTATTATGGCCTGGAAAATATTTTCTCGAAGTTTCCGAGAACTTAATTACGCCGTCTGCCTTCTGTTCACTCCTCCCAAATTGTTAATATATTTAAATGATTCCGCTGTTCTTCGTTTTAATCCATGGTATATTAGTTTCTACCACGTAGTAGAATTAAAAACGGAATAAATATTACATAAACAATTCATATTACTTAATTAGTGTCTTTTGAATATTTATTAAGTCGTCAGACAAAGAAAAATTTGACACTACACGGAGTTTAAAAAATGTGAATAATATAATTATATTTCTCGTACATAAATTTGGAGGAAAAATTTATTAGTTACTGTATGGTGTAAGATTTATTAGGATTAAACTGATTCATATTAAATATCTTTATTTTGGATTTTCTAACATGTGTGTAGGGTATTGAAAAGTATTTAGATATAATGCATATGAGGATAAAGTTATACATACTCAGCAGTTATTCTCTCCTGAAGTACGTAAATCTTTCAAAAGTTGCCATTTCTTTTAAAGTAAGTTTTAAACAACAATTAAAAACGATAGTAATAAAATTAGCCATTTTTTTGTTGCATTATCTTCCTCAAAATGCAAGTTATTAAATATCGTTCTCTATAATAGGTATGGTTTTGATATCTGTCAGAAATAAAATGACAGTTTTATTTAATTTTTATATCGTTAAAAGTTTTCTTTTACCCACTGTAAAAAAATTAACAAATAATATAGCCATCTAGGAACTCACGCTTTTCATCGAAAAGTATCGAAGGAATGGGATATCTGATCATTTACATGTACAGGATTGTTTAGTTTAAACTGAATAGTTCATATAATGTAAATGTATTTCGATTTTACATAACAGTATTAAAAAATTCTAACCATGTAAGTATAATTTTTAAAGTTAAAAATGGAACTTTTTTTTGCCATGCACATTTATACAAAATCTAGATTTCTACCTTCTTTGAAAACGAAAAAGGTTCCCTCAAAAATCTATGATTTTTAATGTGTTGTGCCTTACAATCGGTAACATTTTAAAATTTATCAGAAGCAAGATGAGTTCTTACAGTTATACCATTTTTCTGATAGTTATTTAATCCAGACTGTAATAAATAGTCAGTGTATTCATATTAGTAAGATAACTGTAGGCTGGAAGAGTATATGAGTCACTCACTTTATTTTTGTGAAAAAACTTTGACTGCTGCAGTTGCATATAATTGCTGTTATTTTTGATTTGGCAACTCTTTAGTATTCCAGTAACTTTTCTCAACTTTCTCCAGCTTTCCAACAGGATGGAGAACACACTCGTTTGAACATTAAATTTCAACTATACATGAACGATGAACTTGACTGTTAATTTGGGCATTTTGATAAGGATTTTCTCGCTTTGTTTCCTTGCTCCTTCAGGTTCTATTACTTAACGCCTCTTGACTACATTCTTTAGAACTTACTGGACGTTGAATACATACCCCCACAACGAAATTCATTTAAGGAACTCAGTTAACGAATAAATACTGACCGTTGACAGGGTGATCCTGCAAAATGAATTCAACTATCACCTCGAAATGTGTCGTCTAATTACAAACGCACCGTATAGAACATTTATAGGGTGTGCAAAACAAGTGGTAATATTATAGTTATTATCCTATATCAGCCATATTTGTGCGTATAATACTTTTCAATATACATGATTTTGAAAATTACTGAATATTTTTTAGTTGTTCTGTATAACTAAAGCAAAATCAAATTTCACCAGTCACTCTTAAGACCTTATTCCCTGTCAAGCTGTAAGCGTTGAGAAAGCAATGGCTTCAATTTATAAGGCTTGTTCCCACTGACGATTTCGGGGCTTTTTCGTGTAATAGCAAAATGATTTCAAATTATTTGTTTTGGCTTAGTTTGACGTGATAAGACCTTTTTGGGTTCAAAAACTTTTGAAATCACTCAAAAAATCTGCTTATTCTCTTCAGGAAAAAGAATTGTAAAAGAAATCCGTTGCTTTTACAATGCGTATAAATTGTCGTGTTGTATGATCTTTACAACAATCATTTGTACAACAAATCCTCCATATTATGCAATATTATTTGGAATAAAATTAATCTGATGACTGACGCTCACATTTCTTCTTGAAAAAGGCAGGATATTTTTAGAAAGAAATACAGTTTTAGTCAAGTGAAAGGCCAAATTTATCAAATAAAAGGAGCTTTCTGTACTACATTAAGGGACAATTGTCAGTAAAACATATTTTATATATTTCTAAATACACAAGTGTCCCTCCCACTCTCTCGAAAATAAATTTTAAAAAAATACAGAATAGAAAGTAAATGTATTCAGAATGTAAGTTCAAAATCAGGCAGTGTGCATCAGCACTTGAAATAAAGAGGGCAGGACATGCCGCCCTTTGGAAAACGTTAGATATGAACACTACTCATGGCATACGAATATTTTATATGAACATTATTATCTTTCTGTTTAAACCCAATTCATAATTTAAGCCAAGAATATAATTTTATGTTTCTATTATGTTGCTGATTTAAAGTATAACATTTTGTTCATAAAACTGTATGTTTTTTTATACCCATCTCCTGCATCAGAAAAAAAGGGAAACGAATTAAATTTACTTACTTTTCACTATATTGCTTAAAATAATAATCAAAATTAACAGCGGTATAAAGTATCTTTTTCTTGCAGTTTTGCCATTAAAAAATAATAATAACATTGCCTTTTTCTCTCTACAAAACTTCTATTCACAATGATGCAAACACTATTTCTCTGCGCTCTTTCACGACGATTGAAATAGCTCCAAGATAATAAAAATCTTTAAAAATGGGATCCATTTAAATAATCAAATTACAAATTGGAGAAATATGAAATAATTTTTTTAGCAGCCTATTGCGACGAAGTTAAAATTTTGGTAGCTATTACGTGATGAAGCATCCTTCGCGTACCACCTTAGTTTCATAAAAATAACTGTTATCCATATCAAAAGAAAAAAATATCATTACTGTTGATAAAAATGGTGCTCCAGCCGTAAGAAAAAAAACTAATCCAGCCTCTTAAGATAATATTATGAGAGACAAAATAATCGCCCTTTGTTTGTGTTTTAAGTTGTCTTTTAAATACTAACTTTTTATGGTGTTTCTAAGAAGAATGAAGTTTTAATTAAATAAAATAATTTCATTTTATTGTTGGAGTATATTTTTACTATATAATTAATAACTGTTTTATGGGGAATACTTTATATCTACCAAGCAATTTGCTGTCACATTCGACAGTATTATTTTGTCTTAAAACTAAAGAGAGATTCAAGTAATTTTTTTTTAAATAAAATATTATTTCCTTAATCGCCAGACATAAGTTCTCATTCTGAAATTATAATATTTATTATTATAAGTCAAGTAATAAAAATTTTAAAAATATATCATATTCACTGATAGTTAAAAAATAAATAAATAAAACATTTTAAAAGTAGTAAAACATTTTTTAAAATGTAGTTTTACGTATTATGAAAAAGAAAATGCATTGATTTTAACTTAAGACTGTCTAAACTAAGACCAAACAATTGCCAACTAGTTAGAGCTCAAATCATATTTGGTTGTTGCCATTCTGCCTCGACTTTAATCCACTAATATACAGTGTTATTTTTTAAAAACTTCTTAACAACTAAAAAATAGTTTGTGTAATTTTTATGTTTTCTGGGAATGAGATTTATTTTTAGCATGAGTGCTTGTCATCCCACAAGAACTCTACCCAAAATTTTAAATAGCTGCTATTATTTATATTTGTTATTTGAATTGGCACTTTATGATATTTAGATCTACATGCATCAACTAGAAATTCCGGCGATCAAAGTTACTAATTAGTGTTGTTAGCAATGTTGTATAAGATATTGGTTTGGTCTGTGGCTCTGTGGTCTGCTCTTATGTTATGCTAGGGTAGATGAACTGGGACTTACTGCCTTAATGTAGATTCTAAAAGGTTAAGAAAATCCATGCCACTAATTCGAAATTATGTACTTCAGTATCGAAGAGCAGCGCCATTTGAACATCGTTAGTCTTAGTACAAAATAAGCATTATAGCAGGGGTGGCCAACCTTCGGCTAGCGAGCCACATGCGGATATTTCAATGATTATTTGTGGTTCTCGATAAATGTACCCGAGTTTCCTTTTCATTTTTGTGTTATTATATTTAAAAAAAATTATTGCAGCTGATGGAGCTCCGGCAATATTTGGTAAAAAAATCTGTCTTTTTGGGCTTTTAATAGATGATTCTTACATCCCGCAATTCATACCGATTCACTGCACAATTCACCCAGAACATTTTGTTGCAAAATATTTAAAATATACTGATGTTATGAAAACAGTGTAAGATATTGTAAATTACATACGCACCAAAGCAAAAAACCATTGACAATTCAAAAATTTCCTTGAAAAATCAAAGGACGAAGAATTGACAAATGACATTCAATAAATATAATTTCTGTAGAAAAAAATTTAATACATTTTTTGCATACTTTTTAAGACGTATTTAATTGTGGCTCCCGAAAAATTTCAAATTTTTAAAAATGGATCGCACTATCAAGGAACTTAGCCACCCCTGCATTATAGTTATGAAATACAGTTGCAGCAACCAGGGCCCGACTAAGAAACTTTTGTGCCCAGGGCACAATCCAGTTTTTGTGCCCTCCACCCCCCTGCAAATATATAACGACAATTTATTATTAAAATTAAAGACATATAAAAATTATAACATTGAATTAGCAAACAGATTTAAGAAATTAGCATTGGAGTAATATTAAAATTCAAAAAACACCAAATTTTAATTTTACGTAATCCTTATTATCTCTGTTTAGCCATGCTAAAAATTGAGGACTTTTAAAGACCTAGAGTGACCCAATTTTATTATTTTTTACCTTGTCACACTCACAAGCTCTGTGGGGCGGAAAATAAATAATAATATAATTAAAAATAATTTAAATTGATGAGGTGATTTAATGGTTTATGGTGGTACGTTGCTAATAATCTGTCTTTTAAATAGGCAATAACCCATAGGATAAAAAGAGCACCAGATTTGTTGATGGTATTAATTATCAGGTAAATAACAGTAAAATTAAAGTAAATAGGAAGCAATATAGTTCATGACAAACACAATTACCTCGTACAATAATTTATTAAAACTTAACGATGGTAGCATAAGTTTGCAATTTTTTCCCTCTTAATATGTGTTTCAAGCACTCGTCTAAATTTTCGTGCCCCCTAAAATTTTCATGCTCATGGAAGTGTGATCTAAGCGCCCGTGCGATAATAAGGCCCTCGTTGCAATATCTCTATTGACTAAGATCTTTACACTTTAGTTTTCTTCCTTGAATATATGTCATTCATACATACCACGAAGAGTGATTACAGGAATCAATAAAAATTATTCCGCGTGAACACTCACCGTGAGTTTTTGTTATAAATTTTTTAAATAAATTTACCCATTAAACACAATTAAATATGATATGTAAAAAAATAATCATAATTCATAGTAAATATAACCAAAGGCCATTATAGTGAAGGTATCCCGTGCGTGTAAAAAGGCAATGAAAGGAGGCGTGTGAGCTGAAGGATTAATAGATTTAATAGTGATTAATTAACTATTTTCACTCTGTTGTTTATGTATTCTTAATGGGATGGAAATCGGATATAATTATTTTGTTGTTTAGATCAGTAATTTCGAAAGTTTCAAGTCTCAAAACTAAGTTTAAACGCTCAATATATATATGGTAACAATGGGTGTAACTTGGGACCGAAGAACAAAAGACAAAAATTAAAGGTGAACGAATCGTTTTCATGGCAGCCAATGTAATTAACATGGGGCGTGGTTATTTTAAAGTATTTCATTCTTTAATCCTTAGTTGTGTTTATTAGAGCCTTTCTTTGCAGTGACAAATAGCGTCATTTATGACGTGTCATCATAAGCAAACAAACTGAAACAAAATTGTGTTACTTTCTTTTGAAAAGTACTGCGCATATATCTTATTGTTAAACTACTTTTAGCCATTTTTATAAGATTTCTGAAAAGACAAAATGTATTTCTTGTTTTCAATCATGATTTTTGAATCATTGAATTTTTCAATGACATAATTAATAGATATTAAACTCCTCTAGTTAAAGCATTTCGTAAGATATTTTAGACGGTTTTCTAAAAATCTCTTCACCAAAATCCTTTTTATTATACAACTGTACAAGATGTTAATAATGTCTAATTTAATCACGTGGAAGATATAAAAGTTGCTGTAAAAAAAGACATCTACTTTACTATAATTTCCGAATTTTCGAAGATTGTAATATTTAATAAGTATATCAAAGCATCATTTCCTTAATATAAATTCTATTTTTTGGTTATTTTATGTAGCAAAATTAACTGTTTATATTTGGTTTATGATTGTTTTCTAAAAATGTCTTCTTCAAAATCCTTTTTATTATTCAACTGTGCAAGATGTTAATAATGTCTAATTTAAGCACATGGAAGATATAAAAGTTGCTGTAAAAAAGGTATCTACTTTACTATAATATCCGAATTTTCGAAGACTGTAATACTTGATAAGTATATTAAAGCATAATTTCCTTAACATAAATTTTATTTTTTGGTTATTTTATGTAGCAAAATTATTTGACTGTTTATGTTTGATTCATCCATTGAATAAATACAGTATTAACAAAAATTGTCTTTATTTCAACAATTTATAAGTTTTGTAAAAAAAATCGAGGTGTTAAAAAATTAAATTTTTATAGATAAAAAACATTTCTTATTATATTTTAAAAGGTATAAACATTGGGCCAGATTATAATACTAAATACAAAACCAATGTAAATAAGACATATATAGGAAAAATATTCGTTAACACATTGTATGTGGGACACGTACTAGTACGTTTTCTGACGATTGATACTTGAGTGTTGGTCACGTACTAGTACGGGTTAGTGTAACAACATGGTTTGTTTGTGGGTATAAAAATACAGGAAAACGAAGCCGAATGTTCTTATTTACTACATAGATTCTGGAAAAATTTAGACGAATAAAAACTAGTTTTTACATTATTAGTTTTATGATTGCTCTTTTCATTTTGTATAATGTAAAAATGTTTATATATAACATAATTCGAAAAAATTAAGACTATATACTACTATTTCTATTTGATTTTTCATATTTACGATACTATTATAAATTTATTCACTAAAAATATATTTTTTCTTTACAAAAGTCTTATGGCCGTTATTTATATATTTCTATTTATATATTTTATATTTCAATATAAAATATGAAAAGTTGGTTAAAAAATTAAATAATTTTCGATCTATTGAGATTTAACTGAATAACTAAATTTACGAGCAAAACGCCCGCACCCAGTACTATTTCGCTGCCAAATGTACCGCACACAATGTGTTAATTATTTTGCTTCTATTCTGAAGTCCTTCTAATTTGTTTGTTGTTAACGAGAATTTTATTACAATTCTAAATTGTTTCTTGTCAAACAAAGATTAATCTTATGTTCTGAAATTTAACTTTGCTGCCACTTATAGATTTTTTTCACTAAATAATTTTCCCATCGAAAAATTCTTTAAAGTTAGCCTTTTATCAGCTAATGCAAAGAATTCTATCAGGCAAGTTATTGCTAACTTAAAAAAATATATTTTGTCCTTATTTATTGGGCCTTATTTTTTGTATGTATGGTTATATCATATTATAATTACATTTCAATACATATTTTTTTTACGTTATTCCCTTCTTTGTAATTCATGAGCTTTAAAGATTTTTGTTTTCATAATATAATTTAAAAGATTAATGAGTAAGTTTGTAGCACCATTAGAAGCCTTGCATTAGAAGAATGGGCCTAAAATTGAAGTATCCTCTTTTACTTAATGAAAGGGTCTTCTTACTCATTGACTTAATGAGAAAGGCGTTTTGCGGTTAAGAAGAGTCGGAGGCCTTTCCTTTTATAGCCACACACCACAACTTAAAGCACATGTTACAGGATGATATAGGGGAATGAAGATGACTAAGTAATTTTAACAGCAGAAGTGACTTTTTGAAGGTCTGTTCAATTAAATAGAACCAATAACTAAAAACAGAGTTAACACATTTGTAGCAGAAAAAGTAAAAAATAAGTTGAAAAGTATTTACAATTGCTAATAAATGTATTGAGAAATAACAATATATATGAAATTGCGTGAACATAATTCAAGGAACAATATCAGCTGATTGTATTGAATAGACTATCAATTAATTTGTAAGTATCGGAAAGAAAATCACAGAGCAATCGTCATCAAACTCTTGTAAAACGTAATGTATAAATTGGCATGACTGAAAAAGAAGGCAAGAAGTGCTACAGGACTTACGGTTGAAGCACATATTGCTGTCTAGGTTCACATTCTAGTTAACTACCTCACTTATCTATATCGAATGTTTACGTTATAGGATATAGCAAACTTGAAATCGCTTTTTTTTATATTTATTGCATTGTAAATACAATACGTTACATTAAAGAACCTACTAATCTGGCATTTTTAATAGCAATGGTAAAATGACAAAATACATTTAAAATTTGAAAAGTAATAATAATAGTCAATTTAAAAATAGCTACAAATTTTGATTAAACTTTAAAGCTTCACACATTCCCAAAATTTTTACTATTTAATTTAATTTAGCGATCATCATTTGACCACTTTAGGTTTCGTAGATAATGCTGGGAACGTGTCAACTGACCTATCACTAAAATAACGCAATATTCTAGATAATCTATGGACCACCAAGCTAAATAATTATTTTTTGCAAAAAATGAAATTTTGAGAATGTTTGTACATTATGCATATCTAAATATCTGAATCCATCGGTGCCAAATATATTACAAAAGCGTGAAATAGAGCGGTTTATGGGCAACATATAACATACAGTGTCTAGGCATGTATTTGTATCTATTTTTTACTATCATATTTTTTAAATGCCGTTGATTTGTTTTTTAATTCAAATTTATATTTTCATAGATTCTTATGGAATTTACCCAACAGTTCCAGTTCCTACATTGAAATAAATCTATGTAAATTCAATGTTCTGAAATTGTTAAAACCAAATTTAAATTTAGAAAAATCCAATTCACTAGACATATAAATTTACCGACCTTCGATTTACTAACTTTATAACGAAATCTGAACACAAGTTAATCAGTAAAATATCGGAATTTATTCCTGAAAAATAAAAGCATAATAGATAGGTAATACGTTTTAAATATGTTTATAAGCCTTTTTTTAAAAATATTTAACGATATTTAATGTAAAACTTAATCATTGACATTTAGATGAAAAATTCAGTAATAATATTGAATTCTAACTAATCAATTTATAAAATTATTAATTAAAGATTAAAAAATATTGGTCCGTATGGAGAATAGGCAGTTGATCTACTCGAAACATCTACATGTTTTAAATTTCATGGGAAGGCAACATTGCTAGTGATTCGTAGAACTATAACACTCATCACTAATCAATGCAGTACCAAAAATGTACATAAAAATTTTGAATGCACATTTTTTTGGTTCAGAAATTGTTTGTAAATTTTTTTATTATGTACAGATATGTTTTACAGTTTCCTAGTGAAACAGTAAAAACCGTATTGGTTTCCAGTATTACAAATCCCACTTTAACTACCCCTTTATACATTTCCCAGTCCTTAGTAAGAAAATTTATATAAATTAAAATCTCATCAATGGAGGGATCACTCCCTCGTAGCAACTCCAGTAAATAATCACCAAAACCGGATTCAAACCTTGGGATGATCCGAGTTTTCAAAACCTAAACAAAACGCAACATAAAAGAGTAAGTAATCAGAAACCCATTACTGTGCTCTTATTATGCCATTAAGAAATCATCTACATCGTAAAATATAGCCTTTTGTCTCTTACTATATGAATGAACCCCCGTAAACTACAACAGGACAAGGAATAAAAATGGGAATTGGAAACCTTGATCTACCAGGGACCTCTGTAAAATCGTTAAGATAATTTCGAAGTTCTTACAGGTGTGGTCGAATTTTGCTTTTAAAACGTGGTAGAGAAATATTAATATATTGTTTTTTTAAAAGTGATATTATAGAGTGTATGCTAAAACACATTTTATGAATCGTTAAATCTCGTAGTAGTAGTTAGTTTGTTCGGAGCTCCTTAGCTGAACACTGTATTCGCCATCGTGAGAGTGAATTAGATCAATCAGGGTGAGCATCAGGATTTGCTAGTTCAATTGGGGTAACACAATATTTAAAAATTAAAATTACATTAAAAAGAAATAACAATTTGGCCCTAGATAGCAATATAAATAGTAAAGTGGTAAATTAAAAAGTTATTAATAGATAGTAGGAAGTTTAAAATGTATAGAGAATTTTTATGCAGATGCAAGTATCAATTTTATAAAATTGTAATAATTTTTTGAGTTTTTTATTATATATATAATATATATATATATAACGATATTTACATATATAAACGAACAAGGAGATATAATATTTATTATAGATTAGCCGAAAATAGAACCATTTAAAATAATTAAAACGGTGCGTATAACTGTCTGAACATTGTAACCTGTTGAATATTTATGTGTACATAATTGATATTATTATAAAAAAATTTAATTGGTTAATAATATCTGAGAATTCTACATCTGGAAAGGAATATCGAAATTATAAAGATTCGTTACTGTTTCTCGAATAACCGAGAAGCAAGATTCTAGTATAAATGGAAAACGACTAGAATTTTTTCTTTGTTCTTTACTACCTGCTAGAGCCTGGTCGATCGAGGATTTATCTCCGTATATTGTTTTTTTAGAGACCGCCATTTTTGCTAGATATAATATGGGAATACCTTTTATTGCTGATTGATATTTAACTTCTTGCATAAAAGTATATATATTTATAATTTTGGATATTATCCTGTGTTTTTATAGAATATATAACTAACCTAATTTTGAAAAATAATCGACTGAATATATAACATTAATATAAGTATTTATATTGTGTTTTAAAGTAATATGTTCCGGTATAATTGTATGTGCATATATCTCTGTACGAGATATAGTTAATTTATTGAATTTACATATCTGTACATATATTCTAGTAATAAAATATTTAGTCAAGAATATAAATATTTCATTATTATATTTTATATTTACAATATATATATATAATATATATATATATATATATATATATATATATATTTGGAATAATAAAATTCTATCAAAGTGAAATCCTAACTTAAATATTTTCTGTTTTCCATTGAAAATATAGATTCCCTATTAACAAATTCTAAAACACATTTTTCATAATAATGGCGGCGTACACTCATTTCCTGGCACCTTGAATTTAGAATCGCATTATATATATATATATATATATATATATATATATATATATATATATATAATATATATATATATATATATATATATAATATATATATATATATATATATATATATAGATATATTATATATATATATATATTTTTTGTGTGTGTGTGTGTGTGTAATCAATTTAGCCCATCACAAATGAATCTATATTTATTTCTGATTAGTCGTAAGTACATAGCCGAGAGAGAAAACAAAGAATTAAAGAATCAAGAACAAAGAAGAAATGCGTTTTTGTAGCATATAAAGACACTTCTGAATGAAAAAAATCGTACATCAGAATTTATTGGTGTGTGAGCGAGCCTGTCAGGATTTTTAATGGTTAATCCTGTGGGGACACCTAATCACGCGAAGAAAGCAAAAGCCAAATTAAGCGTTGAATAATAAGTACTGATTGAAACAGGAAATAATTTTGGTATTTTCGGGATTTCCAAATTCATAGAAAGAACAAATGTCAGTGGCCAAATTTTGCCATAAAATGATAAAATCACCAGAAAATTATTTTAATAATTATATTTACGTTGGTTAGTTTTTAAGTTAAAAATATCATTAATTATATATACATGCTGGGATGTCTATTTTGCATTGAAATACATATTCATTAAAGTATCATACGACTTTAAATTATTGAAATCCGTAGTGTTAAACTATTGTCATTATTTATTTTCGTTACATAATGTTTTGTTTCCTTTCAATCATCTACTCTTGTTTGACCATCAAAACTGAGTATAGAATTAAGGAGTAAAACAAGCATTTTCTGTGTAAAAGTGTTTGCTCTTACGTCAAATTTTCAGCTTATCAGCACTCATTGTTTTCGCGAATTAGCAACACTACTGCAAAATTAACGAGGCATGTATCCACTTAAGATTTGAGCATTACACAATAAATGCAGTTACACACTTTACAGCCCAGACAGCGACGGAGGAAGTCTAATAATTCTTTATTGTGATCCCAATGTACTCTTAAGTTAATGATCCCGTGACCTGAATCGTGTCATGAGCCTTGGATGCTTTTCATAGATAGTCTGCGCTGGCGACGAATCTTTCGACACAAAGTGTTCGTGACGCCGAAATTTGTCGCGTGCTAGAACAATCATATTCATTTAAGAAATGGCCAGTGAGTTTAGACGGGAATTAAAAGTTTATAAGATTTAATGATCTTTAATCATTTTTGTTCATAAATACTAAACAATCAATGATAGTAAATAAATAAAGTTAATCATTTTTCGTAAATAAAATTTTCAAAGCTGATGAATTTAGAAGGATTAAAAATTAACAAATATCTAATGTTTTTTCATTTCTTTTATTCATAAATGCTAAACAGAATATAAATTTTCGCAGTTTTTTAAATAGAATTTTCGAGGCCGATAAATTTATACTATTATTAAAAGTTAACAAAATCTAATGATTTTCATTTGTTTTTATTCATAAATGTTATACAATGAAGGATAGTAAACAGAGCGTAAATTAAATAAAATTTTCGAAGCTTATGAATTTAGATTGATTAAAAGTTAATAAAATCTAATGATCTTTCATTTATTTTATTCATAAATGCTAAACAGTACATAAAGCTTCGCAGTTTTTGAAATAGAATTTTCGAGGCCGATGAAATTATACTTTTATTAACAAAACCTAATGATTTTTATTTGTTTTATTTATAAATGTTAAAGAATGAATGATAGTAAACAGAGGGTAAGTTTTACCATTTTTTGTAAATAGAATTTTTTGAAGCTGATGAATTTAAACTGATTAAAAGTTAACAAAATCTATTGATCTTTTATTTGTTTTATTCATAAATGCTAAACAATCAACAATAGTAAACAGAACATAAAGCTTCGCATTTTTTGAAATAGAATTTTCGAAGCCTATGAATTTAGACTACGATTAAAAGTAAACAAAACATAATAATCGTTAATTTGTTTTATTCATAAATGATAAACAATTAACGATAGTAAACAGATCGTAGGGATTCAAATGTTTTAAAATAAAATTTTCGAATCCAATGAACTTAGAATATGATTAAAAGTTTATAAAATCTAATGATCTTTCATCTTTTATTCATAAAAGCTAAACAATCAATAATAGTAAACATAACATTAAGCTTCACATTGTTTGTAAGTAAAATTTTCGAAGCCGAGTAATACAGACTACGATTAAAAGTTGACAAGGTCTAATGATATTTCATTTGTTTCATTCATAAATGCTAAACAACCAATAATAGTAAACAGAACATTAGGCTTCACAATGTTTGTAATTAAAATTTTCGGAGCCGATGAATTTAGACTATAATTAAAAGTTAACAAGGTCTAATGATATTTCATTTGTTTCATTCATAAGGGCTAAACAATCAATAATAGTAAACAGAACATTAGGCTTCACAATGTTTGTAATTAAAATTTTCGAAGCCGAGAAATACAGACTACGCGTAATTTTTATCCATTTTTTGTAAATAAAATTTTCGAAGCTGATGAATTTAGACTGATTTAAAGTTAAAAATATCAAATGATCTTTCACTTCTTTTATTCATAAATGCTAAACAGAACATAAAGCGTCGCAGGTTTTGAAATAGAATTTTCGAGGCCGATGAAATTAGAATATTATTAACAAAACCTAATGATTTTTATTTGTTTTATTTATAAATGTTAAAGAATGAATGATAGTAAATTTTACCATTTTTTTGTAAATAGAATTTTTGAAGCTGATGAATTTAAATGATTAATAGTTAACAAAATCTATTGATCTTTTTTTATTTGTTTCATTCATAAATGCTAAACAATCAACAGCAATAAACAGAACATAAAGCATCGCATTTTTTGAAATAGAATTTTCGAAGCCTATGAATTTAGACTATGATTAAAAGTAAACAAAACATAATAATCGTTAATTTGTTTTATTCAAAAATGATAAACAATCAACGATAGTAAACAGATCGTAGGGATTCAAATGATTTGAAATAAAATTTTCGAATCCAATGAATTTAGAATATGAATAAAAGTTTATAAAATCTAATGATCTTTCATCTTTTTTATTCATAAAGGCTAAACAATCAATAATAGTAAACAGAACATTAAGCTTCACAATGTTTGTAATTAAAATTTTCGAAGCCGAGGAATACAGACTAAGATTAAAAGTTAACAAGGTCTAATGATATTTCATTTGTTTCATTCATAAATGCTAAACAATCAATAATAGTAAACAGAACATTAAGCTTCACAATGTTTGTAATTAAAATTTTCGAAGTCGAGGAATACAGACTACGATTAAAAGTTAACAAGGTCTAATGATATTTCATTTGTTTCATTTATACATGCTAAACAATCAATAATAGTAAACAGAACATTAAGCTTCACAATGTTTGTAATTAAAATTTTCGAAGCCGAAGAAACAGACTACGATTAAAAGTTAACAAGGTCTAATGATATTTCATTTGCTTCATTCATAAAGGCTAAACAATCAATAATAGTAAACGGAAAATTAAGCTTCACATTGTTTGTAAGTAAAGTTTTCGAAGACGATGAATTTAGACAATAATTAAAAGTTAACAAGATCTAATGATCTTTCATCTTTTTTATTCAAGAATGCTGGTAATTGATGATAGTAAACAGAACGTAAAGATTTATATTTTTTTTGTGAATAAAATTTTCGAAGTCGATGAATTTAAACTATGAATAAAAGTTTAAAGATCAAATGATCTTTCCTCATTTTTATTCTTAAATTCCAAACAATAAATAATAATACGGCCACCTAGATTATAAAGTGGTTGCCATTTTGTATTCCAATCCGATAGATTTGGGTTCGATTTTCGAGTAAAGATTCTTTGTATTTGTGTGTTGTCCACTTATAAGGAAAGAATTTTCCTCACATGTATGGTGTTTTATAATAAAATGTGTCAATAATGCAGCGTTATGTATGGTAAAAAGCTAATTAAAGCAAAGCTAGTTCCCACTTTTGTAAGCAAAATGATACACATAACCTAAAGATTCACTTTTACTTCTTAATATATTTTTTAAATTTGATTAGAGGATGATTCAAAATATTAAAGAAATATAATTATTTTTGACTTTTTTAAATTCTTAAATGCTACACAATTAGTGATATTAAACAGAATGTAAAGCTTCACATTTTTTGTTCATAAAACTACCACCAAAACATCTACAGATCAATCATATTTTTTTATGCAACTCAACATAAAGCTTCATTAATTGACTAGTTAAAATTTTAAATTCAACAAGTTTCAACGGTAATTAAAAGCATTTAATAAACTTTCACTGTATTTATTCATAAATGCTAAGTAATCAATGGTAGTAAACACAACGTAAACTTTCAAAAATATTTTGCTAACAAAATTTGAAAACCTCATATTAATATCAAAATTTTCTTCTTTTATTTACATATGTAGTCAGTTTTTGATTCTAGACATTAACTTTCGTAGATAAAAAACAATAAAAGGGTGTTTTTAAAACTGTATTATTTACATGAACATTGAATATTATATTCATTGTTTCCTAATATACTTTATCACCAACAATCATTAATCAACAATAATATAAGTAAAATATCAAATGGGAAAAATAATTTTAGGAGGCTGTGCAACGAAAAGTAGATTTGGTTGAATAAAAAAAATTCAAAGACTAATATTTGACTAGAATCCGAAAATGTACATTTGACAGTGCAATCTGAGAACAAGTAACTTTCATATTTTGGGTTGAATCGTGCTTTTAAAGCAATGGCACCTTTTAACCCTTTATCTACTGCATTATGAACTACTGAAAATTTCTTCATTAGCATATTTTTTTTTTTGCTGTCATATTGATAATTAAAGAAAATACAAGAAAAAAATCTCCCTGGTGCGAAATTTAATTTGTTAGAACTAATTAATTAAAGTGGTACTTAAAAGTACCGTCAGTAGATAAAGGGTTAAAGCAATGCAGAGGTAAAATCTGTAATATAGAATCTAATAAATTAAAGGCCCTATATAGATTTTAAATGTCTTATACAATATTGCAATCGAAAATGATAATCAAGGTGAAAATTAACATAGACTCTACGTACAAATCTAAACATGGTGATTTGCATTTCACATATCTGATAAATTCTAATTTGAAATTCTAAACGGGATAATTTTAGAACTTAAGTGAACTCTTACTTAAAATTAAATTTTATACATCTGAGAAACTAACCACATATTCTAAACAGAAATAATCCACTATTAATTCATGCTAAAAAGTGTATTCCAAAATTTTATAAGTAAAAATATAATTCAATAAAAATATACAAATCATATATTTTTACTTGTAAATTTTGTCATGCAATTTTATTTATAATTTCTATCCATAAATTATAAGTAAATATC
>CM063510.1:71453964-71461464 GCA_032207245.1 Pardosa pseudoannulata
CATTCTGTTATGAGTGATCCTCGTGGTGAAATGACCTACGACCCTCAACCTTTGATCTGAACCCATCCACACGGTGTGGTCAATCAGAGCTGTAAATAGTAACTATCGATATTTTCCTGTACTCCAGAACACAATCCAAGATTGCGCTACTTGCTACTACTGATTCGTTCTGCTTTATGGGTTTCATTTTTTTCATGGTTCATTACCGGTTCAATACGATGTTTTCTCGTGACTTTTGTTTACACTTGATCATCTGCAGTTCACGTGACGTGCTCCCCTCCTTCTTCCGATTTTGAGGATTTGAGCAATGAACACAGATAGTGCGCACCGGCGGATGGTCCGAGGCTTAAGAAATTTGCTCTTTAAACACAGATAGTCCGCGGACTATACGCACGAAGTTACCGTAATTATTATGTAACAAGTAATTTTTACTAACAAAAATATTCTTTATTCTCACTTATTACAAGAATGCTTTTCTGCACGAATTCCATGAATTCATTTTTTATATATAGCGCAAATTAAGTTGGATCGTCTAATTAAATTTCCACTTTTTTTACTGCATACTGTGATGAGGCGATTTAGATCAGTTATATAATTGATTCTTTCATACAAGAAATAAAATTTTCGGAATCTTAATCTGATCACATCTTTGTAACAAGACAGAGGACCATAAATTTATATTCAACGGATATTGTTGTCTTGTACGGTGGTCACGGGCGGGGTTCTGATGCCAGTCCCAGATTAGAATCCCGTCTCCGTACTTGACATTAAATAAGAATGTACCTTTGTGGAGTATTTATGAGTCCCTAATAGACAGTGCCCAATTAGAAGGGATAAGGTGTTTCACGTTGGCGGTGTCAAGGCGGGGTTTAAGCAGACCAATGAGATTCTTACAACTATCTCGATTGGATGATAAGAAGAAGAGGGGACAAGGTTGAAATAAATAAATATGAAAAATCTAATTAAGAAGAGGTTCGGAGGTCTCAAAAAAAGAAGGTGTTCGATAGTCGAGACTAGAGGAGAGTCCGACAGAAGGTGAAGAGGTTCGATAGTCGAGACGAAGAGAGGAGTCTGACAGAAGAGGTTCAGAAGTCCGGCAGAAGGTGTTTGATAGTCCAGACGAGGAGAAAAGTCCGACGGAACGAGTTCGAGAGTCCAGTCAAGCCCAACGGGAAGTGTTCCTACATCAAATAGCACGGCCGCCCCCAAACATTCAGGAGGAAACCCCGGACCAGACGGACGAATTATCCATAGATACCCATCAACCAGCAGTTTTCCGGTACACAATTTTACTCCTCAAAGGTTCCCCTTTTTACATACATTTTGAAATTGAGATTAGGTCCTCTCTCTATTTACAAAATTACTTAAGTATTAAAAAATTGACAGAACTAATTTAGAAGATGTTGACAAAGCTTAATTTATAAAAATTGGTATCAGTTTTGTATGTACATAGTTGTATATGCATAATAATAAATTTACTTTTTTTATATTAAGCTAGTTTCGGATGCTGTTAATTTAGCTTTTAGTTTATCTCTATATTTATGTCTGAGTTTCTCAGAACCTGTGGTTAAATTTAGTACAAAAATACTTTACACAATGCAATCAAAATAAAATACCCACTATACATTTGATCACAGGTTGTTACTCAAATATAAACGAGGACTACACGACACATACATCACATTGTCGCAAATTTCACCCAGTCAATTTTGTTTAAGAAAACCTTGTACTTATTGGTAGTCTTCCTGTGGCATTTTTGCTTGCTAACCATTCCTCCTCTATAGCATCAATAACGATCAGTATAACACTTGTTGAGAAAGTGAAAACAGTTTCTAATTTCTATACAACAATGAAAAGGATTTGCTACAAATGATCAGTATAACACTTGTTGAGAAAGTGAAAACAGTTTCTAATTTCTACACAACAATGAAAACGATATGCTACAAATGATCAGTATAACACTTGTTGAGAAAGTGAAAACAGTTTCTAATTTCTATACAACAATGAAAAGGATTTTTTTTTGCTACAAATAAATAAATAAATAAAACAAGCTCATTTTGTCTACCGTACCACAATCTACGTCTTTACTGCATTACTACTTACCACTGTATTTTACTTTAATTCTTCTATCATTAAAGTTCACAAATGAGTAAAATAAATACAAACTGCGATTGGTATGAATTCCACTTCTCTCAATAAATGCGAAAATTATACTAACCAACAACAGCGTCTCCGCATTTTCCGTACAAAATAAGAGAAGACCGCATTTTTGGCACATGAAAAGCGAAGCGCGATAGCGCTTCGCCGCACTCAAACTGTTAATTTACCTTTTACGGTATTCAGTAGTATATATAGAGAAGGATTCTGTAAATTTAGGTTATTAAACAAGGTTACTTTAATATTTCAGTAACAATCAAACTAACACAATTCAAAATGCTTATATATTAGTAAACATTGACGTATTAGCTGGATCTTCACAATTTATTAATCACATGTGCTTTAATGTAGATACTGTAATATCTTTCCTATTTTAGGTATATAATTATATACAGACGGAAAATTGTTTAAATAATTGTTTAAATTTTATCCCTTTTTTAAAAGCTCATAGGAATATAAAAAGTTCAGCAAACTAACCATTAAACTGTTTTAGTTGAAATGTTTACACGTGTACATATATTTCATCCCGAGCTACAGATTTTGTTTCATATTGAAACACTTATATTAGTATTTCTAACTCTTCCTTCTGTTAAAAAAAGAATTTTGGTGTCTGTCACTGAAAGGTTTGACGTTTTGTTTTCGATACAGCCAGAACAATTCACTTTGAGTTATTTTTAGTATCCTACATATTTTAAATTGCATAAAAGTTTCAAAATTGAAACATGTCTACATCTGGATTTTGTTATGATTTATTACTAATTGAATTTTAGGATTTATTTATTTTGCTGTGTTTTGTTACGAGGAAGCTTAGGCCAGTATAATAAGACTAATTTCTTTCTTGACATACTCCACACTTTAAAATTAATAGTAAATTCGTAAAAATAACATTTCATTTCAAGTTTAAAACTTATATATGTAATTAAATAGCTTTTGTAAATTTGTTTTCTATTTTAGTAGTAAGCTTTTGCATACTTTTTCATTTATATTTTGTAGGAAAAGTTTCTGTTTTCTTAGTAAAGTTTCAGAAAATACTTCAGACATTAATGTTCTGTTTTTCTAATCTCATTTTAAACCACTTTCGATAAAATCATTTTAAAGGGTTTTATTAGTTGAATACTAGTGTAATTTATATAAGATAGTCATAAATTTAAAAGTCATCCTCATGTGTAATATGAGTTTTAAAAAACTAATTATTATCTTATTAACTAAATTAGAAATCTTCAAAAGTGAAGTTAACTTTATTCAAACTATTAAATTTACTTTACTATATAATTTACTTTATTACTATTATTACTTAGTATTTAATTTACTTTATTATTTAATTTACTTTTCAAACTATTTAATTATACTTTTATTCAAACTTTATTCAACTATTTTTTCTAATCTCATTTTAAACCACTTTCGATAAAATCCTTTTAAAGGGTTTTATTAGTTGAATACTAGTGTAATTTATATAAGACAGACATAAATTTAACACACACCCTCATATGTAATATGAGATTTAATAAGCTAATTATTAGCTTATTGACTAAATTAGGCATCTTCAAAAGTGGAGTTAACTTTATTCAAACTATTAAATTTACTTTACTATATAATTTACTTTATTACTATTATTACTTAGTATTTAATTTACTTTATTATTTAATTTACTTTTCAAACTATTTAATTATACTTTTATTCAAACTTTATTCAACTATTTTTTCTAATCATATTTCAAACCGCTTTCTATGGAAATCATTTTAAAGGATTTTATTAGTAGAATACTAGTGTAATTTATATAAGACAGACATAAATTTAACACACACCCTCATATGTAATATGAGATTTAATAAGCTAATTATTAGCTTATTGACTAAATTAGGCATCTTCAAAAGTGGAGTTAACTTTATTCAACTGTTTAATTTACTTTGCATATAATATTTAATAATTTACTTTATTACTATTATTATTACTTAGTATTTAATTTACTTTATTATTTAATTTACTTTTCAAACTATTTAATTATACTTTTATTCAAACTTTATTCAACTATTTTTTCTAATCATATTTCAAACCGCTTTCTATGGAAATCATTTTAAAGGATTTTATTAGTAGAATACTAGTGTAATTTATATAAGACAGACATAAATTTAACACACATCCTCATGTGTAATATGAGTTTTAAAAAGCTAATTATTAGCTTATTGACTAAATTAGGCATCTTCAAAAGTGGAGTTAACTTTATTCAACTGTTTAATTTACTTTACTATATAATTTACTTTAATACTATTATTTCTTACTATCTAATTTACTTTTCAAACTATTTAATTATACTTTTATTCAAACTCTATTCAACTATTTTCTCTAATCCCATTTCAAACCGCTTTCGATGAAAATCATTTTAAAGGATTTTATTTATAGAATACTAGTGTAATTTATATAAGACAGACATAAATTTAACACACATCCTCATGTGTAATATGAGTTTTAAAAAGCTAATTATTAGCTTATTAGCTAAATTAGGTATCTTCAAAAGGGAATTTAACTTTATTCAAACTTCACTTAGTATTTATGATATTGTTTATTTTAGGTGAAAGTGATTGTAGTCTTCCTAAATTTTTAGTTCTCTAATTAAGATAAATCATGTAGGTAAATGAATACATTTCCGAAAATTCTTTTAGAAGAATATTTTATAACTTTAAAAATATTTATACAGTCTTTCAATGGCGTCAGCAGTTTTAAATAATTGAAACAGCTTTGAAGATGAAGATATAATTTAAGAATTTTAAAATATAAAACTGCTGACGTAGAAACTTATGGGTACTAATTTTGGGTTCTTTTAACAGGTATGCAACGGAATTTAAATTAATCATAATAAGGCTTTCTAATTAAAATTTTCTAATTAAGTCACGCTGAAAACTTTGTGTTGTGCACAAGATGATCTAGTTTCTCCCCCTTTTGTCATATTTTATACTTTAGGAGGTTTTTCGTTTAAAATAATTATTTCGTAATTTCGATACTAGCATTTTTCTTCTCGTGGACGTCTATTAAAACTTTTTTAAGTAAGAGAAAATAATTTATGTTCTATTTATTCTTCTCAGGTCTCAAAAGTAAATAATTTCTGTTTGTGAAACGCAATGATAAGGAACACGTTCATAATGAAATTATGATTTCAAGAAATGATTACTCTGTCATACATCATAACAAATTATTAGCAGGGCGTTACGTGTCAATTCAAACAGCCCGCAAGTAAATGATACATGTAAAACTATAAAAGTCTAGGGTGTTATTAAATTTTCAAGGCATTGAAATTTGTGTGTAAGAAATAAAAGAATTGCTATACACTCTGACTGCATGTTTAAAGAAGAAAAATTATTCCATTGTTTGAAATTGGCAGAACAGCAAAAACCACTCCTCCCTCTGAATTCATTTCAACACTTAACTACTCGAGTTGAAATTCAAAAGACGATGTAACTCACTAAGTTATTATAAAACGTCATTACCAGCGTAGAAAATGTGTTCGCTCGCATACATTTGTTTTAAGAAGAACTTATCTATTCATCCATTAAGTATGAATAGTCTCGCTGTACATCTGGCAGAACCATTTTAAAAAACATTAAATCATTTACAGCTGCAGAACTAGTAAAAACAAATATGGAAGATGTTATAATTTGTTACCACCCACGAAGTGTGTGTTGTGAATTTGAGAGGGAATGAGCAATGATTGTTGGGAATAAAAACAAAAAAGGAAAACAAAGATACGATGAGGCTGGATAAGTTATGGGTGATTTCCGGCGAGGGAAACTTTTTTTTCTGACATGTTAAAAATGTATTACTTGATGGTATCTGGGGGTGTCGATGGCGAAAAAAAGTTTATCTTATGTAAGCAAACTTTATTTCTATTTTATATTCAGACATTCCAAAGCGGTCAGCTATCAAATATAAAAAAGTTTTTTAGAAATGTGTTTTGTTGATATCGAACCCAATGTTTAACCTTTTACAGTCCGAATTCAGATCCAGATATATTTTAAATTATTTTTTTTGCATATCATGCCGTCTAATGCTTCAGACCAAATAATTTCCTCTACGGAGAGCATTTCTTGAAAGGGGTAGGAAATGAAGGGGAATTCCCAAATTTCAGTTCTATTAGCAGTCTTTTTTTGAAAGGTGTTAAATGTATTTTGTCTGAAAACTACAAGTTACAACCGCTCTTCTAAGAATTGCACCAAGGAAAGTTAGGCCTCAACCTGGACTCAAAGTTTACCGCCCTATATCACAGAGGAAAAGTGATGGCCATTTTCTTGTACAAACAACACGAGGTAGATGTGCATAGTGCACATTAAATGCAAGATTCGCTTGCAATGAGTGCAAGAAAAAATTGCATCTCCATTGATTTCCAATATATTATATAATATACTATATTTGATTCAAAAAACAAAGTCTTCACACAAACATTTAAAACAATCTGTAGTATATCCATGTTACAGTTAAACGGCTATTTACGGCATAAAACAATACAGAAATGAGGAAAAGATGTATAAATAAGGATGCAATATCATACGCATATACAGCCATTAACACTTTAAAGAACAGTGATTTCGTAGTGAAACCAACTGCTAAAATATTTTTCTCTTCTGTTTTAAGGTAAATGATTTTTTTTCGGGTGTTTTTGACACTTCAAACTATTAATAAATGGTATCACAACACACAGTTTATTTTTCTTTTTAAAATATAAGCGTTTAAACTTCTTTCCCTGGAAAATAAAGGTATTCGATTTTCGTTTGTAATGACCCCAAATAAATATACTTACCCAAAACATCACTTATAAATTGTTTAGTTAGCTGTTTATCTATTAGGTGTAATTATGCAGTATTCTTTCAATATTACTTAAATTCTAAGAATGTATTATATTCGAACTATACAAGGGGGTGGGAGTTTCACAGTTAAAACCTACTGCCCCTCCCCCTCCAAACTATCAAAAAGCATTTTAATATGTTTTACATATATAAGGTTCATAGGTAACATTTGTAACCTATCTCCATTAAATTCCGAAGAATTTCCACTAGTAAACTATAAAGGGTTAAAAAATGCTAGAGGTAAATGATTTTGAAATTTGGAAGTCAAAGGCTTTAATGTAATCTGAAATCATGTAATAGTTTTTAATAATCAAATAAATATTATTGTTGATTATGACTCTAAAATATTCAACTTACAAATTTAAGTAGAAAATTTCTAAAATTCTAGCTCTTTCATTAGCTAATGATGCTACTATCACTCCTGACTTTTCTAACATTTGAAAATGCAATTTTTTAATTTTTTTCACTACCATAGTCTTTCATATTTTTTCATATAGTTTATGGAGAC
>CM063510.1:71471464-71508964 GCA_032207245.1 Pardosa pseudoannulata
TTAATATTATATATTTATATACTGAGAGCAACTTATTATTAACTTCTGTTGAATTTACTAAATTAATTTTCATCTTATTAATATTATCTGCCAGATAGCAAGATTGACATTAATAGGCGAAAGTGGTGGAAGTTTATCTTAAGTTAATTATCGAAAATCAATTCCATACTGATCCTGATATAATGCTTCCAAGTAGAAAATTTCATCAGTAACTGATGTGTAAACACATATATCTGACTTTATTCAGTGAAAGGTGAAAAGTAGTATTTATTTTATACTCGCTATTTATATAACTATGTTTGTGCAAGCTAACCCAAAATAGAAGCTACATTTTTTCATTAATTTTGAACACTACAAAAACTAAATGTTTTCGAAAATCTGAAAATAGGCGATACTTTTTCTTAGATAAAATTTGACTTTTTATTTAAAGAAATGATTTGTTCTCAGAGAGGTTACAAGTAGATAGAATGAAAATTCATATCAACTGTTAAGCACAAAAGTTCTAGATACAACGATCTGCATCATGATATAACTATGTTTGTGTAAGTTAACTCAAAATAGAAGCTAAATTTTTTCATTAATTTTGAGTACTACAAAAACTAAATATTTTCGAAAATCTGCAGATATGCGATACTTTTTCTTAGATAAAATTTGACTTTTTATTTAAAGAAATGATTTGTTCTCATAGAGGTTACAAGTTGATAGAAGGAAAATTCATATCAACTTTTAAGTACAAACTTTCTAAATACAACAATCTGCATCATGATATACCTATGCTTGTGTAAGTTAACTCAAAACAGAAGCTAATTTTTTTCATTAATTTTGAATATTACAAAAACTAAATTTTTTCTAAAATCTGAAAGTAGGAGATACTTTTTCTTAGATAAAATTTCACTTTTACTTAAAGAAATGGTTTGTTCTCAGAGAGGTTACAAGTTGATAGAATGAAAATTCCTATCAACTTTTAAGCACAAACTTTCTAGATACAACGATCTGCATCATGATATAACTATGCTTGTGTAAGTTAACTCAAAACAGAAGCTAATTTTTTTTCATTAATTTTGAATGTTACAAAAACTAAATTTTTTTTAAATCTGAAAATTAGCGATACTTTTTATTAGATAAAATTTGACTTTTTACTTAAAGAAATGATTTGTTCTCAGAGAGGTTACAAGTAGATAGAATGAAAATTCATTTCAACTTTTAAGCACAAACGTTCTAGATACAACAATCTGCATAATGATATAACTATGTTGGTGTAAGTTAAATCAAAACAGAAGCTAATTTTTTTCATTGATTTTAAATACAAAAACTAAAAAAATCTGAAAATATGCGATACTTTTTCTTAGATAAAATTTGACTTTTTACATAAAGAAATGATTTGTTCTCAGAGAGGTTACAAGTAGATAGAATG
Source organism: Pardosa pseudoannulata (assembly GCA_032207245.1). Classification (NCBI taxonomy): domain Eukaryota; kingdom Metazoa; phylum Arthropoda; class Arachnida; order Araneae; family Lycosidae; genus Pardosa; species Pardosa pseudoannulata. Next base: position 71,472,879 of record CM063510.1, read on the forward strand.
AAAATACCTATCAACTTAAGCCCAAACGATCTAGACACAACAATCTGCATCATATATCGTGCATTATAAAGCAGGAGAAAGTTCATTAAATCTTAATAAAATTTAAATTATTTCATTTATGGATTTGGAAGTTGTTCTGTTTACGTAACAATATATTTTTGTATCTCTTGAATATAATACTACCTCTTCCTTTTTTAAAAATAAATTGTATCCTTGAAATATCTCTAACAGCACACAAGAGCACTGAAATCTCTCTTCATCTTCAATATTTACCAATCAACATCATATATTGTGTATTATAAAGCAGCAGAAAGTTCATTAAAGCTTAATAAAATTTAAATTATTGCTGTTATGGATTTGGAAATTGTTCTGTTTACGTGACAATATATTTTTGTATCTCTTAAATATAATCCTACCTCTTCCTTTTTAAAAAATAAATTGTATCCTTGAAATATCTGTAACAGCACACAAGAGCACTGAAATCTCTCTTCATCTTCAATATTTACCAATCAACATCATATATCGTGCATTATAAAGCAGCAGAAAGTTCATTAAAGCTTAATAAAATTTAAATTATTGCTGTTATGGATTTGGAAATTGTTCTGTTTACGGGACAATATATTTTTGTATCTCTTGAATATAATCCTACCTCTTCCTTTTTAAAAAATACATTGTATCCTTTAAATATCTGTAACATCACACAAGAACACTGAAATCTCTCTTAATCTTCAATGTTTACCAGTTCACTTGGGTAATGAAGGAAATGAGTGCTCAGACCTCACTAAAAAGGAATCTCGAAACCCAAAATATTTCAGAGAAAAATGAAATTTTTTCCAAGAAATATTCGTAACAATAATGCAACACTTATCCTTCTGTATATACCATTTCACTTGGGAATAAAAGGAAATAAACGAGCCTGGTGCTTTTAGGAGTCTGCCACTATTTCATTTACGTATGTAAATGAGGTTGCCAAATGTAAACTATTAAGCCAGACTTTTAAAAAGCTTATGATTCATGACATCAACTGTTCTAGAAACTTATCTGCAATAGTAAGATTCTATACTTAACATTTCAAAGACATGGAAATATGTTTATATAAGAAGATTTTTCCTGATCCCTTGGTATTGTTTAGAAACTCTATTAAACTCAATTTGCTTCCATTGCTGTTTTCTTCTATAAAATCATTATCGCAAGAGAATCTCTATAGACTCACCTGAGATTACACTCCATATCAGCCGAACATTTCGAATACACTATTACTTATCCAAATCCAAACACAGAAAAATAAGCAAAACGAACTACAGATAGGACCATTTCAACATTCAATCAACTCCTAAAATTTTGTTTAAATGTCTATCAAGCGTATTTAGTATCTACAAGTGGATCACTCATTTTCTTTTGATAAAATAAATAACATTTGTTTTCTAATAAGTTAAAAAAAATCTGATTTTCTTCTAAGAATTCCTAAAATCCTAATGATACTTGGTAAGAACAAATTTTTCCCATGATTTCTTGCCACTTTTAAGATCTCTGACACCTTAGAACTTTTGACCAGCATGAAGAAAACCTTGCAGGGTTGTGATTTTGACTGGCCAAAACTAATTTTGACCCAGACACTGGATAAAATTGGTTTTAACCGTTCAAAGCTGGTCAAAAGTTATGAAAAATGGTCAGAAGTGACCGAATTGTTAAAAATAGTTTTAAATGATCTTAATTCTAATATATAGTATCGTTTTTAATTAGAAGTGTCTTTTAATAAGCAATAAAAATTGTAGTGACTTTAAACAAAATATTACACTAGCAAGTTCATGAGATTTAACTTGCTTATACAGTATAATAAGAATGTTTGAATTTTGAAAAGGAACCATGCACATGCAATTGTAAAAATGTAATCCAGTTGCAGTAAAAAACATAAAATATGAGTTACAGTTAAAAAATAAAACATGAGTTGAAGCTAAAAACATAAGTTGTAGTTAAAATCATCAAAGTTAAGAGTAATCCAAAATAAATTAGGAAATCATTTAAATTTAGAGACAACTACAAAACTTGTTACTTTTAACCATTTTTTGAATTCAACATAAATTAATATTTAATATTAAATTATTAATTTTGTATAAAAAATAAGTAGAACATTTTTTTTGTATCTTGGTGTTATGTTATATTTGTTATTTTCTGGTGTTATTTATATTATGATGTTTTTAACACATGTAATGTGCCTTTATCATATGCTAGTAAACTATTCGATTAGTAATAAATATATTGAAAAGTGAATTTCAGTGGACAAAACTCAGTGGTTATTAAATAATGGATTAAACAGATCAATTTGAATAAAATAAAAAAAATCATGAATAAAACGGCCGAACGATGGCCGAATGGTAGAGTGCTGCTCTTCGGAACCGGAGTTCGTGGGTTCGAATCCCGCTGCTGGCATGGATGTTTGTAGCCGTTCGGAATCGGCTTTAAACTGTAGGTCCCGGTCTCATTAGCCCTCGTGTGCATAACAGTAGACCGTAACGCTCCAAACCTAACTAACTAACATAAATAAAACGAGCTATTTAGGATTAAATAGCACAATTTGAATAAAATAAAAAAACTTGGATAAAACGAGGTATTTAGGATTAAAAACTTTGTTCAAAGCCAGTTAATTAATTAGGAAACTACCCGTATAGTCTCAATATTCATATAAAAATAATCAAATATATTCATTTACTAAATAACCGTCGACTTTCAGAATCGGTTGATAATAAAAGAATAATGTTTGTTCAATTGTATTATATATTAAATTTGCTGTTTCTATTAATTTGGAGTTAATATCTATTTTTGTTATGTAAACTTGAAGTAATTCATCTAGTACTTTTTTTTTATTCATTCATATAAGAAATGGTAGTTGCTCTTAAAAAGATGTACTGGATTACTCTCATTTTCTTGCATCTAGAACTATTATAAAGTCTAGTTGTTCACCACATTCGATTAGAATGTACTATCATGCGTATTCAATATCTGAAAGTGGATAAATCATTTTCTTTTAATAAAATAAATAACATTTGTTTTCTAAAAAAATTTTAAAAATAATTTTCTTTTCAGAATTTTCAAAATTTGAACGATGCTTGGTAGGAATAAACTTTTCTCCTGATTCCTTGCGTCTTTTAAAATCTTTAACATCTTGGAATTTTTTGCCTAGTACGAACTTTTACCAGCATCTCTTTATAACGAATCGGAAAAAATGTAATAATTCGGATGCAATTTTTTTTCACCAATACATGCCATTTAAAGTGACGGTAATAAACATGCACAACAGTAATAAAAATACAGTAAAGAGCATAAACTAAAAGTATTAAAATAGTAAAAAGTACATTGTAGATAAAAATTTATCCGCAGATTTAACAAATTTTTAAATTTTCAGACATACAGAAACAAGTTTTTAAATTTTCTAAATTTCTTTTTAAAGACAATTAAAGTACAATAAAGGTCATAAACTATAATCTAATATTTTGTATTCTTAAATTTTTGCATACTAGTTTAAATATTTATGAGTAATATTATGTTTTAAATAATACTTAAAATATAAGTATTTAAAGCAGTACACATAAATTTTAGGCACAATTATAATCGAACAGCCCCCACCCAGGTTGCCATATGTAAGAAACCCCGTCTACTTTGGCAAATATAGATAAAGAATCAAACTTTGAGGGTACCTTAAACTGCAGTGAAGCCTAACTAATCCTTTCGATATAACTGATATTAACGTTGATGGTCATAACGCAAAATATATTTGCCACAAAATGTTTAAATATATGTATTTAGGATTGATAAAACATTTCGCGGTTTATTGAGCTATATGGGACATTACAAAAGCATAACTAAAGACAATTTTTAAAACTGCTGCGAATCCATAGTTTTTGAGTAGTAATTCATAGTTATTAAAAAGCAAAATAAAATACTAAATTGGGTAATGGAAAATATAATATGTATGATTTATATATTTGATTTAATGTGAAAAGATTCTTTTTACATTTGAGTCGAATACCTTTAATTTGTTTACTATTGAAACAAGTTAAACTAATAAATGAAAGAAATAAAACTGTACAATTTTTCTTCTACGCTATCCCAAAAACTTTAAAAAGAATCATCCGATTCAACCAAGTGTACAAAAGTTGAACTAAAGCGTAAGGAATATATACCTGTGTTCAGATAATATACACAAAATAACTTTCGTGAAATAACTTAAAAATACTGAAACCACGTTTTTCGAAAAAATAAAACCAAAGAATATTTTTTACATAAAAATAAAGAAGAAGGTTAGTACAAAGCGGAAAAAAGTCAGGCAATCACGTTCTGCCACTAAAGCAATACATCGATTTCCCATGTTTGGAAGAGATTTTTCATAAGGCATCAGAAGTGCCGATTCTAGAGTAGTTTTCAGCTATGTAAGAGGGAATAGTATTTCATGCTACTGAACATTTCTTAGCCGGATCTGTAAGTAGAATATAAATCCATGCAAGGTTAATAAAATGCTTTTCCGACTAAAGTCCGTTAATCAGTCGTATTAAAAAATGTTGCATGTATAGCTATTTGTGACAAATTATAGGAACTAGGCATCAATCAAAATTAATCCAAAAGAGTGCTCTGGATTTTATTCCACTTTCGGAACTTTAATGAGAAAAGTAATTCACTGGATTTTGTCTTTTCTGTAAAATATATGGAATTATGAAATTAATAGCAAATGCATTTCAAAGAAGTTTTGTATTTACCCCGCTTAGATTTTTCATAAGACATCAGAAAAATAAGTGCCGATTCTGTTCCCGAGTTGTTTTCAGCTATATAAGAGAGACTGTTATTTTATGCCACTGAACTTTTCTTATCAGGATATGTAAGTAGAATGTAAATCAGTATAAGATGGAGAAAATGCGTTTCTTACTAAAGTCCGTTAATCGGTCGTATTATAAAAAAATGTTGCATGCATAGCTATTTGCGACAAAGGATAGGAACTAGGCATCAATCCAAATTAATCCACCAGAGTGCTCTGGATTTTATTCCCCATACGGAACTTTAATGAGTAATATAATTCATTGGATTTCGTATTTTCTGTAAATGCCATGGAATAATGAAATTCATAGTAAATGCATTCCAAAGAAGTTTTGTATTCACCGTTTCGTATTATCGTTTAGATGAATGTCAGACAAGGAACTATCCTCAAACTGACAATATTTTTTTAAGATAAAAAGAAAAACTACTACATAGTTAAAATATTATTGTTTAAGCTAAACACTTAAAAGTAATTAACCTAAAATTAAAGGATGATCCGTTATGTCTGGTTGAAGTTGAAATATACATCTCATATAACTCACTTGCTCCAATTTGCCCTAAGTCGTTTTTGCCCCTTACTGTGATTTAGTTTTTAAACTTTTATTCGGTAAAATATACCTGATATATAAAACTTCCTGGCCTTTGTAAGATAAAAACAACTCTAAGTAAACAGTAAAACCCAATGGGTTGATATTGAAATATGGGAGTCTTTCTTCATATTTTAAGACATCTAATAATGTTGTTATTTCTAATGACACTTAAGAAAGGCAAGCTAGAGGCTGCATGATATAAGGCAAAGGGATGAGACATGTCTTTCGTTTTCAAGAGGACCTGCTCAGGAGAAAGAAAGATTTTTTCTTAAAAGTGGGTCTTTGTAATTTAGAAGCAGGGACCAAGGAGAAGACCCCCCCCCCCTAGGATTGGTCTGCCACCTCCAGAGGTTTCGTTTGAAAATGAAGGACCAAGAGACCACAAATCTATTTTACGTGCCCCAGCCGATATTTATGAATATGACTTATTATTTGCCAGTGTAAGCCTTGACACCATAACCCTCCATTTATGAGCTGGATGTCTATCCCCACAGACCTGGGGTGATTTAGAACGTGGAAGATAATAATATCAGAACTAGTACTAGCAATTGTTTCGACGAAGGCAAGGCCTAACGATGGCTGGATGGTACAGTGTTGCACTTCGGTACTAGAATTCATGGGTTGGATTATATAAGAGGGACTAGTATTTCATGTTACTGAACATTTCTTAGACGGATCTGTAAGTAAAATGTAAATCAGCGTAAGGTGGAGAAAAAGTTTTTTCGACTAAAGTCTGTTAATCGGTCGTATGTTGTCTTTCTTATCTAATCCAACTGATGACATGGATTATCGTTGCCCTTTGCCATCGGTTTTAAAAATTAAATCCTGGTCTCATTAACCCTCTTGTAGGAAAAAAAAACACCGTGTGGCTCCAAACCAAAGCGACGTAAGCAAATTCCAAAAATTATACTCCCCCAAATTAGAATCACTAAAAATTTTCAAGGGAAAAAATCAGAAATATAAATGAACTCATCTAATTAGGATAATTATACATAATTGAATTATGACAATATTACTTAGCATATTTACGAAAAATTGTTTTACTGAAAAACACAATTTTATATTCATATCGACCTAATGATAACGGTCTTACAAACTACAATGGTATCTATTAATACCTGATGATTCCTGTTGCATTTGAGTTTTTTACTCTATTTTTTTTAATCTGAGAAATCGGAAAATATATTTTTTTGGATTAGGGTTATTATTTATGAACTAACATATAGCCCGTCATATGACGGAATAAGTACAATTTTACCTTATGAGGCAGGTAAAAAAATGGTTTAGTTTTGGCTGATAATTATCTGGTACAAGCTCAACAATTTTTTTTCTCCATACTCCTCTAAAGTCTCCCGATACTGGGAATGCAGTTAGAATCACATTGAATTCATTTAGTCAAACCAAATGGTTATGTATGAAAAACAAACACACAAACGAACGACCTTCTTAAGTTTCAAAGATATATAACTTAAACGCAAGATCTTTATTTTTCTTTTAGATAGACTCCTAGACTTTTATGAAATGAATTTGTTGTTAATGCCGGTGATAAAATTTTCCTTGCAGCAAAAAATAATCAAAGATTAAATTATCACATATATACCTAATCTATTATTTAAGCCAAATATAATAAAAATTATTTACTTAATATCTAAGTTCAGTGGTAAAACGTATAAAAATAATGCAGATGTAATTTAAACAGTTTAAAACAAAAAATAATTAAATGTGGTGGTTAATGGAATGACGTCACAATGCTAGAAAAAAAATTATTTTTATCTACTTGTTATGTATAAATTGATTAAATGCTCTTAACCGGTAGGAAAAAAACTTGAAAAAATAGCATTAAATGTCCGAAAAGGGGTGGATTTTGAAATTTTTAAAGACTTGCTTTGAATTTTGCTAACCTTAGCTCAATAAGAATCCAATATCTATGACCCTATCCATTCGAGGTCCCACTACTTCATAAATTCGAGGACAGACGGACAGATAACTTAGGCTATTATTATATAGGGGATTTATTTCTCATACCAGTAAAAACGCAACTGTAGATCCTAAAGTTTGCCTCCTGACGCAGTCGATTAGTTTGTCTAGAAATTAATCTTATAATGTATATTACAAATTACTTCCCATATTAAAATTTACTCTTTAATTCAATTCAGTGTTTTGCATGATTGTCTTAAATTTATGCTACTTTCCAGTACTCAAGTCTAGAATATTTTTGTAAAGATCGATGTCCTCTTTATTTCAGAGTCTGATCAACTTTTAAGATCTTTGACTGAGTTGACGTCTGTACTGAAAGAAATGAGAAGGTACATGGATATGCAGGTATATTTAGTTCGCATGTACTCTATTAACCTTTTGTTATACAGCTTTCTATACATTTCTAATAAAATAAGGAAAAATGAAGAAATTGAGATGTTTTAAACTTTTTTCTGCGGAACAAAATAGTAATCAATTCATTCGAATTGCATTAAGAATGCGCTTATTAATATATTTGTGTAACTCTCCTTTTGTTGTATCCTAAAAGTTTTATCTAAAGCAACAATTGGGCTGGAATGTTCGTAGGCTAACATAGAAAAAAAAATTTTTTTGATAAAATTTGATTTTATTATACAATGTTGTTGTCTTCAAAGGAGATACATTGATTATAGTGGTCACATAATATTTGGATACAATTTTTATAGTACGATTTGTCTTTAGACTCAAAATAAAATTGTTGCCTGCATAGCTATTTGTGACAAAGGATAGGAACTAGGTATCAATCCAAATTAATCAGAGTGCTCTGGATTTTATTCCAGATTCGGAACTTTAAGGAGAAAAATAATTCATTAGATTTTGTCTTTTCTGTAAATGCCATGGAATAATGAAATTCATAGCAAATGCATTTCAAAGAAGTTTTGTATTTACCCCGTTTGAATGTTTCATAAGACACCAGAAGAATAAGCGCCGATTCTGTTCTAGAGTCGTTTTCAGTTATATAAGAAGTAATAGTATTTCATGCTACCGAACATTTCGTAGCCGGATCTGTAAGTAGAATGTAAATCAGTGTAAAGTGGAGAAAATGCGTTTTCGACTAAAGTCTGTTAATCGATCGTATTTAAAATATGTTGCATGCAGAGCTATTCACTTCATAAATATTGATACACTCATAGCCACACCAATATTGTGAAAAATGATAGGAAATGTGTATCAATCCAAATTATTCCACCAGAGTGCGCTAGTCTTTATACCACATTCGAAACTTTAAGAAACAAAATAATTGCTTGGATTTTGTCTTTTTTTGTACAGGCCATGGAATAATAAAATTGAGGCCCCAATTTCGACGATAACTTTGCGCTAAATTTCTTTCCAGCTAGCATTCTCTTGAGATCTGAGTACCGGAAAAAGTGACTGGGAGCCAGATCTGGAGAATAATTAGATGCAGAAGCAATTCGAAGCCCAATTCATATAATTTTTGATCTTTTCCATTGACTTGTGACACGGTGCATTGTTTTGTTGAAACAGCACTTTCTTATTCTTCAAATGGGGGCGTTTTTTAGCAATTTCGTACTTCAAGCGCTCCAATAACGTTATGTAATAGTCGCTGTTGATGGTTGTTTTCTTTTCAAGATAGTCGATGAATATTATAACATGCGCATCCCAAAATACTGATGCCATAATATTGCCAGCCGACTGTTGCGTCTTTCCACTCTTTGGAGTTGGTTCATCACGTGCAATTAACTCGGCTGTCGATTGGACTCTGGTGTGAAATGATGGAGCCATATTTCATCCACTGTCACATATCAGCTCATAAATTCGGGTTTATTACAATCAAACAGCTTCAAACGCAGCTAAGAATTCGTTGTTGTTTTTGGTCGCTTGTGATCTCACACGGCACCCAATTTGTTCAGAGCTTTCGCATACCCAAATGGTCTTTCCCGATATGCCTGTAACGTCGCAACATACATACACCTTTGTGTTTGTGGGGGCTTAGTAAAAACAATCGCTTAAAGTCCTAGATTATCCTAGGTTATCTGGACTATATACAATATATACACGATATAAAACAGCATCATTTGGGAGAGAGAAACAACCTTCTCTACCCTCCAGCCCCTAAGAACCAACTGCCTTCTTCTTGAAAAGACCCCTCACAAAAAGAGGGGGGAGAAAAAGGGCTCAGAGCAAGGGAGTAGTCAGCGGACTGGACTCCTCAATGATAGCTGGCATTCCACACAGATGTATACAGGGACATAAAAATCCGAAACCTCTCTGGGTCTGGAACTCCTACTTTTTTCAGGGGAATGAATTTCCACGGGTCCTGAGAATGACCGACCCTCTCTGGTTCTCTTGTGACCAGCTGCCACATGCCCAACCCGTTCGTTTGATATATTTAGAGTTTTAAATATCTCGATCAACTTCACTTTATGGTCATCCAAAATTACTTTTGGGACTTTTTTTTATGTTTTCGTCGGTAACAAAAGGTGCTTCACTCTAAATACTATATCTCACAAATTAATAATCCTACATCTGTCAAATTTATACACGTATCTTTCGAAGGTCAGGGCTAACTAAAATTCATATGGATTTAATACTAATAGCACCATCTATGTGTCAGCCTACGAACATTACAGACTAACTGTTAATAGTTACCTTTCTTATAGACCTAAAAATATGTATACAAGAATAACTTTTTATTTTAAATATTAACTGTTAGCTTTGTAGCAGATTTTGGATCATCCCAAAGAAATGATATAAGTATTTTGTTGGTATTTAAATACTATTTTTTAAGTAAATTTTAAATAAAAAATGTTCCACATTTTCCAATATTTATTATTATTTTTAAATGTATAAATAAGAAAAAAATATTTATAATTTCTATTTGTGAGGATTGGATCAGTCACTAATTTAAAATGTTTTCACATAATAACATATATAAATATAAAAATAAGTAACGGTACAAGTATTTAAATACCCTTTCTCCAGCTAATATCAAATAAAGAAAATCCAGTTTTAAAGTGGTACTTATTCCTACACTAAACTCATAAGAGCCACTACAGAACCTGCAATAGATAAGATATCTTCAAGATGTTACCTTTCCTTCAACAGTAATCCAAAGTTAGGGACTAATGCTTAAAATATTGTTCTTAAAGGAGCAAAATTTACTCATATACTCGGTATGTACAATTTTCTATTATTACTAATGAGAAATCTTACATCCGTAAATCAGACAAAATTGTTATTAACAGATTAAATTAAGGCTAAAAGAAATAAATTGATTGTGACATTGCCCCAAAAATTCCCAATGTTGATTATATCATAATTTAATTTAATGTAGAAGAATGAGTTAAACCTTAATTAAGAACTCTTAACTTAATTTTTTGATTTTGGATAATCCCAAGAAATATATTTCGTTCATCATTATTATTTAAGGACACGTCTGTGAAATATTATTCATATTTTTGTATTTGCAATATTTAAACGTCTGTTAAAATATTTTCATACACGAGAGACATAAATCATAGGTAATAATTAACTGTACTGTCAAACTCAGCGAATTATTTAATTGGAAATTTTTAATAATTTAAATGGTAAAAAATAGTATTGAATTTGATATACAATGTTTTGAATTTTTAAAATTATATGGAAAAAGATTCCATTATGTTTGGTAAAACTTTCAGTGAAGTCTTAAAAATAAAATAAAAACTTGTCCTGTATAGTAATAAAGAATACCGAAATTTTATTATAACTAAGCTTTTTATTTACTTTATCAGTTTGCAATTCATTCTAGTAAGTAAAACAAACAATAAAAATCCGCATAAAAACTGAAAAAGCCTTTGTAGGTTATTGTGTCCCTATTTGAGATATTTGTCAGCATATTGAAATGATACTATTCTGTTTGGTAAACTTTTATGAACTCTCAAATTAAAAAAAATGACCTGTATTGTATTAAAAATAACTTGATTTTTATTATAGTTAAAACTTCTCTTTGACCTAATTACTATGCAATTTATTCTAGTAAGTAAAACAAAAAAATAAAAAGACATAAAAGCTGAAAAAGCATTTGTAGTGTAAGTTATTGTGCCCCTCTTTCATCTATTTCCCAATATATTCAAGTGATCGAGAAGTTGTTGTTTGTAAACAACTGACCAACTTAAAAATTTTCGATGAAATATAGAGAAAATATATGGATTGATATAATAGAGAGAGGGGATAGTGATGAGAAAAAGCATGCAGCACCAGTTACATTCAGAGCTATGAACATGAAAAAAATATGCTTAAAATTTCGTTTCATGTTCTATAAATAAACTTAAGGTTTTCGTATAAATGCAAACAAAAAGACAAAAATCATACGAAAATTATAAACTTTTTTAATTAAGAAAAATTCTATTGTTAAATGTTCTTATTTATTTGTAGTTACAGGGTATTTCAAAACTGACTGATATATTTGAAAAATCAATAAAAACTAAACCTGCAGTGATAGAAATACACAATTTATTGCAATATGATTGGGTCAATATTAAATTTTCAGGCAGACAAACTTTCAAAATTAGTTACAATGTTCCACAACAGATGGTGCTGCAATCTGGGAAGATCTAAACTACGATATCTTCCAGATATCCACCAGGCTCAGCAATAATATGACGTATTCTCAGAACGAAATTATCAGAAACCCGCGTAAACGTCTCAAGCGGGAAGGTTTCACATGCAGAACAGATGTACCTCTCCAGTTACTCAATTTTTCTGGATAGTGGCGGTACACTTGGTCTTTTAAAAGTCCCCACCTAATAATACGTAGTTTAGATTTTCCCAGACAGCAGCTCCATCTGTTGTAGAATTTTGTAACTAATTTTGAATTTCTGCCTAAAAATTTACTATTGTCCCAAGCGTATTACAATAAACTGAGTATTTCAATCAGTGTCCGTATAGATTTTATTGATTTTTCAAATATACCCTACATTTTCGAAACACATTGTACTTTGAATGGACTTATTTAAAATATAAGTAATATGCTATAAACGTATTTTTGCCTATATTGGATAGTTCAAATTGTTTTACATTCCACTTGAAATTCGAATCAACGAAATGGAATTTTACGAACAGTTTAATACGCTTTCTCCGATCAATGCCAAAAAATAAGAAACTTAACTTTCAAACCTGTATCAACTTAAACTAAACTTACAGAAAACATTGCAGAATTTTTAATCGATAAAAATAATCAGTGTGTCCTTTTCCTCTATAACATAAAAATAGCGAAGATCCCTTACTTAAATTACCCATTCGTCTTATATTCGCAGGTTATAAAAGTTTATACACATTGCAAATGAAATAAGATTTCAAAATTCAGGAGATTAATATCTGTCATATGTACAAAAATTTTATAACCTAATTTGCATAAAAAAATCCCAAAAATCTTATTTGTTGCATCATAAGAACTTTCAAAATTTACCTAAAGTATTACTTGCTAATCCTATAAATATAAAAAATTCCGAGTATGCATGTGTTTTTGCGATAATACCATTATAAATTTAGTCCAATTTATTTTAATGTAGAAGAATGTGTTTAGCGTTAGTATTAACTATTTACCTAAGAAAATGTTTATGAATGTATTAATGTATTATGAAAAATTATTGTTTTTTAAATAAATAACCTTTATCCTACTATATAATAAAACATAGTTTTGATTAATTTAAACAGAGTTTTGATTAAGTCTTTCAAAACCTTTATTAAAGGTGGCTTTATATTTTTCCTGTGATGTATACATTTTATGTTACTTAATTTTTGCAACAAATATGAATATTTTTAAGAGACAGATTGTTACGAATGATATAAGAAAAAATACTCTAAACAGAGCAGAATTTATTTCTTTTAAGTGAATAAAAATTAGCTTTCCATTATGGAAATTCTTTACCTTGAAAGTTGCAACTTTATTTTGTACAACATACATTTATTTAAAAATTTGCAATCCCTCTACGACGTTTTTAAAATGTCAGTAGCTTTTAAAACATACAGATTGTAAATGTGCATGACAGCATTGAGATGGAATTTAAATTATAAATGTTAATTAGTAAAAACGATATGAGAGTTTTAAGTAGATATACATATTTATTTTTATAGTATAATACTTACTACTTATTGGTAAAATATATCAATAAAATCCTTTTACAAAATACTAATATTTCCAAAATACTAAGACAACGCTGATTAAAAAATCAAGTTAACATTATGAAAATTAGGATAGATATATGCTGAATATATTTGCAAAATCTATTAAAGGAAATATTTTATAAAAATGATTCATAAGTTTGTATTTCAAGAATAATTAAAAATTAGTCAATAATTCAAAATATTTTGACATATCATATATGTAAGTCTTATTGCACAAATATCTGTATTTGTAATTTAATTCTGTTTTCTTAAGGCTTCTCAGAATTTACAAGACGTACTGTAAAAGTACAATTGATAAGACAACCTAGGATTTTTCATATATTCTCTGTAAGTAAAAACGACAAATGAAAATATCAAAATCACTTTTAAAAAAACCGAAATTTCTGATTTAAAAAATATTGCATAATTTATCAATATTAAAGTAAGACAAAATAATTCCTAAAACTGAATCTTATCTATCAACCTGGTGTAAGATTTTTAATTATTGGAATAGAGATATTTGTGTAAATATATCATTAAATTAAAAAGCATTAATTTAAAATTTTATTTTTAATAATAATTTAACTTTAACCATTAATTATTTAATGAAGCAAAATACATTCACACGTGAAAGATATTAATCTTTTGTTAAAAATATTTTATTAATACATTAATACTCATTTTCACTAGATAAAGCAAAAAGAAACTTTGTTTTTAAAGCGGTTTTTATTCTAATGCAACATTTAAAAAAAGAAAAAAATGTTCAGTCAGTAAAGAATAACATAAAAGTTATTTTTTTCTTTAACTATTTGTCTCATTCAGTTTACAAAACTAATTAAGGTTCCGCATGACAAAGTGGATTAAAAATTTCCTCTTCGTAAAATTTAAACAGCAGCCAATTTACATATGAAATTTATAAGTTTTAATTCAAATATGCATATTAGTATATTAAAACTATATTTTCTGTGAAATATTCAGTTATAATAATTTTACTTTGGGTGTGAGTTTATTGTACTATAATACATCCAGTGTAAAACGATAAAACTGATATAGAAATATATTTTATTTATTTTATATAAGAAAGGAGACATAAAACTAATAGTATTTTCTAAATTTATTTATGTTTAAAAGTATTCTTTTAAACATAAATAAATTTAGACTTTTCCTGTAAACCTTTCATATTAATCCTACTTAAATTTAATGTCGATGGATTAATAAATGCATCTTAAATGATTAAAAAATTTTCGAAGAGCGGTGTGTTGAACTTACGAATATACATCTTTCTATTTAAAATACTTCTTAATAATATAAACACAATACAATAAAGAACTCTGTATTTGATATTTCTTAAATTCAAACAAAAGAACATATTTTCTATATTCACATATGAAAAATATGAGTTTTAATTCATAAATATACGTATATATATTTCAATACCCTTTACTCTGTAATATTAAATAAAATAAAGTTCCACTCTGAAAGTCTTACTTATTCAAACGCAAAACTTAAATACTGCAACACTTGCAATCGATTAAGGATTATCTGAGGGTTATCTTTTCTCCTTCATACAATTGAAGGGTAAAACAAACCTTTAAAACATTCCTTAAAGAAGTTAAATATTTTCATTAAATTCTATTGTAGACTTTATTCAATTTAAATTTAACCCGAAAGAATGTGTGGGGTTGATATCTTGCTCATAAGTAGCAGAAATACAAATATCCTAAGATAGAAAATACTTCTTTCATAAAGACACTAGACGTTCAGACAGATGTTGTCTTGTTTTAACGCTGTAAATCCGAAAATTGTAAAATGTTTTTAACGAAAATTATAAATTGGACTGTTTTGATGGTAAAGTAAGGAAAACATATATTTCAAAAACATTTGAAGCTACTACACGTATAGTCAATACAAACGTAAATAGATTAAATTGAAATTCCCACCTCGCGTGTACGGGGATTCAATCCTGGGACATCTCGGAATGCACTCCATTGCGCTGACTAATGCGCCACATATACGTTGTCAGTCAAGGATTTCAAGCGGCATTATAACAATCTCAATAAGCGCGCAATTCTAGATTTTTAATAAAAAATATTTTTTAACTTTTCAACTTGTGAATATAAACCATTATTGAATCAAATTAATTACATACACTAAATTTGATTAAAATCAGTCCAGTCATTTAGGAGGAGTTCTATTACAAATATTCTGACAGATATATTTTATATATAAAGATACAAGTAGTGTACCGTTTACCAGTATTAATTCACAAAAGACATAAAGAAAATCAGTGAAATAATATTTTAGATTCCGATCTACTTAAATATAATACTAAAGGATGTGTAAAATAAAATTTGAACTGGTTTTCCAATATCTCAATGCGATATATACTATTTATCAACAGATATTGTTTAATTTAGAATTAAAAATATAGGAAACACACCAAAGATGAACTTCTAACTTGATTTTTAAAATTGAACATCAATATGAAATACTATCTTACAATTTGAAAAATATAAATCCTTATTCATAAATATTGGTATAATTATTCGAATTCATAAATATTCGTATTATTTTCTTCAAGCAATCTATATGTATCAAGAAGAGTGGCAATTGATTTGTATATTCCTTGAAGTTTTGTTTCGATCTCGATGAAATTTTCTACACTATATCTTCTTGATTATAGGATAGTCGCTGCTTACTTTACATTTTTCTGGGACATTATTTAACAAAGATATTAACTATATCTTCAGAATGCTAATGTATCCACCTTTTAAAGTGTACTTTTGAGGGACGCTCGGAGAAGGGGAGTGAGCAGCAATATTGCCAAGAATTTTGAAAGTCTTAGAGTTTCTATATCTTTATTCTAAATAACTTTAGAAGCTACGGCTATAGCGGCACAAATGTGTATTTACCGGCGTACAAGTAGAAGTCTAGTGTCATGTTTTGGAAACAATTTTTTCAGTTGAATTTCTTTTTCCACCTATTACACGACTTGCAGCTTTTGTATGCACATGGTAGTAAAGGGAGTAATGCTATCATGTTTTCTTTTGAATTTAATTTTTTGACATTTATTTATTTTTATTTGATTATGAACTAACATTTCGTGTAAAACTTCAAAAAATACTTTGTTACATACAAAAAAGGGCTTATTTGATTCATTAAACCTGTCATTTACGATTTTAAGTTTTTGCTGTTATAGCCGCGATCGTCCCATTACTTAGTGTCTACTGGTGCCATGACGGTTATACACGCAAACTAATTAAAGGTACTGAATTAATGAAAACTAAGTTTATTTACAGCAGAATGAGCAATACTATACGTCTAATATTCTAAAAATCACAAAAACATAAAGTGTTAACTTCACTTTCTCCTACTGTCCGTCAATGAGTTAAAATGTTTCTTACTTTCTTTCCCGGAAGAATAGTTTATTATGCCTTTAGCTTCTAATTCGAAAATGCAGGAATACTTATTTCATGACAAAAAGTGTGTATTGAATATTTAAAACGTACACTAAAACAAAGAATAACATTCAGAAAAAACATGGCGATACACTAAAAAATATTTAAAAAAGAATTAAACCAAGAATTAAATGTTGCCAATTCAAAAGCCTTAAATTCCCAAGTGTCATGAAACAAAATTGTCTATCTGAGTAAAGGTTACAGTTTATTTTCTCTTGAACATACAATGTGTACAATTGAAAACTATGAGTCAAAAACATATGAAAAAACCATTCACGATTTCTATTTTAAAGATGGTTAAAACATATAAAATGAGCATGAATTCCAAAATATAGACACTAAACAAGTTTTAAAAAATTACATAAAATATGATACGACAATGAAAAATACCTGTTTATTTAGTTTTATTCAATACTTTTCTAAACGCATTTTTGATTATTTTAAATTTCATTCTACCGTTACAACCACTTTCTTTTTAGAAAAAATAAAATAATCTTAAAGATTAGTCAGTCTATACACCCCATTGATGTTTATTAGGGGCACATATGTTCCAGTAATAATAAAGTAATTACTAGAAACTAAACTAAATTAAGCTATTGAAAATTAGTTGAACATGAATTCGTATAAAACACAATTTTCTTTAATCCTTAGAATGCTTTGAATATTCTGAAAGCTATATATGCAGTTTTAATACAAGGTTTAACCATATTTTTAAATATTAAAATAGGGTATTCAAGTTTTCTACGCTTGTAAAAACAAAGCATTAATAAGATAATACAAAAGTTTTAAGTATATGAGATTTAAATTGAAAATTAATACATATTCTTTTATTATTGATGATGGAAACACTGTACAGAAAATAATTGAGAAGTTTTGTATTTACTCCTAAATTAATAAATAATAGTTCTCTCACGTGGGGAAAGATAAGAATTTTAATTCTTAAGAACTGGTATAAATAATTTAAGGTTCTTTTCTCTGTATAACGCTAAATATAAAAAAAATCTGCTTTTAAAAGTAGTATTGAACATAGCTTTAAGTTATACAAACACACGACCGTTTAAAATAGATTTCTGAAAGAAAATATATCTCTTATTAAGCTATATTTTAAAATTCATCGTAATATTGATGAATTTGTTAAACAGAATTCTTAATGATTAATTCAATAGCAAATTATAATGACACAAGAGAAAACTTAAATTTTTAAATTCCTAGATTTTGGTTTGGCATTATTAATTTAAAACATGTAAAAATGAGTAAGAATTTTATATTTATAAAATTATTCATAAGTCATTAGTTCAAAATATTTTTACTTGAGAATATTTTGAATATTAGCTTATAATCATACTAATAGTTTAATATTCAACTCATTGGGTAATATTAATTGTAAAATTTTCAATTCTAGATAGATATTGATTCGACCATAACACATCCAATGTAAATTGTGTATAATCGATTAAGAAGTTATATCCTTATCAGTATATAAATAAAATTACGCACATAACTGCAAAATGGTCTTTTTAAGAAGCAAACAATAATTTAGATATTATCCAAATTAAAAGAATACTATGAATATTAGCTTATAAATAATAGTAGAAATTAGATTTATTAAATTGGATAATTAAATATTATCCAAATTCAAAGAAATGAAATTTAGAATATCAAAAGAGAGAAATTTTTCATTTGTGAATAAATGATGATAAATTTGATATTAGTAATAAAGGAAAAGTAGAACAAAAGTAACCTGAAGCTTTGTATTTGTAAAATTTTAGGATCAAATAATATAGTATGAACAATATTATAACATAACGATTTAATAATAAACAATATAATAAAATATAATAAAATATACTCAAATATTAGAATGTCTGTATTTTACGATTCTAAACTCATAGATATGAATGTTAATATTTTAATATTCTTGCCTCCAAAAAGTATTAAATAGAGATAAATTTCACTTTTAAAGAGGTATTTATCTAAACAAAATCCTCCAAAGTGTCGCTGTAAAACTTGAAATTTAATAAAAGATTATCTAAGGTTATCTTTTTCCTATATCTAAAAGGAGACATGACCATTTAAAATAATCTTCTTAAAGAAGTGAAATCCTTCTTATACATTTCAGCTTTCATTCAATTTAAATTGCTATGTAATAACACTAAAGTCATTCTCTAACTTCAATTTAATCCTGAATAATTTATGTAACTGCAGTCTTAACTGTTAGAATCTAAGACCAGATTTTAGAGAACTGCAAAAGAAAAACTGTGTGAATATTGCATAGTCTTTAGTTTAACATTATTTAAGGTCACACGTGACGAATAGTAACTCAAATTTTTATATTGATAAAAATTTAACGTCAATAAATAATTCAAAGTACTTTTAATGATTCATAAATTTGTGAATCTTAGCTCATAAATATTCGAGATGATATATTAATATTCCGTTCTCAAGAATACTAAATATAAAACTTTCCTTTTTTGTATTACATTTGCTCTAACAAAGAAAAGTGCTTAAAACATGCAATAAATAAAAAGTTACATTTTCTTCTAGAAGTTCTTTTTAAGAAGCAAACAATACTTTAGATATTACCCAAATTAAAACAATATTATGAATATTATCTTATAAATAATAGAAGAAATTAGATTTAATCGTTTGGATAATTGGATATTAACCAAATTAAAAGAAATGAAATTTCGAATATCAAAACTGAGATATCTTTCATTTGTGAATAAATATGGATAAATTTGATATTAGTTATAAAGGAAAAGTAGAACAAAAAGTAATCTGAAGCTTTGTATTTGTAAAATTTTAGGATCAAATAATATAGAATGAACAATATAATAACATAATGACATAATTATAAACATAATAATAATAATAATATATTCAAATATAATCAAATATTAGAGTTATGATTCATAGATATTTTATTATTCTTGCTTCAAAAAGTATTAAATAAAAATAATTTTCACTAAAGAGGCATTTATCTAAACAAAATACGCCAAAGTGTCACTGTGAAACTTGAAATTTAATAAAAGATTATCTAAGGTTATCTTTTTCCTATATCTGAAAGGAGACATGACCATTTAAAATAATCTTCTTAAAGAAGTGAAATCCTTCTTATACATTCCAGCTTTCATTCAATTTAAATTGCTACGAAATAACACTGCAGTCATTTTCTAACTTCAATTTAATGCTAAATAATTTATGTAACTTAAATATTAACTACTAGATCCCAAGACCCGATTTTAGGGAACTCCAAAAGAAAAATTGTGTGGATATTGCATAGTCTTTAGTTTAACATTATTTAAGGTCACACGTGACAAATAGTAACTCAAATTTTTATATTCATAAAAATTTAACGTCAATAAATAATTCAAAGTCCTTTTAATGATTCATAAATTTGTGAATCTTAGCCCATAAATATTCGAGATGATATATTAATATTCCGTTCTCAAGAATACTAAATATAAAACTTTCCTTTTTTGTATCACATTTGCTCTAACAAAAAAAAAAGTGCTTGAAACATGCAATAAATAAAAAGTTACATTTTCGTCTAGAAATTCTTTTTAAGAAGCATACAATACCTTAGATATTATCCAAATTAAAACAATATAATGAATATTATCTTATAAATAATAGTAGAAATTAGATTTAATCGTTTGGATAATTGGATATTATCCAAATTAAAAAAAAATAAATTTAAAAATATCAAAATTGAGAAGTCTTTCATTTGTGAATAAATATTGATAAATTTGATATTAGTTATAAAGGGAAAGTGGAACAAAAAGTAATCTGAAGCTTTGTATTTGTAAAGTTTTAGGATCAAATAATATATTATGAACAATATAATAACATAACGATATAATAACATAACAATATAATAAAAATATAATAAAATATTTTGAAATATTACAGTTATGATTCTAAACTCATAGATATTTATGTCAATATTTTAATATTCGTACCTCAAAAAAAATTAAATAAAGGTAAATTTCCCTTTTAAAGAGGTATTTATCTAAACAAAATACTCCAAAGTATCACTGTGAAACGTGAAATTTAATAAAAGATTATCTTAAGGTTATCTTTTTCATATATTTTAAAGGACACATGATCATTTAAAATAATTTTCTTAGAGAAGCGAAATTCTTCCCATACATTTCAGCTTTTATTCAATTTAAATTGCTATAAAATAACACTGTAATCATTCTCTAACTTCAATTTAATTCTGAATAATTTATGTAACTGCAGTCTTAACTGCTAGAACCCAATACCAGATATTAGAGAACTGCATAAGAATAATTGTTTGTATATTGCAAGGGACTTTAACATTATTTAAGGTCACATGTAACAAGTAGTAATTCAAATTTTTATATTGATAAAAATTTAAGGTTAATAAATAATTCAAAGTACTTTTAATGATTCATAAATTTGTGAATCGTAGCTCATAAATATTCGAAATCATATATTAATATTCTGTTCTCAAAGAAATATTAAATATAAAACTTTTCCTTTTTGTATGACATTTACTCTAACACAACAAAAAAAGTGCGTGAAACATGCAATAAATAAGAAGTCACTTTTTCCTCCTAATAAATCTGAAGGGAGACACGAAATTTTAAAATGTTCTTTTAAAGAAGCGAAATATTTTCATCAAAAATTTTTTCATCTTTCATGCAGCAAATGTAATTCAAGAGAATATGCAAAATATAAGATTTTCTCATTTTAAAATATCCCTTGGGAGATATATTATATTTATGAATACCAATCGTTAAATTTAGAATTATTAATAAAGTTAACGCAGACTAAAATTCACTTTGAAATTCAGTATTCATAAAAATTAAACATGAAGATTTCACTTTTTCACATCAAGATATCTTCACATATAATGGATAGAATCTTAACATCTAAATTTGCATATGTGTACGCATTTTAAAAACATTTTATGTGATATTAGATAAAAAGAAATTACGCTTTTAAAGTGAAATTTATTTGAGCAAAAATCATTGAAGATACACAGTGAAACGAGCAAACTTTATAGAGTCATATCAGGTTTATCTTCTTTATGCATCTGTAGACAGACACGATCGTTTAAAATCTTCTAAAAGAATCTAAATATTTGCAATAAACTATATTGTACATTTTACTATATTATCAGAGAATTTGTTAAACTGAAATTTTAAATGTAAACCTAATAGCAAATTTATAATATGTTAGATAAAAAAATTAAAATTTAAAAGTAATATTTATTTGAGCAAAAATAATTGAAAATACACAGTGAAACGAGCAAACTTTAAAGAGTCATATCAGGTTTATCTTCTTTATGCATCTGTAGACAGTAACGATCGTTTGAAATCTTCTCAAAGAATCTAAATATTTGCAATAAACTGTATTGTAGATTATACTCTGTTATAAAAAAATTTGTTAAAATGAAATTTCAAATATATATATATATATATATATATACATATATATATATATATATATATATATATATATATATATATATATATATATATATATATATATATATATATATATTATATATATATATATATATATATATATATATATATATATATATATATATATATATATATATACCTAATAGCAAATTTATAATGTGTTAGATGAAAAGAAAATCCTATTTTAAAGTAATATTTATTGAGCAAAAATCATTGTAGATACACAGTGAAACGAGCAAACTTTGAAGTGTCACATGAATTTTATCTTCTTCATGCATCTGTAGACAGACACTTCTCAAAGAATCTAAATATTTGTAATAAACTATATTGTAGATTTTACTCTGTTATCAAAGAATTTGTTAAACTGAAATTTTAAATGTAAACCTAATAGCAAATTTATAATATGTTGGATAAAAAGAAATTACGCTTTTACAGTAATATTTATTTGAGCAAAAATCGTTGTATATGCACAGTAAAACGAGCAAACTTTAAAGAGTCATATGAGGTTTATTTTCTTCGTGCATCTGTAGACAGACACGATCGTTTAAAATCTTCTCAAAGAATCTAAATATTTGCAATAAACTATATTGTAGATTATACTCTATTATCAAAGAATTTCTTAAACTGAAATTTTAAACGTAAACCTAATAGCACATTTATAATATGTATGTTGGATAAAAAGAAATTACGCTTTTAAAGTGATATTTATTTGAACAAAAATCGTTGAAGATAAAAAGTGAAATAAGCAAACAATTAAGAATAATATGAGGTTTATTTTCCTTATGCATATTTAGAGAGACACTATTGTTTAAAATCTTTTGAAAGAGTCTAAATATTTGCAATAAACTTTAGATTTGCGATAAATTATAGATTTTACTCTTTCAAGGAATTTGTTAAACTGAAATTTAAATGTAAACCTAATAGCAAATTTATAATATAGGCAAAAAGATAGAAAAATTGTGTTTATAAATGCAAAATGTTCAGTTTATCCTGATTAATTAATTAGTTACACATGAGAAAAAATATTTCGAAATTTCACATATCTAAATCTTAATGTCAGTCATTAATGCAAAATACTTTTACAGATGAAATTTATAAATCTTATCTCAGAAATAATTGTCTTACTAGTTTAATGTTCTGCTCTCTAGGTATGATTTATTATATATTTTTTTCACTTCTAGAAGACATTTTTTTCTAACATACAGATTTCAAAGAAAAGTATGCAATCTTTAGAAGATTTCTTTTTCATAATAAATCTGATGGTAGACATAAAATTGTAAAGTGTTCTTATTAAAAAGTGAAATCTTTCTTGAAGTAGTATTGTAACCAACATAAAAGTAAAACAGACGAAAATATAACATAAAAATCTTAACTGATTTTAGAATATTCCCTAAAGAGATATAACCTCTTTATGAATACAAATCGTTAAATTTAGAATTAATAATATTCCAAGGAGAGAATATAAACACCAAATTTCAGTTTTAAGGAAAATTAAATCTCAAACAATTTATCAAAATATCTTCTTACATAAAATGTATGATGTAACTTCAGACAATAATTCATATTTTCACTTTTGAAAATATGAACTTCAATTCATAAATACTCTAATGAATAAACATTTTAATATTATTGTGAGGGAATAATATTAAATATAAACAAGTTCCTTTATGATGTCTTATTTATTTGAACACAAAACTTAAGCACTACGTAAAGAGCAATCGATAAAGAATTATTTGTGGGTTATTTTTCCCCCTCCAGCACCTGAAGGGAGCCGAGAACTTTTAAAATATGTTTCTAAATGAAAGTAAATATTTACATTAAATTCTATTGTACACTTTATCATCTCAACTCAAATGGAGGCGAATCTGGAAGACTGAAGAATTATATTATCTCAAATTAAAATTTATGTTTATAAATATATATTAGTATTTTTAACATATATATAATATATATTAGTATTTTTTACTAGTTAGTCTCGTGTATTAAAAATGTTATACAGGTTTCTACTTTAAAAGTTTTTAGCATGTATGAAAAATATTATAAATATTTCTACTTTTAGGGAATCCAAGTATGAAATAAATGGAAATGAATTTTAAAATTTATATTACATAAACGTTTTACAAAACTCATAATTACTGATGATTAATTACATTCCTTATTTCTCTCATTGGGATTTTATTAACGTTTTAAATGAAATACTAAAGATAAGTTATTATATATTTCGCATCTTTAAAAGTGAAATGCTCCTGAAATTATAGCTATATAAATTCTCTAGATGCATCGAATTGAAAAAAGCAAGCATTAAAGTTGTCTCAAAACTAGTTCTCAATTTCATTTCTTTCTTTAAAACTATGTTTAATTAATTTTTTTTTTTTTTATATTTTTCAAAATGTACTTTTATGTTTTAAGGAATATATTACTGGTAGTAAATTTGGACTATTTAAATTTTCTCTAAAAGTAAAATAAAATCATATTTCAGTATTAATACCTAAGAGAAAACTTTAGGAGCAGTGATTCTGAAAATAACATTTTAAAAAATACTTCATGTTTATAGATGGCTAGCTTAAACCTTAGTTATTATGAATTGCACAAAGTAAAACAAATATAAAATATAGACAATTTAAACACAATTGGCTGAAATAAAATCAGAGATTCATTTGGCCTCTCATGTAAACAAAACTGGATATTAAAAGTTTACGATAGATACAAAAATTAGTGAAAATTTCAGTTGATATAACTGTCGTAAAAATAAATTTATATCCAAGGTTCGGAACATTCTTACATGTTGATTCAAATGACAAAATTATAAATATTATCAGATCACAATAAAAAATTTAGTAAAATGTTTATATCTGTCTTCGCTAAAAAGAAAAATCCATTACCAGAAATCATTAAGTCCATTAAAATATTAAAAAAACAATATACAAATAGTTAAAACTTTCCCTAATAATTAACTTTACATATTAATAGATTAAAAATTCCAAATACTTAGATAAGAATTATAGACTGCGATGTAGCGTTTGTAATTAGAGATAATTAAGAGTTTTTTCACTATACGGATCCAAATATTTAAATTCTATGACTATTCATAAGAATAAAAAACTAATAAACCTGCAAATTATACTTATTACCTACAGAAGGGATCTGTACAAGGAATATTAACATTTTCAATGTTTTTAAAATTGAATTAAAATTAAAATATTATTATATTTGTTAAATTCAAAAACATTTTAATAGTTCCTTATTCACATTTATAATGCAGTTATTTCCTTTTGTACTCCATACTTTTACAATCAATTTTATTCGAAGAAAATCTTATGTATAAAACAGAATTTGAGTTATTTTACAGGTAACAAAGGAGTTTAAAATATTTTTTAATACTATCAGTATGTGCTTTTAAAGATATTAATTTAGAAATTATTTTTCAAAGTTCCGAAATAAATTGAAATTTTAATAATATTGTTATAATTACCAGAAGTTGAAATCCTAAAGGGTTTAGATTGTAATATAGCAGTGAATGGAGGATAGTATACTTTTGAAAAATGTGACTTTTAAAGTTAAACTTTGAAGTTCAACTTCAACAAAATGTCACACGCGTATAGCAAAAGTATCCCAGTATCAAATGTTTCTATCGTATAAAAAATAAAATATGTGCTTTTACTATAAATTTTACTATATATTCTATTAATATAACATATTTACCATTTTCCATATTTACTATACAACATATTCTATTTTAAAATAATACTTATAAATTATATAACTGGATAAACACACACACACACACACACACACACACACACACACACACACATATATATATATATATATATATATATATATATATATATATATATATATATACAAATAGATAAAGATATAAATATATAACTTTACAACACACTGCACATAATTTCTGTTCAACATCTAATCAGTAATCATAATGTAATTTTGACGAAGTCCGTATGTCCAATGAAACTCCAGTGCTGTATGGATTATGTGGCATAAAATTTATCCTTATTATAATAAATTAAATTAAACCAAGATATGAATTTAATAAATTATGTGACACTTTCATTAAATAGTTCTTGCATAATCTAGAAAAAAACATTCTTTGGATAAAACGTATTATTATAGACATTTCTTTTAATTATCTCTTATCTTTTTTTCAGACCAGAGAAAGTAAGCTTCTAAGAGACACATTAGAACGGTGTGAGATGTGTAGAAGTAAGTATACTCATTTTAATCATTTTCTTGTTTATTATTTTGGAAGTACTACTGTCTTGTTTTGCTACTTTTGAGAAATTTTTTTTAAATAATCCCAGTTTTTAGCACGCAAATTACGATAATGGGCCTTTTTGACTCGTTGTTATATGTGTTTCATTTAAAAAAAATAGTTGGGGTTGATTTAAGAATTGGGTTCTCCTGCCAACTTGGCTATAATGGTTTAAGTATGGTCACCTAACATTTTCTCCTGATCTCACCTGACAAAACAATCTGTATCTATATTATAATTTATATAATATTTGCATCCAGCTCTCCTTGTGTAACACTTTTCTTATATAATAAAAATGCGCAATACTTAAAATTAGATATAACAAATCATGGTTTACTACAGCTTATTTCTAATAAATTTGGAGCTGTTGCGTTTATAAACTGTTAAGGTTAATTGGCCATAAATATAAAGGTCTAGTTTTCAAGTCGTTTTCTTTAATTAAGAGTATATAATTCTATTACGATGGCGCAATGTGCATTAATTAAAGTAGCCAGATAAAGAAAGAAATACAATGTTTGGATGGATTACCTTTGTGTTTTAGTAAATATGGCAATATTTTAGCCAAATTTGCCAAGGGGAACCCAATTCTTAAGTTATATATGCATGCATATGCATATATATGAATATATATATATATATATATATATATATATATATATATATATATATATATATATATATATATATATATATTATATATATTGTGTGTGTGTGTGTGTGTGTGTGTGTGTGTGCGTGCATTAAGCAATTAAGCAGAGGTAAAAAAAACTATACCAATGAAATCAATAATTTCGATACTGAATTTAAACACATAGACAAAAATAAATTTATTTAGATATTTATATATATATATATATATATATATATATATATATATATATATATATATATATATATATATATATATATATATATATATATATATATATATATATATATAGAAGATAGATAGATAGATAGATAGATAGATAGATAGATAGATAGAGAGAGAGAGAGTCATAGATAAAGTTTGCTAGCATCTGCACTTCTAGTGTCTGTTCTACTTAACCGATCGAAATGAGATTGCAAATATAATTAATTGGAGTTATGTACTCGAGATTCTGTGAATTGCAAACAGTGGTGCTTACGATTACTTTTTACTGTTTCAAAATGTTCAGCTCAAGTAAAAAACCCTAAATAGTGTTTGAACTGTATCGATATGTCAAAAAACGGACATGTTATGGATACAACAAAGAGTTTCGAAAATCACCCAATATAACACGATCTCGACGTAGGCAGAAAATTTGCATATGATATAGGCAAGGTACCAATCACAGATATTCACCAGATATTCGGCGTATGGAAACCAATAAAATTCCAGGCAGGTGGGCGAAGTTTCGGAACTTTCATATGCGGACGAAATGAATCTCCCTGTGAAAGTTCATGGTGAATTGATAAAACTGCATTGTAAATAAGTGATGAATAATCAGGAAGCTTTGATTGTTTATTTCCGAAAGCATCTCCAATTACGTGCCCCGTGTACTTATCAAGCTATGCTTGATTTAGTGGACAAACTTGAAGGGACGGGCTGCACCTGTGATAAACCCTGCTTCGGAAGCTGAAGAGTTTCTGAGGACGTTGTCATGAAAGTGCATCAAACGTTGCTACAGGACATAGGGGAACCGAAAGAGTCACAGCGCGTGTGTTGAATATTCCGAAGAAAACTGTCCACAAGCCACTGCACTGGGTAATCCACATGTTTCCCTACCAGTTTCGAGAGTTCTCTGTTATTGTATTTCTTGGTGCATAATTTCAGGTCTTCTTCAAGGAGACTAGTGGTGTTTGTCTAGAAAAGTGAAGACCCGTCAAATTTAGTAAATCTCTCCTTATCTGCCTTTTAGTAGTGTTATCTTCAATCTGTTATTCTAGAATTTGTTGTTTCTTGTATTTAATGAATTATAAATTATTTTTTAGCCATTTGCCTTAAATAGATCCTTGTTATATATGGTATATCCAATAGATTACTTCTCTACATGTGTGATTTTCAAAATTGTTCCTGTACAATGTAGATTTGCTCCCTTTTTTGTTTAACGTTTTAACCGGAGATGTAATTCATTAAAATGAATTCTCATGGGAGGAATAAACTGTGTCTCTCATTCCCTACCATTGAGAAAAGAATTCTCACAGAATCTTTAAAATATAAAACGTAGATATAAAAATATACAATGGATATTCTTCTTGCATTTCTTTCTGATATTCAATACTTTTTTTCTTTATGTAACTTGTGTATTCGTGCCAGTTCTGCATGCAAAATAAAAAGAGAATTCAAACCTTTAGGACTTTCTATAACTATATTTATATCTTATGTCAAAGCATTTATATTAAAACTCAAATATATTGCAACTTTGTGTGTCTATATATATGTTTCGCCGTTTTGATCAAAATCTAATATTTTTTAAATAAAATGTTGACTGATATTTAATACACTTCCTATATAAACTTTAGACTCAATTTTTATAAACTAAATACAAAATACAAAATATTTAATAAAATAAGCTACATGTAGTCACTGCATGTTTTTGATTAATATTTAGGTCAAATCTAGTTGCTAATTTAAATCAGTGCCGGTTAATCTACTTTCTCTCAAAACATTTAGATTTTTTAAAGCAACAACAAACTATTAAAATGCTGAAAAAAATTGCATTTAAAATATTACATGGTTGAATACAAAATTTTGTTAAAGGTATTGTGTTTCGTTTTTATTCTTTTCCTTCTATTATATCTTAATACCATTAAAGCATTGGAAAATGATATAAATAGTTATTTATTTAAATTAAATAGTAGAATTTTTTATATCAGTGACCATATGAAGTGGAAAGTACCGAATGGTTTGAGATGCGGATTGTCATAGTTTCTTGATGAGACTTCTGAGTTCGTCTTATGCTTTGATTTAGTTCTTTAAATTACTAGTTATGCAATACTTATCTATAATGTTATAATTACTAGTTATGCAATGCTCTCGAAGTATCAACACACTTTTAATGGTAGGTATATCAAGGTTATTTTGCGATACCTATCTATATATTTTTTTTCAATCAGTTACTTTCGATTTTTATAGGGCATATAACTTATTTTTTTAAGTTTCTTAAATTTAATCCTTTTTAGTACAGACACTTGAAATATCACTTTCAAAACTTATCCCGAATATTAAATACGTTGATTATAATTTTTTATATTATAACTCATCTGATAAGAAATAACATAGCCTGAAAACCTATTTTAAAAAGAGTACAATGTATCACTATTTATCAATACCTAGAAAGAAGGCTAGACATGCAACGGCTAGTATAAATCATAAATTTATAATCTACGTTTACTCGTTCACTTATTTAGCAGTTTTTAATTTGCAGTCCGATCTACAATGAGATTTTTCCGTTTCTGTGTATCCCCGAATCTTATAAATGAATTGGATAATTTTGTTGAAATATTTTTATTCTAAATAATTTAGGATAAAGTTTAAAGTTTAAAAATTCACATAATTGCATTTCTTTGTTTTCAAATATTAAATGAAAATTTTAAATTGTAGTAATAATTTGTAATTTTAAGTACAACCTGAGATTAAAGATTTAATTATTAAAAAGTCCCAAAATCAAAAAATTTCCAACTCATACATTTTGAATACTTTATATTTATTTCAGTCTGCCTGAGATAAGATTTATAAAAATAAGAGCTTGTCGCAATATTTTGAAATAAAATATGTACCATTATTTTAGTCGAAAATATTAAGCCCTGTCTAAAAGAAAATGAATTATCTCCAAAAATATAAATCCTTTGTTTAAAGTAAGGAGTGGCTAATTTTAAAAGAATTTCGGCACACCTTTTGACTAAAGAACAAAAAATAATATCCACCCAAAGATCTCTTTATTTGCGGTAGACTGGAATCAGTGGGTATTTACGGGAGTCACCCCTGAGTCAATTTTCTGTTGTTTAATGACCTGTCAAGAAGTCAATTCTCTTCAAATTTTTTTATTGAATTTCCTGTCACCCATCTTTGCTTGGTAATTACACGTGCTTTTGAACAGTTTGAACTTACGTTTGTGATTTTTTTAAAAATTATAATTACCTCTAAATTTAGTTTAAACGAATCACTGTGGTAAGCGAAATTCTTTTGAAACTTTCAATTACTTTGATACGTTGGAAGAATGATCGATTATCAATTTTAACTTCAAAGGACAGATCGAAAGAGGAAAAACAATGTCCTTGTAAAATTTTAAAAAGAACATGGTTTGAAAAACTATTGTCAGTAGCATTTTATATTGCTACACTATTTTTGCTGCCGAATGTTTTGGAATTTGAGTACTGTTTGAAAAGAAATACGTTTGTTTTAAAAGTATGTTCACTACAGCAGTATATATTAAATACATTATTGAACAGAGCTAAAAGATCAATAAATTATCAAGACTTTAAAATAATTTTTAAAAATAAATCAAATATGAATAGAAAAATCTGTGGAAAATTTTTTTAAGCCATGAAAAGTCAAAATTTTGTAAAGGGGAATAACATTTCGAATTTTTAAAGATATTTGATCACTCTGAATTCGTCATAAGAATAAAAAGTTTTGTTTTTGTTATTCATTTTATAGGTAAGCAAATATTATAACAAAAATCCTTTATCTGTGTTCATAAAAAAATTCTTTATTTGTAATTTTTATTATATTAGTTAGATATAAGTATATTATATAATTAATAAACTTGAATTAAAAATTCAGACATAGGTAATACAATTAAAAATAATTCCAAACAACTGCTTTTTCTAACCATAATATATCTGTGAATATTTAATTACAAATTTACGTTTATTTGTCCCTTACTTTGTGACATTTTACTTGCATACAACTTTCCTGTTAAATAATTTGAATACATTTCTCAGAAATTGTGTTTCTTCTTAATTCTCTTCGAAATGAACATTTCGCCCTTTGTTATCCAAGTATAGGAATGAAATTGCGATAAAGTGTTCCGATAATATTCAACTATATTATGATCCCTTTAGTAATACCTCTCTAAATGTTTAATTCCATAATTTGCTTTTTTAAAATAAAATTCGAGCGTTTATAGAAAATTTTTAATATTTCCTTAATTTTCGAAGATTTCAAATCTTTTATTTCCAAATATGGATAAATATTTTATGTTATGAACCTAATAAATATTGCGAAAAGTCTCTTAAAAATATTATTAATGTTAAAATTTTCTTAAAATAATTATCTTTGTAATGAACATTTCATACCATATTATTAAAATATTGGAGTGAAATTGTAATAAAGTGTTTCATTACTCTTCATCTATATTGTGATCCATTTAGCGATACCTCTCAAATTTAAATGTTTAATTCAATCATTTTCTTTTTAAATGGATGTATTTAAAGTAAAATTCGAGCGTTTATAGACAATTTGTAATAATTCCTTAACTTTTTAAAGATTTCAAATCTTTTATTTCTGAATATGGATAACTATTTTATGCACCTTATAAATATTACTAAAATTCATTAAAATTTATGCTGATGGCGTAAATGAAAATTTTTGTCAGAATTTGTTAAAAATATCTACATTGCAAAAACTAGTCAAAAATTCATTAAAATGTTTTATTTCCTAATTTCATACCTCATTTTAATTAACTGAAAAACATTTTTCATTAAAATATTACTATATTTTTTAATTGCTCTGAATATAAGCACAAATCTTATATGATTTGGAGTATTTTATATTTTCATATTAGAAACGGAAAACGTGAAAACTCTTTAAAATTGTATTTCAATAAATTTTTAGGTAATTTTATTAACTTTAACATTTATAACTAATTTTAATTATGATATCTTTGAATATCTATGAAATTTAAAATGACAAATGAGGAAATTTTCAAATAGATAAAATTGAATATTTCCGTTAAAAGTAGATGCAAATTTCTTCTTAACTAAAACAAAATATTAGGTAAAACTCACTTGGCTAACATTACATGACTAACATAAGCGACAAATAAAGAACACACTCATGTGATATAATAATTTATTAATGTGTTAATTGTACACTTTATTACAATGTAAAAAGTGAATATATTTTGCATCTTTCATTAACATTTAAGTGAAATGTTGAATTTTCATTTAGCTGAGCTTTATCATCATAAAACTAATTTCTCTTAATGTTAATATCGTTATGCCACTTAACACTCAATGAGTTGCAAAATATTATTATTTTATTGAATAGAAAGAATTTTACTTTGAATAACCATGAATCTTGAATTTTGGTTTTTTTTTAAGTCAATTAATTTGTATAAATGTTCAGTAGTTAAGGTAATCTAATAGTGAATAAGGTAATTACTTACCTTTATTAAAAGAGATGCCAATTTCTTCTTAACTAAAACAAAATATTAGGTAAAACTCATGTGGCTAACGTTACGTGTCTAACATAAGCGACAAATAAAGAACACACTCATCGTGTGATGAAATAATTTATTAATATATTAATTTTACACTCTATTACAAAGTAAAATTGCATTTATTTTGCCTCTTTCATTAACATTTATGTGAAATGTTAAATTTTCATTTATCTGGACCGGATCATCATAAAACAAATTTCTCTTAATATTTTTATGCCACTTTATACTGCAATGATTATGGCAAAATTATTATTAATATTGTATTGAATAGAAAGAATTTTGCTTTGAATAACCATGAATCTTAAATTCTGGTTTTCTTTAAAGTTAATTAAGTAGTATAAATTTTCATGATTAATTGTAATCAATTATTGAATAAAGAATTAATTAGCTTTACTTTTTAATCCTTTTGAATTTGATTTGAATAATCTGTAGAAATCGAAATGATGAGCCCAAACCAAAGAATATTTTTGAATTAAACTGTCTTCAACACAAGATTTAAGTATGTTGATCATATACCTATTTTTACTGAAGTAAGCCAATTTGACTCATACAAAAAAAATTGAAGCTTTTTGCAAAGAAAATAGTTCCAAGTTAATTTAAATAAAATGTTTATTATCCAAAAATTCATGGAAAACATTTTTTTACATATAAAATCTGTTTTTGAAACAGATTCTAAAAACTGTAAATTTATATTACATTTAGCACAATGGTTTCTACACCTGTTGCTTTTGCATGATTGTTGAACTTGACAATTCTTTTGTGCGTCATAAGCATGAATTTCTGTCATTGGAATGGAAGTGTTCTCGACATCTCTATATTTACTTCTTAGCTCTTCAGCTAATTGAAAAATAAATCTTGACTGTTGCCCAGGACTGATAGGACCAATAAATTTCATGTTATGCGATAACTGTTAAACAATATTATGAGTCAAATTGTCTCACAACCGTGAAAATGGGTATACCCCATTTGATAATGCGAAATAAAGTGGTCTTGCGGGGAAGAGGAATGAAAGTTTACATATATTTTATTACTTAATTAAAAACCAACCTATATATATTTTGAAAAGTGATCTCAGAGTTATATATATATATATATATATATATATATATAATATATATATATATATATATATATATATATATATATATATATATATATATATATATATATTATATATATATATATATATATATATATATATATATATATATATATATATATATATGTATATATATATATATATATATATATATATATATATATATATATATATATATATATATATATAAAATATGTATATATATATACATGTATA
This sequence comes from Pardosa pseudoannulata, assembly GCA_032207245.1. Classification (NCBI taxonomy): domain Eukaryota; kingdom Metazoa; phylum Arthropoda; class Arachnida; order Araneae; family Lycosidae; genus Pardosa; species Pardosa pseudoannulata. The sequence continues at coordinate 71,507,311 of CM063510.1, forward strand.
TATATATATATATATACATATATATATACATATATATATACATATACATATATATATACATATACATATATATATATATACATATATATTTATATATATATATATATATATAAATATATATATATATATATATATATATACATATATATATATATATATATACATGTATATATATATATACATATATATATACATATACATATATATATATATATATATATATATATATATATATATATATATATATATATATATATATATATATATATATATATATATATATATATATATATATGTATATATATATATATATATATGTATATATATATATATATATATATATATATATATATATATATATATATATATATATATATATATATATATATATATATATATATATTGATCAAATTTTTAATGAGTCAATTTGGCTCGGTCCATTAATCTAATGTTAATGATGAAACACATCACGGATAAAATTAATTTAGAATTTAGAATTATGTTATAAAAACACATGATTAACACTGAATATGAATGGATTCAACGAAACAAAATTAATAGAATTACACACACACCGAATACGAAGCTAACAGCCATTTTTTTCTGGCTTTTAATTCTAAAAACAAACAAATATAGAGTAAAATCTGTTACATGGGGATGCCATCGGTTGAAATACCAACAATCGTTAGACAGAAAATATACAAAATAAAAATAAAATATTTGATATGAGTTATTAAACAATTAACATTAATCAGTAAGTCTCTTATAAAGACCGAACGATTATTATTATTTTTTTCTGAGAATATGAGGTAGAACAGCCTTTGTAAAAATAAATAAATAATTTAAAATTGCAGTTTAAATGCACATATTCTAGGCGTCCAAAATTTAAATTTCCATGGAAATACTCTTAATATGAAAAATGTCTTTAGAACTTAAATAATTTTTATTATAGAAATATTAATTTTTAGAAATAAAGAATAAATCAGATTTATAACATTTCAGTGTTTTATAATGTATTTAAAACTCATTGAAAATATTTTTGTTAAAGAAATCATTTGCTTAATATTTAGATATCATGTGTATTCATGATCAAAATCGATCCTGTGGGAATTAGATGTAATTTACTGCGTAATCCAGTGGCATATCCTACATCATTATCGGGTGAACAGCCATTTGGTCAAATTACTTCTAATTAATGGGTAGTCTAAGCTGAAAATGTAGATGAACCTCATAAATATGACAATTATGGTATTTGCTTCTATTACCTGACTCATCGGAGCCTGAGAATTCTCATAAACCTTGATTAACGTGTTTCTCTTATGTCAAATTGGGATATCAATGACATTCTCTATTTTCGAGATGGATATATTTCGATAGTGAATTTGATACGGGAGTTTAAATTCATATTCAGATATTTAGATAGTAGATACTTCAACGTTAGTTTGGCGTTTATTAAATATTTTATAAATTTATTTATTAAACATTAATCTGTATATTTAAATAATGAATGTATAGATATAGCTAATTTTTGTCCCCATGAGAGGTTTCAATATTATTTATTCAATTTTTTAATGTTTTATACATTATACTGAAAATTATTCTATACGTTTTGAAAAACCTAACAACTGAAATGGAAGTTAATGTAAATTCAATT
>CM063510.1:71516464-71523964 GCA_032207245.1 Pardosa pseudoannulata
TACGATCAATAACAATTATATGTAAATTTTGAATAGGTGTAAATTATTGAATTAATGTCAAATATTATTGCAATGATTGTATTGACAAATACTGATATTTATATGGATTACTGGATGATTGATTACTGATATTGATAGTATTGAAAACAGTATTGACAACGATTTTATTATGGTGAAAATATGCATTACTAAACCTCCGTTAAATATTTAAATATGATATATTGCTTTAATAGTGTCACAAATTTTCTGATTGATTTTATTTATTATTGATAATACGCTATGATCAATAACAGTTATATGTAAATGTTGAATGGGTGTAAATTATTGTATTAATGTCAAACATTATTACAACGATAGTACTGACAAATACTGATATTTATATAGATTAATGGTTGATTGATTACTGATATTGATATTATTGTAAACAGTATGAACAACGATTTTATTATGGTGAAAATATGTATTACTAAATCTCCGTTAAATATTTAAATAAGCAATATTGATCTAATAATGTCACAAATTTTCTGATTGATTTTTTATTGTAATACAATCAATATTAATTAATATTGTCATACGATCAATAACAATTATATGTAAATATTGAAAGGGTGTAAATTATTGCATTAATGTCAAACATTATTGCAACGAAAGTATTGACAAATACTGATATTTATATTGAGTACTTATATTGATAGTATTGCAAACAGTATTGACAACGATTTTATTATGGTGAAAATACGTATTACTAAACCTGCGTTAAATATTTAAATAAGATATATTGCTCTAATATTGTCATAGATTTTCTGATTGATTTTTTATTGTATTACACTATGATTACTAGCAATTATATCTAAATGTTGAATGGGTGCAAATTATTACGTTAATTTTCTTTAAATTCTTAAATATTATGAACTGGTTTAAATGCAGAAAAGGATTGTAAAATAATTAGGAAATTTTAAATTATATAATAATTGATTCGAAATAATTGTTGTCGTAATTTCTGAGTTTCATCTCAGCGAATTTCTCCCTTCTTAGCCGCTGAACCTTCTCACCTTTTGTTGTCACATTACCCCTTGTCAAGGTCCACAAGGTCTTGAGGGTCGTAGCACGGGAGAAAGACCAGTACTAATGTGAACCTGTAGCGAACAGGGGGGGGGGCGTTGTCCTAATAAAGGTTGTCTGATGGAATTAAATTTTCTTGTGTTTTTCTTCATCCAGTCCACTTTGTTTTCCTGAGTCACGGGGCTCCAAAATTGTAAACTTCACTCTAGTTTATGTCAAAATATGTTAAGTCCCCGATATCTGAGTATGATATTTATTATTATTATGTATGACCATAACAATATGTAAATCGAATATAACTAATAAGTTCAAGTACAACTATCTTTAGTGTACCAAATAGTGGAGTTTCAATGGAATACGATTGATTTTTTTGACACTCTGCGTTTTGCTGTTTTGCTATTCGATGGCTAATTCAATAATATAAGAAATCAGATTGAGGAAAGTAAATTTGTAAATTCATAAAAAAGACATAAATTTTCCATAATGCATAAATGCATAAATTTTCCTTAGTTCATTTCTCTATAGATGATTTTGTGCTAGGAATCAATATTGTAGGGTTTTATATGTTCCATAATTTTACATATAAGTGGGAGATATATTTTGTAAAATGATCATTAAATACAGAAAACTTCTAAAATGCTTATCTCGGTAAATTATTCAGTAAATAAGTTTAAAGATGTGAAAGTATTAGGTATTGTTACGAAACTAATAGGAAAGGAAACTAAGACAAAATAATATATATAGTTCAATCTGTAAAATCTACGGTTAACTATTTTTAGAAGATTTATCAATAATACTGCAGTTGATTGCATCACGCTGGGTTTTCAAGTGTTAAATATAAACTCACATAGAAAAAAAATCAATATATGTTATACATCGGATAAACTAATGTTTTTTTATTATTACTTCAGTTCACAGGCACTGTCGAGACAACCCTTGTTTTGCTGGTGTTCAGTGCGCAGACACCGCTGATGGTTTCCGTTGTGGACCTTGCCCTAGAGGATATACTGGAGATGGAGTCACTTGCACTAAGTATGTCACGTGCAACGACAGACCTTGTTTCGAAGGTGAATATAATTTTTTTGCATTTTTTAACTTTGATATTAATTATTATTATTACATAGTTTTTAAATACCTAGAAATAATTGCAATCTAGAAGATAATTGCATAACATTAAAGTTAATCTTATGTGAATGAAAGTACTAAAGCGGTATATGTTGCTAATATTACCCATGATGTTCCCAGGGTGCATCTTAAGTTGATGTAAATACTATAAAAGATTGTCATAAAACTTGTTGTTCGATTGTTTGTGAAAATATATAACATGTTTCCATGCGATAAAAATGTCTGAAAAAGTATTTGAAAGAGGGAGCTGACACGTCTTTTTTTAGTTTTAGACAAATGGAGGTACTGTTAATTTAGTCACCTGCATGCAGGTTAATTTTAGTCTCCTGCCTGAGTTTGCACTAGAAGTCAAGATGTTCCTATTTGTATCTTTCACTTAAAACTTTTTATCCTGACCGCAATACCTAAGTACCTCTTCAATCAAACACCTATATATTCCTTATAAAGCCGTTTTTCTTGACGGTACTCACAATGACATGAACGATGCAGTTCCTACAGCAAAAAAAAGAAATGACAGCCCCAATCAGGAATCATTTTTATTCTCATAGTATGGGTTTTATAATTGGCGTGCTGCAATCGAAGGTCATTTTGTGGTAGAGTTGATACACACATGTTGTTCAATTAAGTTCATTTAGTGGTTTATTACCAGTTATTTGGTACTATTATTTTTTAGAGACTTCTATATTTTGCAGATAAGCATTTCATTTGTATTTTCATAATTTAATGTTTTATTTTCTATCATAAAGTCAAAAATATATGCTGGTACTAGAAAGTACCAGCTGCGAAATTAACTACTAAATTACAATAAAAATTAATTTTCTTTTTTCTATGATTATTCTCCATTAAAACTTATCTAATGATGCAAAAATGCAGTGAGAAAGTTGATGGTATATTAATACAGGATCTGTAGGGTTAAGATCAAGTGATAAGTAGTTGTAAGTTTCACAGGCTCTCAAGATCACCCGACATGACTCCGGCAGATTCTTAGTTTCTGGAATATTTTAAGTCTTGGGACTTCCCAACCACTTTAATGGTACAAAAATTCCTCATTTGACAGGCCATTGCTACCATCGACAATAGGCCTTGCTCCAATCCGAATTAATGGACGTAGTGATATGCCTCATTTTCTTATTACTATGTGTTGGTAGTAACGTGAAAAATGGCTTACTTTAAAATAAAATGCACAGTCTCATGCTTTACTCATCTCTATAATGCATTGTTATGTTTAAATGGTTTGCATAAAGTTTCTCTGTATAATGGCTAAGCGCCTTCGTGCAGTTACATTTGAAATTTGCTTTGTACATAGAAAAATCCAATATTCCTTTAATCATATTGGTGTAAATGAGAAAAAATTACCAATCATTTCTTTTTTTTTTCACAAACTTTAGAATTATGTACGAATTAATGGTTAGCCTGGTTTGTTTTACAAAATTTATTAAAATACATTTATCTTTCAATGTTAATAGAAATTAAAATTTTTTAATTAAAAATATTTCAAAGAATTTTAAAATATTGAAAATAAAATAAACCTTAGAATGAATTTGTTAATTAGACTAAATAAAAAAAAAGTTTTATGTTTAAAATATTTTTTTTTAATTTTAAACATTCAACAATGTGAAATACTTATCTTGGCAATTCATGAAAAATATTATATTATTTAACCCTTTACCGGACAGTGGTTTCGTAGCAAAACCACATATTAAACATCTTTTTTTTTTAACTTTACATTTTGGAGTACTTTACTTTATCATTTTATAATTATTTACGGCTCCAATCTCATACATCTGTGACGCATAGAAGCCAATGATGTAGAATCAAAAGCTTCTGTAATTAAAAAAAAAGACTTTTTCGATAATATATATATATATATATATATATATATATATATATATATATTATATATATATATATATATATATATATATATGTACACATAATATTATGTTTCTAATATTTTAAATTTATAACAGATAATAGTTCTACATTTAACTTTTTTTCTTTTGAAATACATGTATTTAAACTTTCTATACTTGAGAAGTCAGTAATTCAATTTATCTTACTTATGACCCCAAATAAAAGTATCTATACAAAAAACACTTATAAGTTGTTAAGCTATTTATTTATTATATTAAGGATTATCATTTATTGTTCTTCCAATATAGTTAAACTTTTAAAAAGGCATAATGTTCAAGCTGTGCAAGGGGAGGGGTTAGTCACTGAAACCACTCCTCAAACCCTCCTTAAGTATCCTCTAAGGCAAGCCCTCCTAAGGAATGTAAAGAAAACTTTTATATTTTACATTTACAAGGTTCATAGATAACATTTATAAACAAATAACATTAAATTCCCATGGATTTATTTTGGTGATCTTTAAAGGGTTAATAATGTTGATTGTTGTAGATTCACTTTTAAAATCAATAACGAGCATATTATTTTTATTTATTTATTTATAGGTGTACGTTGTTATGACGTCGAAAATGGGTACCGTTGTGGGCCTTGTCCTGCTGGATACACAGGAAATGGTGTCACTTGTAAAATAGCTAATCGTTGTTCAGAAAATCCTTGTTGGAGAGGCGTAATGTGCCTTAATATCGAATCAAGCCCTGGTTACATTTGTGGTTCATGTCCTCCAGGATTTTCCGGAAATGGAACATATTGTGAAGACATTGATGAGGTATCACTTTCATTGCTATATAATTGAACTCCTTCATGGTTAATTTGCATCTCTTATGCTTGATTTTTTTGTGAGCTCGTACAGACGGAGTCTATGATATAAGACAAAGAGTTAAATTCCGTTGTTGAAAAGATATTCATTAAAAAAATTCAAGTTTCTACTTGTGCACTTACGGTTGGCATCGCATGTCATAACCCAAAAAGGCAAATTCAGTTCGTGAAATCATGTTCATCAAAATTTATACGTTTTAATTAATTCAGTGCTTATTTATTTTTGTGCACTTATGGTCTGCGTCGTATGTGATGAGATAAAAAAATCAAATTTCAACTTTGAAGAATATTCATCAACATTACATTTCTTGTTTAATTCTCTGCTTATTTATAATTCCTTGTATGAAACAAAGGAATCATTGCATTCTGAAAACATTATAGATTTCATATTTCAGCTGAAATCTGATTGGCTATTTGAAAATGCATGAACCTAATTTGACCCTCCAAGTGGAACACACCGATCAAAAAAGTCTCGAAAAAATACTCTAAAGGTTTATTGTGTCAGGAGCCAAAGCGTTTTATGATTTTTTCCTTCACCCTTTGTCGACTAGAATGGAATACAGGAAACCCACCCTCGTTATTGTCCCTTTACTTCCGGTTATAAATAAATATATAAGTAGATATTATAGATTGTTAAATTTTTAATACACATAAAGCTCGTAAAGTCTGGAAGATCATTCCATAAGAAATAATGGATTCTAAAAGTGCAAATAAAAATATTCTTTAAGAAAATTATTTATATTTTTTACGAAAGTCATTCAAGATATTTAAATGGTGCAATTAGAAATACATCTGTTACCGCAAACGAAATACTTCGAAATAGAGATTTACAAAGCCATGAAAAGCCCCCAGCGTCTTTGTGCCTCAGCGAGTAGAGGTGCATCTCTCAATAAATGTCAGTCAAAGAGTCATTTCTGAACAATCGACCTGACCCTCCTACCTCAAACACTGGCAGAAATGTGGATTACATCCATTTTCAGAATGTTTTTGGGGGTCGAAAATTGTACGTGACAATTACTTTGAAGACATCATCGGTTTGGCGTAATTATACGTGCGAACCGCTTAGTAAGTTATGTAATTTCATTTCGATGTCTGTAGGTATTTATGCATGTACCTGGAAAAACTCAACTATGATTAGCCGTAAAATGACGATATTTTATAGATAGGACTGTTCTAACATCTACTTGTGCACCTTCTTTTAAGATTGTCATCTGCCTTATACCTAGTAAAAAATGCCAATAAAATTAATATTAATGTCACTGGCCATCCATTAGAATAATGCAAACATACAGAAAACTATCTGTGCATTCACTACATTCAAGTTAATTTTGAATGAAATGCATAGTCATCATCAAACATTTTGCTTTATCATGAAACATCTAACGAATAATCAGAATATAACAAAAAACATAACGCTGTGAATCGCATCCGGATGCCAGCATTTGTGATCTACTGAGACAATTTTAAGCAATAATTTACGATTTCTGTCACTTTAGAACTGCCTTTGCGTTATGTAGTAGTTTCAACACTTCAAATAGCAGAAAATGACCATAGCCTTCAAAAAAACAAAATAAATTTCCACGTAACCTGAATTCAGGGTTTACGATCCGATAGTGGTAAAAATGTGTTTTGTTAGTTTATTTTCAAACTTTTATGGTCAATATATACATTACGAATAATTATTATACATTACAAATAATTCTGTAGGAATTCTTATGAACTAAATTCATTTCAACAAACAATGTATTATAATTTTTTATCACTTTCTCTTATCAAAATGTTTACTTCATTTCTGTAAAGAGATTTTCCTTTTTAATAAGCTACAACACATAGGTTGGTTTTATTACAAAAATTCCTACATTACAATAAAACTATTTAAAATATATCCTTCTACAATGAAGCTAGTATAATAATGCAAAGTTTAAGTTGAAGTAAATATTTTGCTAAAACTATTTATAACCCTTAAAAGTTAAAAAAAAACTAACTTCTGATTATTTTTGCTAGGACAATTCTTTATATAAATGGTTACTAAAAATATTTCTTGTATTTATAGAGTGTTTTGTTGTTTATTTAGAGTGTCGTATATTATAAATATTTTTTAAATATTTAAAATATAATAATTAAAATTTTATTTTCCTTAAAATATAAATCATGAAAAGAAAATGTTAAATAAAAAATGAAATTTTCTCTTTTTCGTTTAAATGAAAGGTATTCCAATTTCATTATATACTACCATTGAAATAAATTTGACGTTTCCATTTGGGTATATAAATCAAACTATTATTTTTCTCCCATAAATCCGTCTTAACGTAACTATTACTATTCATCTGATTACTAGGTCAGGCCATGATATATCATCAAACTAGTATTTTTTCGATTATTCCAGTTAAACTGAATCAATATATAGCACATAAATTTAAGTTTTTATAATCGTAAAAGAAATCTGTATTCGAGGAAGGATATGAAAGAAAGTAGCTTTACATTTCGATATCTTCAAAAAGAAATATATTGAAAAGGCTTTAAATATCAATGCTTCCAAAATGCGGAAATGTAAACATAGAAAAACAAACCATTCTCTACTCAAAATAT
>CM063510.1:71528964-71681464 GCA_032207245.1 Pardosa pseudoannulata
GAATGGAAGTGTTCTCGACTTCTTCTCTATATTTACTTTATACTACACTTTACAAACTTTATACCTTATATTTACTTTACACTATATTTATTACTATATTTATTTATTTTCATATACATTATATGATTCAAATGGGCTCACAAACGTGAAAATACGTATACCACATTTGATAATGCGAAATGAAGGGGTCTGCGGGGAAGAGGAATGAAAGTTTACATATATTTTATTACTTAACTAAAAACCAACGTATGTTTTTGAAAAGTGATATTAAAATTTTATATATGTATAGAGAGAAAATTTTTAATGAGTCAAATTGGCTCGGTCTTTAAATCTAGTGTTAAATAAATACAGATCCTAAGTATCTTTTCTCTTATCCATGAACAAGTGTTTGTGTCTATGTATTTGAATGTATGTAAAGCGTAATATTTTATTTAAAATTCTTAAAAGAAACTAAAAAAATTATGAATTTATTAAGAGGTTTATATCTTGTAATTTTATACCATGTCAATATGTCTGAAAATTTATATATTTTAAGTTAAACGTTCAGCTTTGATAGCAAAAATAATTACCATCTGCTTATGTTAAAACAAAATATATTTTATACTTCCTTACTTGCATGTATGTGAATATAAAGAACAAATAAATTTTGTATCGGTTATACAAAAGTTTACATGAATTTTGACATTTCATCTGTGTTAACGTATTATAAAAACAATGTATTAAATATTATTTAGGACAATAATGAGATTGAATATTTATTTTAATTATGTAAAACGTAATATTTTATATAAACATATTAAGAAATGCTAAAGAATTTATGGATTTATTAAGAGGTTTATATCTTGTAATTTTATACCATTTCAATATGTATGAAAATTTATATATTTTAAGTTAAACATTCAAATTTGATAGCAAAAGTATTTATAATCTTCTTATATTAAAACGAAAATATATTTTATACCTTCTTACCTAAATGCATGTGAGTGTTAAGGACAAATAGTTTTCTACAGGTTATACAAAAGTTTACATGTCTACATTTCATCTGCGTTAACATATTATAAACACAATGTATTAAGGATTATTTACGACAATAATAAGATTGAATATTTATTTTAATTGATATCAAGTAAAACTTTCCTGCTCACATTTTGAAAATTTGACTTTCACTGATTTTCATTGATACTATCTAGAATACAAGGTATTTATAAATCTTTGAAGAACGTAATATGGGATTTCTTCCTCCACCCAAATTCTTTCCTGTTTTAAAATTTATTTACGTTTAAAAAATAATTTTTTTCTAAATAAAATATTCACCATTTCATGCAGTATATTTATGCAATCTATATTTTATTTGTCAAAACATCTCAGATATGTTTGTATCAGATGATATTTAGTAGCGGTCTACTTTCCTTTTCATTACATCTACATCTCAAAATCTTTTATTTTTGAACATTTTCTTTATTAACAGAGACAATCGATTTGGGGGAATAAGCTTTGCATGTAATCACAGTTTCACTTTTAAGAATCCAAATAAGGAAATCCACACCCACAAGTTCGTGGAGGAGTGTTGTCGTGGTTCAGGAATGCATCTGTGAAGCATCACAATTATGTCTTTTTTTTTACCTAACGTGATCATGAAAACGAGGAAAAACTTCTAAATAATACGACCGAATGACTACCTCACCATGAAGCAAAACTTGTTTAATCGAGTGTTCTGAAACTGATAGGGAATCAATGAAAACAAGAATTGTTTGCACTCCTTGGAAATAAAATTCACAGCACAAAGTATAAAGTTAACGAAGTATTGTGTTAGCCTCAGCCAACGATGTTTTTCAGTCAAATAACACAATTACTAACACTCGCTAATTTCTTTTCGAGTAATGAGATAAAAAGAACTTAAGTAATAATATTTTGCAATACACTTGTTGACATAATCGAGAAGTGTCCGTCTTTTAAACTACCCCCTACGTACCTAATCTATTATGTAACACTAAACATAGCATATAATGGGTAAAATACACATAAGATTTATGTAAAAAATGCGATGGGAAATTTATTAAAATTTCTTATTCTTTGTGTTTGCAATACATAAAAATTGACAATATACAATTTTGTTTAGTTATAATAAAGTTTACTTGTCTATTTCCTTCCAGTTTTCATATTTCATACTTTTATAATCACAACAAAAAACAGTCCAGTCATTTGACTGGCTATGGTAAAAGTAGGTATGTATTAAGTGTTGGTATGTTTAGTGTTAAAAAGTTTAGTGACAAAACTTATGAAAATAATTCAGAAGCTATTTAAATAATTTAAAATAAAAAGTAATTAAATGAGATTGTTATAGGAATGGTGTCATAATGCTGGAAAAAATGTTATTTTTACCTATTTATTATGTGATAAATTGATAAATTTAACAGTCTGCTCTTAACCGGGGAAAATAGGGCTTGAAATAATGTCATTAAACGCTCGAAAAGGGGGGAAGGGTTGGATTTCGAACGTTTTAAAGACGACGGTATTTTTCACTGTGATATGAAGCATATTTATACCAAATTATTTTAGAATCGGATCTATAGTTTAGGAGAAGATAAACTTTACTCGCTTTGAATTTTGCTAACCGTAACTCATCAAGAATTCAATATGGATGTCTCCATCCATTCTAGGTCCAACTGCTTCATAAATCCGAGGACAGACGGACAGATAACTTAGACTATTATTAAATAGGGGGTTTATATAAAATTTCGATATGTTAAATTTCATTCGTCTGAGATTTCACAATTCTTTTCAGCCCTTTTTCTAAAAACACCAACTCTCTAGTCAAACATGGGTTAGTTTATTTATTTATAGCTGACACGATAATGACCTAAGTTTGTTAATGCACACCAGGGAGAATTTAAAACAGTCAAGTTCATTAAGTATTCAAAAGTTTGTGTTTTAGAATTATGATATCTTCATTCGATTTCAGATAAAAACTGTTTTCTTTCGCTTCAGCTGGGAAATATCTCAGAACGCAAAACACTTTGTCAGATATTTTTGGCATTTAAAATAATGAGGCTACGAATTCAGGTTAAGATTCATTAATTTCACATATTTAACAAAGAGCTTTTATACATATGATTAATTGAATGAAGTTTCCTAAGAAATTTAACAGTCTGTTTTTCATTAATAATAATTATTGCATCATGTCCCAAAACAAATTATTTTATGTCATGTTAAATGACGGTTCATTCAAAGGCTAACATATAACGATACATAAAGTTCTAGAAAACGCGTTGCTATATAAAAAATTTTCACACCATCTATTTATGTTTTCATAGATAATTATGTCTTTTTAGACCTAGTATTACTAAACCGCTTACTTTTAGGTATTTTATGTTAATCTAATTATTACAATTATAATTTCTATTTAAGGGAAAATTTAAATTCGGTTTTTAAAATGAATTAATACAGAGAGAGTGAATTTTGCATCAGATGTATATAATACATATTAGAATTTCTAGATAATTACTTTTATTGAAACTATTAATTATTCCAAGTAAATCAAGTCATTCAAGTAAGCAAGTAGTATTCCAAATAACAATATTTGAGAACAATTTCGGAACCAAGTAAAAAAAAAATATTTCAATTCTAAGTAATATTCTGTATGGGAGAGCTTTATTACAGTAATTTTAAAATTATGTACATTATTTACATTAGTAGTAATACATAGGTTCCAATTTTAGCTTCCGGGATGCTTTTGCCAAAAATTGTTATTTGTATCTATTTATGTGATAAATGATAAATTTAATTGCCTGCTCTTAACCGGGTTAAATAGGACTTAAAATAAAGACATTAAATGCTCGAAAAGGGGAAAAGGGGTGGATTTCGAAAGTTTTAAAGACGACAATATTTTTCACTGGGATATGACGTATATTTATACTAATTTATTTTATATTCTTATCTATAGTTTAAGAGAATACAAACTTTACTCGCTTTGAATTTTGCAAAATCTAACTCATCAAGATTCCACTATGGATGTCATTAGTGGTAAGAACCTTTAGCCAAGAACCTTTTTTTAAAAGAAGACATCCTTTTCATACATGCATCACTCACAGAGCTAAACTCAACATACATAGAAATCGGAATAAATAACAAGTAGAACGTTAGCGCTGAGAGCCCAAAGTTTACGGTTACATTGAAAAAAGAGGAGTGGCTGGAAATATTTCCAACAGAAACAATATAAAATTTTTATTTTAATATAAATATTTTATGTAATGATGTTTTTAACAGCTATATTTTTGTTGTCCTTTTCCCTTGGTAACCTTGAAAGTAGTAGAAGTAGTGAAATATAGTTAAATTAAATTAAAACTTATTGATCCTTGTAGTTCAGTTGAGGAGATATAGCTTCATAACATAACAGTCGCTTTCTTCATTTATCTTTACGGTTAAGTTGCATTTATAGATCAATATTAATGGGTAAATGACAATAAATATCTCACATACCTTCATACACTTGAAATTACTTAGTTTCTTTTAATAATATAAACGAAAGGCCCTGTAATGAACAAACATGTAATATAGACAAGTTGCCATGTAATGAATGTAATGAAGGTCGCCATGTAATAAAAATTTGGTTATAAAGAAAATTTATCAAATGTATTGTTTAAATATTTCACAATACACAAAACGAATGGTACTGTTTTTTTTTTAAATTTACAAAGTAAATTTTCTTAAATTTTTAAACATCTAGGAATAAAAATTTTTCGCTTCATAGATTTATACATTTTATGTACAATGAACAATCTGTGTGATGAAAAATAAGCAAATTTCCTTTGAATTACAAGATAAAGAATTAATGATGTAACACTTGTAAAAAAATGTAAAATAGAAATTAAATCCGATGTTTAGAAATTGTTTATGCCTAAAACTATTGTCATCACTGTTCTGTAAAATATTCCAAACTTAGTAATGTTCGTTGAATAGAATCTCTCAATACGGAAACTCAATTTAACATAGGTCAACCAGAGGATTAAAAATTTTGCATTTTTCAAAATATAAACCTCTATATAGAAGTTATTTTTTATATATCTCACAATATACAAAATGCCTTGGAGTATTTTTTGTAATTTACAAAGTATATTTTTGTAATTTTTTTAACGTTCAGAAGTAAAGAATTTTCAAGTCATAGATTTATCCATTTTATGTACAATAAACAATCTGTGTGATGAAAAATAGACAAATTTCCTTTGAATTACAAGATAAAGAATTTGTGATGCAGCACTTGTAAAAAATTATGAAATAGAAATTAAATCCCTTATTTAGAAATTATTTATCCCTCTAAGCGTTCGCACGTACAATTCCGCCAAACCGATGTTGTCTTAAAAGTGGTTTTCACGTACAATTTTAGACCTCCAAAAATGTTCCGAAAATGGATGTAATGTACATATCTGCCAGTGTTTGAGGTAGGAGGGTCAGGTCAATTGTTTAGAAACTGAATGCCTATTTGACTGACATTTATTGAGAGTTGCACCCCTACTCCCTGAGGCACAAAGACACTGATAGCTTTTCATGGCTTTGCAAATCTCTATTTCGAAGTATTTCGTTTGCGGTAACAGATGTATCTCTAATTGCACCACTTAAATATCATGGATAACTTTCGTAAAAAAAATATAAATAATTCTATTAAAGAATATTTTTTTGTACTTTTAGAATCCATTATTTATTATGGGATGATCTTTGAGACTTGACAAACTTTATGTGTACTAAAAATTAACAATCTATAATATTTATTTATATATCTATTTATAACCGGAAGTAAAGGGACAATAACGAGGGTGGGTTTCCCGTATTTCATTCTAGTCGACTAAGGGTGAAGTAAAAAATCATAGAACTCTTTGACCATTGACACAATAAATCTTTAGCTTATTTTTGGAAACTGTTTTTAATCGGTGTGTTCCACTAGAAGGATAAACTTGAAACATTTGTGTTCACTGTTCTGTAAAATATTCCTTACTTAGAAATATTCGTTGAATGGAATCTCTTAATATAGAAACTCAATTTAACATAGGTCAACCAGAGTATTAAAAATTTTGCAGTTTTCAAAAAAAGTAACCTCTATATAGAAGTTATTTTTCAAATTTTTAAAATATTTCACAATATACAATATGCCTTGGAGTATTTTTTGTAATTTACAAAGTATATTTTTGTAATTTCTTTAACGTTCAGAAGTAAAGAATTTTCATAGATTTATCCATTTTATGTATAATAAATAATCTGTGTGATGAAAAATCGACAAATTTCCTTTGAATTACAAGATAGAGAATTTATGATGGAACCTTTGTAAAAAAATTTTGAAATAGAAATTAAATTGATTATTTAGTAATTGTTTATACCTAAAACGCTTTTTGTGTTCACTGGTCTGTAAAATATTTGTTAGTTAGAAAATTCGTTCAATAGGGGCTCCCAATACAGAAACTGAACTTCACATTGACTAGAGTGTTGTAAATCTTACAGTTTCTAATATATTAACCAATTTATAGAAGCTGATTTTTCTTTTCTTTTTTCTATTTAGTGTGAACTTGCTAGGCCCTGTCACCCTCAGACTTCTTGTTTAAATATTGCACCAGGATTCCGTTGTGGACCGTGTCCAGCAGGGTACACTGGTCGTGACATCCAAGGTATTGGGCTTGAGTATGCTAGATCTGTTAGACAGGTAAGTCTTACATATCATATAAATGTAATGAGCATATTCTGCTTAATTATTAAATTTTAATTACATTTGAAGGTATGATTGATTACTAACATCACATAGATGTTAACTAAACTCGGTATTTGTCGAATTTTGCGCATTTACCACCTCTTCCATTTCCTATACCTATATGCAATAGTTACTCTCTCTTTCTATCCAACATATATTAGGTATATCTTAAACCTCCAATTCTGCAAGTAAGCTGCATTTAGGGATACGGTCTATTTTACTTAGTTCTTGTTACATGAATCTACCCATCTCAGTATAGATGTTAAATTATTGAAAAACTTCTTAAGAAATTTAATTTTTTAGGGGTCATCTTACTTCTTTTTATATTTACTTTAATGTTCAAAACTTATTCTAATGATAAATCGTTATCGCGAACTTCTCTTCGATGTAGTTACGTTTTGCGCCATTTTTAATCAATGAACCTAATACGATACTTCATTATGATAAAAAAGAAAATACAAATTATGTAAATCGAAAACAAATTTATTAATATTCATTCATGCTATGATATTTCAACTTTTTAAATTTGTAAATCCAATTTAGAATTCTAAGTAGCTTAATATATTTTTGAAATTTAAAGAGTATTAAGTTAGAATACATAGCAGCATAATGTCATGTGTCTTCTAAAATGCAGAAGTAAAATCTTCACTAATTTCACCATCTACAGTTAAATTTATAATATCTAATTTGATTACATTTTTACTTATGTCTTTGATGATAACTGCATATTAGTCTTATCAGTAAATATATCTAATCCTGATTTAATGCACAATAATTCTAAGATTGTTACGTTATTAGAAAATAGTTCCTCCAAACCTATGAAAAATAACCTTTATTGAACCTAAATTAACACTTACTTACATATTTAATATTCGAATCTTTAGTATCCTACAAAAAAACATAATTCCATATCGGATTATGTAGATCTCCACCACATATATTTAATACTTAAATCTGTGTTGTTGGTAATACATCAAAAGCCATTTTAACACAAATATAATCTTATAAAGGGCAAAGTAATTTTTTTAAATGGGTAAGCTTTTTAATTGTATTAATTTAGTAAAATCAACTTCAATATATACATTTTAGTTTTCAGGCTGTTTTAGAATTATATAATTGGTAGTCTCTTAGTAATATTAGACACCAAAACATCAAGGAAGTGACTCTTATTATATATAAAATAGTCTATTTATTACAAAAAGAAGTTGTTTCGTATTTTCTGAAAAAAAAAGCTGTAAACCAAACCACTATTCAGCATCTGTTTCTTTTAAGCTCAACAGCAATTAAAAAAAAGCTTCTTGGGAATAATCGATATTCCTAACCAAAATTTTTTCTTCTTTTATCCGATAGAATCACAGTAGATTTAGAAAAACTGATTTAAGTAATATATTGCTATTTTACTATCAGGATTAATATAGAACTGTTTCTATTCAATTCCATATCGGATTATGTAGAATTTCCTCAAATACATTTCACACTTAAATCGGTATTATTGGTAATATGTTAAAAAAAACCATTTTAACAGAAATTAAATTGGATGCAAAGTACAAAGTATATTTCATAAATTTGTGTAAGCTTTCTCATTATATAAATTTAACAAAATCAGCTGCATTATATACATTTCAGTTATCAGGCTTTTTAGAACTATATCGTTGCCATTTATCTTAACTATATTAGATCCCAAAACTACAGGGAAGTGACTCTTATTATACATAAAATTGTCTATTTATTACAAAAAAGGTGTTTTTTTTTCGTATTTTCTGAAAAAAAGAGCTATAAACCAAACCACTATTCAACATCTGTTTCTTTTAAGCTCAACAGCAATAAAACAAGTTTCCTGGGAATAATCGATATTCGTAACCAAAATTTTTTCTCCTTTTATCCGATAGAATCACAGTAGATTTACAGAACCCGATTTAAGTAATATATTGCTATTTTAGTATGAGTAATAATACAGAACTACTTCTAAGTTTTATATATTCTATAATACATTATTTATATTTTCGGAGAGATTGATTTCTATAAATATCTTTATAATTATAGAACTATTTTCCTCAAGATGTATAAACCTTAAAATCTAATACTTCTGTCTGATCAGTTTCATTTTAATGTTTACTTACGTATACAAACTTTTAAAATATCCTTCATAATTGCTCATTAGTCTTTTCAGTAAATATAATTAAATATAATTTTGAACTGCAATAATTCTAAGATTGTCACATTATAAGAAAATAATCAATCCTAAGCTATGAAAAATAATTTTTATTGAACCTGGTTTTATATAAATTAACACTCATTCCATAGTTCATATTCGAAGCTTTTGTATCGTACAAAAAACTTTATTACGTATCGGATTTTTCCCATATATATTTCATACTTAAATCTGTATTATTGGTAATAAAATAAAAACCATTTTAACAGAAATAAAATCGGGTGAAATAATTTTCAAAATTAGAAACAAAGTAATTCTCCTAAATGTGTAATATTTTTAATTATAGTTCAGTATTTGGCACAAAGTAATTTTCTTAAATGCGTTAGATTTTTTAATTATATAAATTTAACAAAATCAAGTGCAATATATACATTTTAGTTATAAGGCTTTTTAGAACTATATCGTTGGCATTTCCCTTACCAATATTAGATACTAAAACTAGAGGGAAGTGACTTTTATACATAAAATAGTCTATTTATTACAAAAAGAATATTTTTTGTATTTTCTGAAAAGAAAAAGCTGTAAACCAAACCACTATTCAACATCTGTTTCTTTTAAGCTCAACTGCAATACAAAAAAGTTTATTGGGAATAATCGATATTCCTAACCAAAATATTTTCTCCTTTTCTCCGATAGAATCACAGTAGATTTAGAAACCCGATTTAAGTAATATATTGCTATTTTACTATCAGGAATAATATAGAACTACTTCTATTCAATTCCATATCGGATTATGTAGATTTTCCCCATATATATATTTTACACTTAAATCTGTATTATTGGTAATAAATTAAAAACTATTTTAACAGAAACAAAATCGGATAAAGTACAAAGTAGTTTACCTAAATGTACAGGCTTTATAATTATAGAATTTTAACAAAATCAACTGCAAAATATACATTTTAGTTATCAGACTTTTTAGAACCATATCGTTGGCATTTCCCTTACTAATATTAGATCCCAAAACTACACAAAAGTTACTCTTATTATACATAAAATAGTCTATTTATTAAAAAAAGAAAACTTTTCGTATTTTCTGAAAAACAGCTGTAAACCAAACCACTATTCAGCATCTGCTTCTTTTAAGCTCAAGAGCAATAAAACAAGTTTCCTGGGAATAATCGATATTCTTAACCAAAATTTTTTCTTCTTCCATCCGATAGAATCACAGTAGATTTAGAAAACCCGATTTAAGTAATATATTGCTATTTAAGTATCAGGAATAATATAGAACCACCTCTAAGTTTTAGATATTATATTATATAATATTTATATTTCTGGAAAGATTGATTTCTATAAATTACTTTATAATTATTATGAAGCTTTTCCTCAAGATGTATAAACCTTAAAATAAAACTTCTGATACGTTTCATTTCAATATTTATTTACTCATAAAAATATCTTTAATCTCTTTATCTATCTTTACAGATTTACAAATAAGTATGTGTGTGTGAGAGAGTGGAATACGTGTAATTTATATATATGTAGTATTTATTTCTTATATTTATAAACATGTACAAATAAAATTGTATCATTGAAATGTATAAACACATGTCAATATTTTCATGATAATAAACGATTATTTAAGATTGTAATTTAATTACTTATGTTGTATTTACACAGCTTTGCCTTGATTTAAATGAATGCGATGATGGGCGGAATGGAGGCTGCACAGAAAATTCTCAGTGCATCAACACAATGGTAATAAGAATTAATATCTTTAATCATACTTTTATTTTAAAATACTAATTATATCGATTTGATCTTACATAAAATCTCATTTTGACTTTTTTATGAAACAAAACAAATTATATGTTTTTGTGTGTCTATAATTTTAATCATACCCTAAACTAACTCTTTTACTTAAACCTCAGATGATTTCCTCATTTAAATAATTAAAATAACTTTATAATAATATTTCAGCAAAACTGTTTAGAGACACCTCTTATACACCAGTTCTTCCGACGTGCTTTCAGATTTAATTTAATGCTTAATAATAGAGTTAGTACAATATTGAAGAGATTTTACCACATATTTAACGAAAAAGTGAATGCAAAATCCACATATTTGTTATTGGATTAAGTTTGTTTTCTAACTTTTATATTGAAATACAATTCTCATCTCAGTAAACTTTTAATATAAATAGAAAAATTTTCATCTAAATGCATTGTCTGTTTAGTTATATTTTTATGTTTTCTTCAGCTCGGGAATATTCATGCATTGGTTAATTTACCGCACATTTTTTCTTGCATGGCCCATCACTAACCCATCACCTCATAAAGTTACAATGAGGAGATTCTTTCTAACTGAACTAGAATGTTCAACCTCTTATTCGGTATAGGGCATTTTTTTTCGACAATATATTGCATTCTACTTCAGAAATCTATCTTCTAGACAGTAGCGCAAGTAGTTCTATTTGTTAATTTCTTCCATAATTTCCGTTTCCCAAGGAATTATCTAAAGGTAAATTTACCTCAAATGAATAGTAGTTAGATTATAAGCCATATACTTTATTAAAATAGCTTCACTGAAAAATAACTATAGAAACTAAATAAAAATTTTCATTTAGGTAAATGTTAATAAGATAAATCTACCAATACGCAAATATTAGTGTTCGGAAACCAGACAATCAAATTGCCTGGTTAATATGCACCGCTGTCTACGGTATTCAAGCCCTTTATGAACCTTCTAGAATTTAACTTAACACTAAACCGCAGGGCCGTAACTACGGCTTTGCATAGGTGGCATTTTTCACGGGCGCATCAGTCTTAGAGGCACCGCACCGTGAGGAAAATAGGGTCCGAAAGAAGACGATTAAACTCAAGTAGAAATAAGGGAAAATTAAAAAAAAAAAGTTTTTTATTATAAAACCCAATATGTTTAAAAATTATTTCTTATTAATTTTCTTATTTTCTAAAAGGCTTCTAGAGATTAAATATGTTACAGATTCTTACAAAATGTTTACCAAACACTCCTAATATGCCTTAATATAATTCCGGGTATACGTTTCAAATTTCCAATTTAATAAAATTATTAAAACTAAATTTATATCTAGAAATTTTCAATTTTATTATGAAAATTCAATGTCTAAATAAATAATAATAATAATAAAAATAAATATATATATATATATATATATATATATATATATATATATATATATATATATATATTATATATATATATATATATATATATATATATATATATATATATATATATATATATATATATATATATATATATATATATATATATATATATATATATATATATATATATATATATATATATATATATATATGTATATATATATATATATATATATATATATATATATATATATATATATATATATATGTATATATATGTATATATATATATATATATATATATATATATATATATATTATATTATATATATATATATATATATATATATATATATATATATGTATATATATGTATATATATATTTATATATATATATATATATATATATATATATATATATATATATATATATATATATATATATATATATATATATATATATATATATATATATGTATATATATGTGTATGTATATATATTTATTATATATATCATATATATATATATATATATATATATATATATATATATATATATATATACTATATACATATATATATCATGTTTATGTATTTTCGCTCTATATTTGCTGGCAGAGGTGCAGACCATTTTTTGCCACGGACGCTAAAGGACTTAGTTACGACCCTGCTAAACATACCAACACTTAATACATAACTATTTCTACCCTAGCCGGGACTTTCTGTTTCCGGACTGATTATATGAAATATGGATAGGGGGAAACAAATAAACATATAAACTTTATTATAATTAAACAAAATCGTATATTGTCAATTTTTATGTATTGCAAACAAAGAGAATAAGAATTTTTAATTCATTACCCATCCTATTTTTACCCATACATTATCGGCCATTTAATCGGTTATAGTAAAATTAGAGCAAGTAAGATCAAATCGAATGAATAAGTTTTTCTAAGCAAAGTAGGTCACTATTTTAAATATAACTATTTGCCGAATTATTTTACTTTTATTTTTTTTTAAATACGTGAACGAGAGTGTTTATACATGATGTACATTTTTTCTACTTTATTGTATATTATTCTATTCTATTCTATTTTATTATATATATATATATATTATATAATGATCTGTGTACTAATGGTCAAGAAAAATATTTCTGTTATTTGGAAATCAAATTTTATTTAGGGTTCCTTTACGTGCGGCGAATGCATCGAAGGTTTCTTAGGCAACCAGTCTTTTGGCTGCCATCCACATCCCGGAATGTGTCCCGATGGATCAGTCTGTGATGGGAATGCCGACTGTGAACTTCGAAGAGGGCTTTTGCAGTACCAATGCAGGGTAAGTATTACAAAAATCTGCTTCCTTGGAATTCAGACGCCATTCGCCTCTTATTTATATATATATAGTGTACTTTAAAAAGTATGAAGAGGTAGAAGATAAACAAAAACGAGATATAAAGGCCAGAGATGGGTAAAAAATGTTAAAAAAGCTAGAGTACTATTAGGAATTTACTGTATAAAAAAAGTTATACCAGAAGAATTATGTATAGATTTATTTATACGTAAATAACTCTATACATAATACGTAATATACGTCACGTAATATGTGCATAATATGTAGATATACGTTATTTGTACACACATACATATGTATTCGTGCTTGTAGGTAAAACTTCTTTTTTACCGACTACAAATACAGTGAACTCCGCTTAATGTGATCAGTTTGGAACACTGGTATTTTGATAACAATAATTGATTGATACAAATAAAATTGATAACAATGTAAAATTAGATTAATTTACACCCTCCGCCCTTTAATTCGCATGTACTAAATTTCAAAACAAAATGAAAAAACACACCTTATAGTATCATGCATTTATGTACACTATCTTTTAAAATATAAGAAATGGATACATAATTAGAAAAATTATCAATTATTGACTGTCTACAATTTTTTCTAAGACCTCATTGATAAATTTTTCTTAATCATAATCATCCTGTCATATCGATTTAAAATTTCGATCTTTCGTTTTAACCCATATTGGATCGCTGTCCTATAAACAGGACAGCAAATAAAATTCCATTTAATAATAAAATTATAAATATTTTCTGAGTGGATTTTATTTTAACACCTTTAAAATAGACACACTTTAGCATAGTAACAAAAAAACTGAGAAATCAAATTATATTGTATTGTAAAATTTATTTTCAGCTACCTCTTAAAAATTGTCATTTTTTAATCTTTAATTTTATATTCATTATTATTATTTTTTAAACATTGTGGAGGTTACTTTTAGTTTAAAAACAGTGCTAATAATGTAGCTGAAAGTTTTTGTTGAAAAATATATTTTACACGTGTATTTTGTAAGTATAAAAAAGGTGCCCTAAAATTAAGACGACGGTCCAATCCTGATTATTTTTCTATGAATTCGATATTGCATTGATAGAGCACATTATTTTCTTATCTTTCAATGAAAACCAGTTCAAACACCTGTTCACACACCTGGACACAACAAGGGGTAAATAGATGTCTATTCTATTCAGAAAACTGGAGATATTTTGCAAGATAAACTTACTCTCTTACCGCCAGTTCAATAACTGCAAGAGAAAGCCTACAACAGTGTGCTTAAAATGTAATGTGGACTTTGTTTTGACTGTTTCCCCAAATTTTATCTATGAATCAGCCTAATGCAATGTAAGTGATATTTGTCAAGTTTTAGTAGTGTAATGGACCGCTGTCCTATTTATAAAATAATCAATTACATAAAAAATTAAAAATATTTTTTTTCAAAATTTTGGTTTTATATACTTAGTTACACCATATTAATGATATGGATTAAGTTTTAATAACTTACAGAAATATTTAGTTGGTGTGGTACAATATGGGTTAATGTGTTAAATCATTTCGCTTTCTGGCTTCCATATCGACAAACTGCATGTAAGCTGGCAAAGCATAAAATGTGAATACGTTTCTTCTCAGTTCCGAGAAGAATGTGTTGCCTTCTGCTTATCTGACAACCACAGACCATCAGCACGGTGTGCTTAGTTCTGAAAAATTTCAGCAAAGTTTAATTTTCCACTCCTTTGTTCATTCCCTATTTCCCTAGTTGGAAGAGGGTGTATTTTCGAAATTTCAAACAACAGCGAAGGAAAAGAAAGGATAATTTCCTTCTGAATAGATGGTCAATATTCCTTTGCCAGGTAAAATGAGGTACGAAATCTGATAATATTAACCGATGTAATGATCACATAAAACGATAATATTAACATACAAGTTAATAGAGAAAATCAGAACGAAGTGATTTCTATAACAATAAGCGATATATCCTATTAGATATATCCTATTAGATAAAGAGAAGTCATTCAGCAATAATTAAAAATAAAAATCTTGAGATATTGATATAATCCATTTTAGGAGATCTGCTGCCAAAACTTTTTACATTTGCTTCTGTAGTACCATAAGGGGATATGGAAGACAGCCAGTCACAGCTGTTAGAAATTTACTAAGTTAGGGTCTCTAACAACCAGAACTAAATTGCGTAAAGTAGTTACGTAAGATTAATTGAGCTAAGCAGATTAATTGAGCTAAGATAGTGTTCTCGTGGTCGCCAAAGTTGCCAAAATTAAAATAGAAACAAAGATCTTTCACCAAAGGTTGTCAATTAGGTATAGACTGACCCAGAAATTTATTTTAGAATATATTTATAATTAAATTGGTTAATTTAGTTAAAATATTGTTTCACCCCTTCCTCCCATATATATATATATATATATATATATATATATATATATATATATATATATATATATATATATATATATGTGTATATGTACATATATATGGGCATATATATATACCTATATATGCATATATATATATATATATATATATATATATATATATAGAGAGAGAGAGAGAGAGGGAGATAGATAGATAGATAGATAGATCGAGAGAGAGAGAGAGAGAGATGTAGATACTTAGATTATTTCTGATTTGTTTTTTAAGCAAATACATTATATTAAAGGGAAATTGAGTTACTAAATGTGATGTCATTATTAGCAATAAGTTTAATAAAGTGAACCTTGGCATTTCCGTCCATGTTATGTATTAATATGGAAATCGATATACTCATTCATCATAAAATATATTCCCCAATTCTACAGCTTTTAGAGCATAAAATACGGATAATTTCATGCATGATAAATTTAATGAAATTTATATACTAGAGAAATTTATATATTTTAAAAAGTTATTGATATTTTAAATTTGTTTACCCATGACAGTTTTAGCGAAACTTTCCAATATTTTTGTGTGTATTTAAAAATAGTTTTTGTCTAAATTATATTCTGTAGTCTATATGTACAATAACCTGAAATATTAAATTCTGAGGGTAAAGTTATTGATTAAAAATATTTAACAAATTCAAAATACTAATTTCTGGTAAATAAAGAGCTTCATTTTTTCAAGAGATTTTTTTAAAAACTTTTTGCTGTGATTTTCATTTAATATAGAGTTCTGTACCCAACTTTTGATATATATCATAAGAATCATTTAAGCTGCACACGAATAATCCAAATGTGGTGAAGGTAGTATTCGACATATTTAGTTTTTCTAAATAGGAATTTAATGTGACGTTATTCAGGTGACAGTATAATAATTGAAGAAAAGCTTTCGTTAGGTGAGGGGACTGTGATTTGATTTCAGAGTGCTATGGTCCACTTTTTGCATCACGAGGGTTAATGAGACATTGACCTACAGCTTAAAGCCGATTCCGAAAAGCTACGAACATCCATGCGTCTTTGGGATTCGAACCCATGAACACCGGTTTCAAAGGATTGCACCCTAACCAATCGGCCATCGTTCGGCAGTCCTCTGTGTAAGAAGATGTTTTCTCTAGTTCATGCCGTTGTCCACAAGGATCACCTCTTCAAAATGTTCTTTGTGTGAAGGTAGGGGTAGGCGGAAAACTATTATATAGCTTTACAGTATATATCCTGATATTTTCTATAGAAGGCAACGTACGTGCGAATTTCCTTTTTCTTCCAGCCTTGTTTCCTTTAGTAAGAGTTAAATATCTTTAGTTTATATCTTATCTAACGAAAAATTCAACGGCTCGTAGTTTTACTATACCTAAGGTGAAAAAATTTCCTGAAAATGCACGGTGATACCTCAAATTAGGACCTTATTTTTTATTTTAAAAGACTTTACCTACTTAGAGGCGGAAAAAGTCCCCAAATTTAAAGGTGTCATTTTTCGGCGTTTAAATATTCCAAGTGTCACATTATTGAAATAAAAAGCTACTGAAATTTTAAAGTATGGGTATACAAGCTAATGTCCTATGCTCCCCCAATAATTCCTTAAAAGTATTTTCTAGTGCCATAATTGTTTTTTTAAAATCAAGACAATCAATGTCCTCTAAGTACTGTTTAAATATATGATCGCCTTAACTATATTTATATATTATTGTTTTTCAACATATTTTGAATTATAAGATCTATTTTGTAAATTTTCTCCTTCTTAACAGATTTTATTTCTTTCTTTTTAATTTTTACATGTCAGATATTTCTCAAGCATTAGACTAATAGAATCAAATTAATATTTTATTTCAGTTTCATATTAAGATATAGTTTTTCAACTCCTCTTCTTAGCCCACTCTCCTGTTTCTAATTATGGATCTTGTTGGTGCTTCAACCACATTTGGCGAAATTGGCGTGCTTGCAGCTTGCGTGCGTGGCGTGCTTGCAGCGTGGCGTGCTTGCAGCGTGGCGTTTGAAATCTGGCGAGGGGATCGTAACTCAACTAATTGATACATAAACAAAAACAACATTTTGAGGAAAAATTGCAATTGAGGTTGAAGAGGAGTTGTAAAATTGAAAATTTTTTTTCAAATCTCTTACTTATCATACATGAGAGGTTATCTAATGGATAAATGAATTTCATAATTTCTATGTTATTGTAAGACATGTTCTACTTAAAACTCCAAAACAAAAGTCCAATGCGTATCCAGAAAGTAAGTTTCCCTATTTAAAAGTAAAAAAGCACTCACACTTTCACGGACATATTTATTAGCAACAAGTACAGCAGTGTTTCAGCTATTTTTCAATATAGCCACCACCAGAATTGCGACACTTGTCGTATTGTGGGATCAACTTTTGTGTACCTTTGTTGTAGAACTCTGCCGCCTGTGAATGAAACCAGCTTTCCTGTTCAGTAACCTCGTGCACATCCCTTTCCGTACTGACGGCGTCTATTTGAATTTGGTTCTGACCGAATATCCATTATGATGCTAATGTACTGACTGCTGCTTGGTTTCGGGGGTAAAGTGCGAAATTCAAGTCTCATTACCCGTGACGATCCTGTCCAGGAACTCGTCGTCGTCATCGTGATACCGTAGCAGAAATGTCAGTGATGCATGAGCGTTGAATTTTGTGTTCGGGGGTCAGTTTCGGCTTATGGACCTGACAGAGCTGACGATGAATTTTAACTGGCGCAGTGCATTGTGCATTCAAGATCACCGACCGAACATTGCCAGCGGAGGGAGAAGGAATTAGAGTTTGCATTTCGCAGCACTGCTACCCCGCTACTGGCACGATTCGAGACTTGTCCAGCTGGATATGAATAATACGTCATAGATCTGTTACTCACGCGCAATTAACACGGATAATTACGTTTACTTTAAAGTTGAAAACATCGGGAAACTTACTTTCTGGCTGAGCTTCGTATTTCTTAGCGACGTTTTTCTTGAATTTGCAGATGCAGCCGGATTTGTCAGCAAAATACAGTTTAGATTCATAGTCGCCTTCACTATACCAGCACACCAGAATTTTTCAAGCTCTTTTGATTGACGCGATCTAACTTTTTAAAAAATTTTGTATTTCTTAACAGATGTTTTTAAAATTTTAATATATCATATAACTTTAAAAATTTAGATTTATAGAATCAAACTGATATTTTATTTTAAATTGATACAAACATGTAGCTCCTCATAATCATATTTGAAAAGTTATATTACGGGTAAGTGAATTTCCTATTTTCTGCATTATTTTAAAATACGTTCAACTTGAAATGCAAAAACCGATTTTTTCAAAGTTTGATCTCTATAAAAATTTCTATAATTCATCTATTGAAAAATCAGAAGAAATTCATTCAAAAATTCATTTATCAAAAGTTTAGAAGCAGAACCTTTGTTCTAGGAGGAACTAAAACAATTGTACTAATGCAGATTTTAAATCTCAAAAAGTACCATCTCTCCTTACAAACTTTCTATTCAGGGAGAAAAGCTGATGACTATCTATTATGTATAATTTTTTCAGTATGAATTTTTTATAGTCCTTAAAATTCAGAGAGGTAGCTGGAGTAATAAATCTAGTGCAAATACCATTAGTATACATATTTTATTCATGAAAAGTAATATCTGGAAGCATGAATTTAAAATAATAGGTAAAAATATGGGAAGAGTTGGAAGGAAGTAAAACATCTGAATTTCGTAAAATGCAATAATTTCTTCTTGATCTTTTAAATTTTAATCTAGATGACTCAGTACATGCAGCTGTTTTCTTATTTGTTGTCAAAATTCCTCTTTATCAAAAAGCGTTTACTGAAGCATCTGAAATTCGGAAGGTTCGCGCCTTATTTCAGGTTTCCAGTGGAAATCAGTGTATAAAATATAAGTGTTCTAGTATATGTATTTGAATTACAAGACAGAGCTCATTTTACAGATAAACTAAATATGGAAATTTTTAAAAGCTATCTAATTTCAGACTTTTACAATCAACACCTTTTAACTTACAACAGGTTTCTCTGCATATCATAAAAAGAATTTTAAAAAAGTAACAAATTTTATTGTACTTTATTTAACGCTTTTACACACACACATATATGTGTGTATACTATTAATTTCTCTGTTAAAATATTGCTATATTATAATATTTATGAACGTTACTATTTGCCAATTCCAGATAAAAAAGAGACTTATTTTCATTTTAAATATCATGATAGGAACTACTTATTCATAAAAATTAAAAATAGGATTCTACTACAATATTTAGCAGATAGTTAGGGCATTTGCATACCAGTCAGTTTGAATATATATTGCTCCATTGTAACCGATGGGGAAAATTTTTCCTATTGGGGAAAAATAGTTCCTATTTGGAGATTAAAAAAAATGTACTATAAAATATAATAGAGATTTCTCTAGATTTATATGTGATTTCTTTTTAAATTTAAGTTGATAAAAGTTAATATACACTTTCAAAGAAACATATTTATATTCATCTAACTTACATGATAGTAACATCTCATAGATTAAAGTTTAAAACAATTTTACTTAAATATTTAGTAGATATTTAGGGTATATGACTACTGGTCACTGTAGATTTCCATATCTTAAGCTACGGGAAAAAGTGTTTCAGTCATTTGAAGATAATTTATATATATACTTTAGGGTCATAGAGTGGAAATTTCCCCAGAATTATATGTAAGTAATTTTATTAAAAAAGTATTACTATGGTAAAATCAATATAAGCATTTAAAAAAATCTATTATAAATTTTTTTTTTAAGATACTCCAAATTAAAATTATCTTACACTTTATAGAAATTTAGTCACTTATATCCCTGTAGAATTTTCTGCTTCATCATGTGAGAAAAATTGTTTTGAAGAAATGTTTAAATGCAAGCCTGGCAGAAGTAGAAAATTTTTCTCAATAGATTAACATAAATTTAGAGGAATCTAATGTCACCGATACTCAATGACCCTATGTTCAGTTAACATAACCACTCTTGGTTTGTTAGAATGTTTGTTTAAAAATATATAACAATTTTGATTAAGTTTATTATGACAATTTTATATTACGTTTGAATGTCAAGAGTACTTTGAATTTAATTGAAAGTGTTTTCCTATATTCCTCTGCTATCCCACTGTAGGCATGGATGTAAGCAGCCGCTAGGAATCGGCTTTAAGTAGTAAATACTGGTGTCATTCGCGTCCGGTTCATGTAGCAATAATGTAGACATTGAACTCTCAACCATCCAATCAGCGTAGTAAACAATAATGACCATATAATGCAGGTAAAGATACATTGAACTCCTAACCATCCAACCAGCGTAGTAAACAATAATAATGACAGTATAATGCAGGTAAGGATACATTGAACTCCTAACCATCCAACCAGCGTAGTAAACAATAATAATGACAGTATAATGCAGGTAAGGATACATTGAACTCCAAACCATTCAACCAATGTGTAAAACAATAATAATGACAGTATAATGCAGGTAAAGATACATTGTACTCCCAACCATCCAACCAGCGTAGTAAACAATAATAATGACAGTATAATGCAGGTAAAGATACATTGTACTCCCAGCCATCCAACCTGCGTAGTAAACAATAATAATGACAGTATAATGTAGGTAAGGATACATTGAAGTCCCAACCATCCAACCAGCGTAGAAAACAATAATAATGACAGTATAGTGCAGGTAAAGATACATTGAACTCCCAACCATCCAACCAGTGTAGAAAAACAATAATAATGACAGTATAATGCAGGTAAAGATTTCCTCTTATTAAAATAGTTCATCCTTTTATAGGTCTTAAATTCCTCTTCAATAGGATGAATAATAAATCTAACAAAATATCATTAGTATGCATATTTTATTCATGAAAAGTAATCTCAGGAAGCGTGAATTTGAAATGAGACACAAAAAATATTGCAGCACGGAAAAGGAAATAAAACATTCGAATTGAGTCGACTTTAGAAATTTCTTTTTAATCTTTTGAATTTAAATCCTAATGGCTCAGTAGGTTTGACGATATTTTTCCTTATTTTCTAAATTCCATTTTATCGATAAACGATTACTGGAACTTCTAAAACTGTGAAATTTCGCTCTTTATTTAAACTTTCCAGCAATATTTAAAGTAGAACATTTTCTCCGAATATTGAATGAATAATCCTAACGAGAAATTTGAAATGCTATTTAAATTTTAAACTTGTGTAAATGGAATCAACTTAGATTCAAATAAGTTTTATCTGGGTTTTCAACTGAATTGAATTGTGATAAAAAATTTGAGCATACACGTTTAAATATTTTTAAATTTTAACGATATTTTAGTGTTAAAAATAGTTCTCTGTGGGAAGAGATGTTCTCTTTGTCAATTTTGATTCAGATAAATTTTATTTGAGTTTACAAATGAATTGAATAGTAATAAAAAATTTCACTATACATGATTAAATATTTAAAAACTTTAACAAAATTAAAGTGTTAAAATAGTTCTCTATGTAAGTGTTCACTTTGTCATCTTAATTAAAATAAGTTTTATCTGAGTTTATAACTAAATTGAATAGTGATAAAAAATTTGAGC
This sequence comes from Pardosa pseudoannulata, assembly GCA_032207245.1. Taxonomy (NCBI): domain Eukaryota; kingdom Metazoa; phylum Arthropoda; class Arachnida; order Araneae; family Lycosidae; genus Pardosa; species Pardosa pseudoannulata. The sequence continues at coordinate 71,551,367 of CM063510.1, forward strand.
ATACACGTTTTAATATTTTTAAATTTGAACAATATTTTATTGTTAAAAATAGCTCTCTGTGTGAAGAGATGTTCTCTTTGTCAATTTTGATTCAGATAAGTTTTATTTAGGTTTACAAATGAATTGAATAGTAATAAGAAGTTTCACTATACATGATTAAATATTTTTAAAAAATTTAACAAAATTAAAATTGTTCTCTATGTAAGAGTTTCTCTTTGACAAATAATAATCTCTTTGACACTTACTTTAAAATAGTTCTCTATGTAAGAGTTTCTCTTTGACAACCTTTATTCAAATAAGTTTTACCTAAATTTACATCTGAATTTGAATAGTGATAAAAAATTTGACTAAACGTAAATAAATATTATAAAATTTTGACAATATTATGGTGTTAAACTTAGCTCTCTGAGTAAGATGTTCTCTTTAGTTCAAGCTGTTGTTCAACAAACGGAGTTTGATCATACCACAACTTCAAAACTTTGATTCAAATAAGTTTTTATCTGAGTTTAAAACTGAATTGAATAGTGATAAACAATTTGAGCATATATGTTTAAATATTTTTAAATTTGGACAATATTTTTGTGTTAAAAATAGTTCTGTGTGTGAAAAGATGTTCCCTTTGTCAATTTTGATTCAAATAAATTGTGTTTGGATTTACGACTGAAATGAATAGTAATAAGAAATTTCACTATACATAATTAAATATTTAAAATCGTTCACAAAATTAAAGTGTTAAAAATAATTCTCTATGTAAGAATTTCTCTATGACAACATTGATTAATTTAAGTTTTATCCGAGATTACATTTGAATTTGAATAGGGATAAGAAATTTGACTATACATAAATAAATATTTTAAATTTTTGACTATATTATGGTGTTAAACATAGCTCTCTGTGTAAGATGTTCTCTTTTGTTCAAGTTGTTGTCCAACAGGCGGGACATGAACATATAACCACTCTAAAACTTTGTTTGAAATAAATTTTTATACGAGTTTACAACTGAATTGAATGGTGATAAGAAATTTGAGCATACACGTTTAAATATTTTTAAATTTTAACAATATTTTAGTGTTAAAAATAGTTCTCTGTGTGAAGAGATGTTCTCTTTGTCAATTTTGATTCAGATAAATTTTATTTGAGTTTACAAATGAATTGAATAGTAATAAGAAATTTCACTTATACATGATTAAATATTTAAAACCTTTAACAAAATTAAAGTGTTAAAATAGTTCTCTTTGTAAGAGTTCACTTTGTCAATCTTAATTAAAATAAGTTTTATATGAGTTTACAACTGAATTGAATAGTGATAAAAATTTTGAGCATACACGTTTAAATATTTTTAAATTTTAACAATATTTTAGTGTTAAAAATAGTTCTCTGTGGGAAGAGCTGTTCTCTTTGTCAATTTTGATTCAGATAAATTTATTCGGGTTTACAAACGAATTGAATAGAAATAAGAAATTTCACTATACATCCCCTATATAATAATAGCCTAAGTTATCTGTACGTCTGTCCTCGATTTTATGAAGCGGTTGGACCTGGAATGGATAGAGGTATCCATAGTTAGCAAAATTCAAAGAGAGTAAATTTTATCTTCTCCTAAAATATAGACCCGATTCTAAAATAAATAGGAATAAATATGCTTCATATCACAGCGAAAAATATTGCCTTCTTTAAAACTTTCGAAATCCACCCATTCCCCTCTTTTCGAGCTTATAATACCATTATTGCAACTCCTATTTTCCCCGGTTAAGAGCAGGCGATTAAATTTATCAATTTATCTCATAATAAATAGGTAAAAGTAACATTTTTCTAGCATTATGACGTCATTCCTTTAACCATCTCATTGAATCATTTTTTATTTTAAATTATTTAAATTATGCCTTATTTTCATACGTTTTATCATTGAACTTAGATATGACGTAAATAATTTTCTTTTATAGTTGGCTTAAATAATAGATTAGGTACATATGTGATAATTTTAATTATAATCATCGATTATTTTTTGTTTCAAGATAATTCTCAGCCAAAATACAAACAATTTTTTTTACCTGCCTCATAGCGTACTTTAAAATTTTGGAAAATTAAAAATTTTACTGATCCCGTCATATGACGGGCTATATGCTAGTTATTAAATATTTAAAAACTTTAACAAAATTAAAGTGTTAAAATAGTTCTCTATGTAAGAGTTCACTTTATCAACCTTAATTAAAATAAGTTTTATCTGAGTTTACAAATGAATTGAGTAGTAATAAGAAATTTCAATATACATGATTAAATATTTAAAAACTTTAACAAAATTAAAGTGTTAAAATAGTTCTCTATGTAAGAGTTCACTTTGTCATCTTAATTAAAATAAGTTTTATCTGAGATTATATATGAATTTGAATAGGGATAAGAAATTTGACTATACATGAATAAATATTTTAAATTTTTGACTATATTATGATGTTAAACGTAGCTCTCTGTGTAAGATATTCTCTTTAGTTCAAGTTGTTTTTCAACAGGCAGGACATGAACATATAACCACTTTAAAACTTTGTTTAAAATAAGTTTTTATACGAGTTTACAACTGAATTAAATAGTGATAAGAAATTTGAGCATACATATTTAAATAATCTTAAATTTTGACAATATTTTAGTGTTAAAGATATTCTATCTTAAGAGATATTATTTTTGTCAATTTTAATTAAAATAAATTTTATTTGGTTTTACAATTGAATTGAATAGTAATAAGAAATTTCACTATACATAATTAAATATTTAAAAACTTTAACAAGATTAAAGTGTTAAAAATAGTTCTCTATGTAAGAGTTTCTCTTTAACCACCTTGATTCAAATCAGTTTTATCTAAATTACATCTCAGTTTGAATAGTGATAAAAAAATTGACTATACGCAAATAAATATTTTAAAATTTCGACTATATTATGGTGTTAAACATAGGTCTCTGTGTAAGATGTTCTCTTTAGTTCAAGTTGGTGTCCAACAGGTGGCGTTTGAACATACCACGCCTCCAAAACTTTAATTCAAATAAGCGTTTATCTGAATTTACAACTGAATTGAATAATGATAAAAAATTTGAGCATACATGTTTAGATGTTTTTAAATTTTGACAATATTTTAGTATTAAAAATAGTTCTGTGTGTGAAGACATTTTCTCTTTGTCAATTTTGATTCAAATAAATTTTGGGCGTTTTACAACTGAATTGAATATTAATAAGAAATCTGACTATATATAATTAAATATTTTAAAATTTTGACAACATCAAAGTGTTAAAAATAGTTCTCTATGAAAGAGTTTCTCTAACACAACTTCGATTCATATAAGTTTTATCTGAGTTTACATTTGAATTTAAATAGTGATAAGTAATTTGACTATGCATAAATAAATATTTTAAAATTTCGACAATACTATAGTAATATAGCTCTTTGTGTAAGATGTTCTCTTTAGTTCAAGCTGTTGTCAAAAAAGCGGAGTTTGAACATACCACCCCTCCAAAACTTTGATTCAAATAAATTTTTATCTGAGTTTACAACTGAACTGAATATTCATAAAAAATTTATCATACATGTTTAAATATTTTTTAATTTTGACAATATTTTAGTGTTAAAAATAGTTCTGTGTGTGAAAAGATGTTCCCTTTGTCAATTTTGATTCAAATAAATTATATTTAGGTTTAAAATAAATTGAATTTGATTGAATTTTGATTCAAATAAATTGTAATTGTATTGTATCTGCTTTTACAACTGAATTTAATAACGGTACGAAATTTTCAGCATACAAATTTAAAAGTTTTGATAAAATTGTAGAGAAATGTATTTGCAGATTATTGTATAACAATCCTTTATAGAAAGACTTTTAAATAGATATATTTAAGCAGATATTTTTACTTGGAATTTTCACACAGAGACTTTTACGTGGGATGATTTGATCACTACTGATTTGCTGCAGGAGATATAATGAGACTTGAACTTATTATTTAAAGAAGATTCTAAACAGCTACGCACAACTATCTCAAAGAGCATTACCTTATCTATTCGGTCATAATAATGTGTTATGAAGTTAGTGCTAAAATCAAGTTTAACACTTCGCGTGCGGGCAAAGTATTTTTACGTTTTTTGCAGTCTGTCACTGGAGAGCGGGTCACTTAAAAATACATATTTAGTAGATTTGTGGTGAATACCTGCTAACCACCTTAAATCTACTAAGTACGTATAATTATATGAATGTGTGACATTATATACGTGTTATTTGAGTTGCTATGCAACGCTTTGCATTTTTTTCCACAATTTATGATTGTGGAGTTACTCGGTCTTTTGTTGCATAATTTCGTCTTCAATCGAATTCCTAGCTCCAGAATGTACAAGTCATGTTTCGTCAAATTGAAGCCTGGTTTTTTATTGTTGAAAACAAATTTGGTAAAACGAGCCTTTGTGACACAGATAGTGATGAAGAAATATGCGCTGACAGATTATCGGACTTTAATTTTAAAAATCGTCTATTTTTGTGATTTTGTTAAAAATATTGGTTTGTTAAATAATGATACAGTTTATATTAAAGTGTAAAATAAAAAAAGTTTCGTTTATAAAAACACAATAGTTTTCGATTTACTACAATTTTTCTGAATAACTAAACTTTTACGCGATTCACGAAAAAAATCCCGCTGCACGCTTAAGTTGACGGTGAAGTATGCCCGCATGCCAAGTGTTAATATAACATTATATTGCATTTTTAATTTTAGCTAAGTGTTATATAACATTATTTGCCAAGTTTATATTGCCAAGTGTTAATATAACATTATTTGCATTTTAATGAAACAGTGAAAATCACCCTAAACCTATAAATTTACATTTTCAAACCTGATATGTTTTTTTTTAATTTGGTAGCTAATTATAGATCAAAACATTAAATAAGGTATTTATAAGAAGTATTTACCTTTCATTTACAAAAGTATCTTTGTTTAGAAAAAAATTAATTTAAAAATTTATAACGAGGTTTAGCTAAGCTTAATTCAATCAATAAATGGCATTAAATGGTCAAGGAGCAATTAATGTAAAATATTTTTCCAGTGCATTTTATACAGATGAAAATGCTAATGAATCTGAAGTGTAAGTAATATTTACACTGAAATAAAATATTCTGCTCTCATCTCAACTTTTTGTAGACCTCAAAACTCAGAGCGATAGCAGAAATGATAAATGTAGTGCAAATATCCGTATTATGCATATTTTATTCATGAAACGTAATCTCAGAATGTATGAATTTAAAAGAAATAAAAAAAAGAAAGTTATAAACCATCCGAATTTAGTCACACTCTTTTAAAAATTCTTTTTAATTTTTGAAATTATGATTCTAATAAATCAATAGAATCAGCTGTGAATTCTTTATTCTCTAAACTTCATTTTATCGATAAAAACTTGCTGAAGTTTTTTAACTGTAAATTGCTCATTTTATTTAAACTCTCCAGAAATATTTAAAATAAACCAAACACAGGTAATTTGAATTTTACTGCACCTCAAAATCTGTAAAAAGGATTAAATTTCCTCAAAATAAGGATTTCTTTTATTAGAAAAAAGGAGTGAATATTGTTAAGAAATTTGAGCACTGTAAATTTAATAATCTAAAAACCTTGGCAGCAATATGAGCTCAAGATACGGCTGTATTGAAGTTTATTTATTCATAACTCTATAATATTCAGTTTTTGATTAAGTTATTAGGATTAATTGTTATAAAATTAAACATCTATCAGATATATTCTTCATAAAATATTTATCCTTCATTTACATATGAACTTTTCTTTAATAATATATTTTTCAAATATGAATACAAATAACATTAAGATTAATTTGATCAGTAAATCATAATTAAAGGTCAATGCATCCTTGAAGCTTTACTTAAAGAGTGTTTTGCACCCCTTAATTTATGACTTCAAAATGTTTACATTGAAAAAAGTTAAAGCTACAAATTATATATAACAGTTTTGAATTTTTTATACATTTTTTAGAAAATAATTATTTTTCATTTACATAGTACTCTTCTTTAATAATAAAAGTTTTCAAATATGAATACACATAACATTAAGCTTAATTTGATCAGTAAATCGTATTTATAATTCAGTGCACTAAGCTTAATTTAAAGGATATTTTGCACCCCTTAATTTATGATTTCAAATTGTTTACATTGAAAAAAGTTAAGACTATAAATTATATATAATGATTTATAAATTTTTTAGAAATATTTATCCTTTATTTACATACTTACTCTTTTTTAATAATAAGAATTTTCAAATATGAGTACACAATATTAAGCTTAATTTGATCAGTAAATCGTATTTAAAGGTCAGTGCACTCTTAAATATTTTGTAACTCTTACTTTATGACTTCAAAAGCTTTACATTGAAAATTTACAAATTAAATGTAATGGTTTTGATTCTTTTAAATACTCTCATTTTATCTTAACATTTTTTAAAACTCGAATAGATTGCATGAATAATAAATATTAGTCAAATACGACCAATATGAATATTTTCCTCGTAAAGATACCACAGAAAAAGTGAATTTAGTATTAAAAGAAAAAAATATATGACTGGTTGGAAAGAAATAAATTATTTTAATTTAGGCAAATTAAAATATTTTTAATCTTACGAATTTCAATTTTAAAGGATCAGTAGATGCTAGTAGCCGTTTGTTCTTATTGTCTATATTCAACTCAATCGTTAAAAGATTACTTGAGGGTTTGAAACTTGAAACGTTTTCACTTTTTTAAGCTTCTAGCAACGTTTAAACTGAATCTTTTTCCACAGTTTCCATAAATAAACTACAAATCGGAGATACCTTATTTTAAAATTGTTTTACACGTTTTAAAATTTCTTAAAATAAATTAAGGTATTTAAGCTGATAAATTTTATTAATTTTGTACCAGCTCAAAATCAAATTAAATTGAAATTCATTTATAATCAGCTCCAAGTGGTACGGTACGCATTAAATGCTGCAGATATAAAATATATTTTTAATTCTCTATATTGTACATAAAAAATACTGTTTTTGCAAAAACAAAAATTGCCCTCAATGTTAAGATATATTTTTTAATTGTTTAGATATAAATTTTATTTTGAATTCAACAGCATTTTTTACGATATGAAATTGTCTCGAATTCATTTACAGTTATTTGACTTTACAAATTATTGCATGTTTATTGTAATGAATATGTACAATTTATTGATTTCAAATTAAACTGATGTAATTCTTTAAAATACTCAAATATGAAGTGTATATTTTACGGTCTTACAAAAACAGTATAAGTGCCCTGAAAGTTAGCCTTACTCTCAATGCATAACATTTGGAATTAAAAAATATTGAAATATAAATATTGAAATATGAATATAGAAAATCTACCCCATTTTTTACCTTTTATAATAATAGAAATTTGTTATCAAAAATTGTTGATAATTTTTTTTGAATGTTAAGTTACATTATCTATTTTCTTTATTGAAGTTTTTGTATATTAAACACAGTATCTTCTAGATTTAAAATTTTGAAGTAATTAAACTTTTATAGTCATTTATCAAGGAATATTTTCTACAGTTATTTCATTGGACATATCATTTTTAATTTATTCCTATAAATATGTACAACATTTTAGGTTTAAAGTTAAGCAAAATATGTATGCTACTGAAATGTGAAGTGAATATTATATGTTCTTTATAAAAGACAGCTTAATTACTAGCATCATTAATTTCCTAATATCCTTTATATATGTTAAAAATAAGGTTGCAATAAGGGCAGCACAAACCTAAAAATCTGAATTAGTCACATATTTGCAGTAATTTTTACATTAGTTACGATTGTTGTTGTTGTGCACTTATGCCACTTGGTGAAACCAAGCATTTGCCTTTCGTTTATACCGAGCGGTGAAAGTAATATATATATATATATATATATATATATATATATATATATATATATATATATATATATATATATATATATATATATATATATATATATATATATATATATATATATATATATATATATATATATATATATATATAATAGTTTAGCTGTGTCTAAAAATAGGCGGTACACATAAATTTATTAATTACCTAGACATCTTGGTTAGATTATCTAGGAAATGAATAAACTACAGGATTATCTCAAATCAATTATTTGATTTCAATCTTCAATGTTTTCAAAAATAAACGACACAAAATAATAAGTTTTGTTGTTCCTCATGCCATTTGGACAAACCAAGTACGATTGAGGTTGCAGGCTCTCGAATAATTTGAGAGCCTGCAGGCCAAGGGGTACGCCATTCATTTTAATGAACACCATTAAAGTTAAAAAACGACTTCTCTCAAGTAATTTTGAAGCAGGGACAAAGCAGAAGACCCATAAACTTGTACTGCCACCCCAGAGGTATTAAATGAGAACTTGGAATATATTGTAACCCCGAACAAATTTTACGTGCTCCAGTCACCTTTAATGAACATGGCGGATTTTATGCCTGCTGGGTTCTGAACCCGCAACTTCTCAGGTACGAGATCGTTGCCTTTACCGACTGAGCTACCGCAGATCTAGTTACGATCTTTAATCAAACCATTAAAACATTTCATATAAAATATTTAGACAATATTTATCTTTCTTTTGTAAAAGTACCTCTTGAGAGGAAAAAAAATATTAATTTAAAATGATTATTACACTTAAGGTCGATAAAATATATAAGTTAAAAAGATTTTTCAATATCACTTTTTTATGTAAACATAAGTAATGACTGCACTATAGTGTTCAAAATGTTTCTCTCTTAAAATATCTCATCTCAACTTTTCATTGAAACTAAAATTCAGATCTTCAGCATGAAAAACAAATCTAGAGCAAATACCATGCATACTTTATATTCATATTTTATTCATAAAATGTAACCTCGGATAGCGTGGATTTTAAAGAACAAAAATACATGGAAATAGTTGAAAAGAAGTAAAACACCCGAATTTTGTCAGATTTTGAAAATTCTTTTTAATTTTTTGAATTTCAGTCCTAATAGACCAGTAGATGTGACTGTTTTTCCTTGTTCTCAAAATTCTGTTTTATCGATAAACGATAAGTGGAGTTCCAAAGACTGTGAAATTTTGCACTTTTTTAAAAGAAATTTCCACCGATTTTCAGAATAAAAAATATTTTCAGAGTTTCTTTTGCTTAAACACGGAATTTGAAAAGGTACATATTTTCAAAGGAATGGATAAGGTCAAGAAATTTTACCACATACATTTAGCAATTCCAAAACTATAGCAGAATTTATGACCTCAGAATTGTGTCTAATTAAAATTCATTTCAAAGAATTTGAGGTTAAAGCGTTATAATATGATCTGAGATTTACCTGTTAGTCCCTAATCTTGGTTTAGACAGGAAAATGATGATTCAAAGAAAATATTTCAATTAAGTTTATCTTTCTTTAACATAAAAATCTTTTGCTTATACGTGAAGTTCCAAATACTGTGAAATTTTTTACTTTAAAAAGAATTTCCAGCTATTTTCAGAATAAAAAAAATACTGAGTTTTTTTTGCATAAACTAAACACGGTATATCAAAAGATACATAGTATTAAAGAAATAGATAAGGTTAAGAATTTTGATCACACAAATTTATCAATTAAAAAATTGTCGCAGAATTTATGACCTCAGAATTGTGTCCAATTAGAATTCATTTCAAAGAATCTGAGGTTAAAATGTTATAGTACGATCTCAGATTTTCCTGTAAGTCCTTAATCTTGGTTTAGAGAGAGAAAATGATTCAAACAAAATATTTAAATTAAATTTAACTTTCTTTCACATAAAAATCTTTTGCTTATAAGCAAAGCTCCAAAACTGTGAAATTTTGTAATTTTTTTTAATCTCCAGCGATTTTTAAAACAAAAAATATTTTTAGTGTTTCTTTTGCATAAACTAAACACGGTATTTCAAAAGATACATAGTTTCAAAGGAGCGGATAAGGTGAAGAATTTTGATGACATACATTTAGCAATTCCAAAACTATCGCAGAATTTATGATCTCAGAATTGTGTTGAATTAGAATTCATTTCAAAAAATCTGAGATTAAATCATTATAATATGATCTGATATTTTCCTGTAAATCCCTAATCTTGGATTAGATATTAAAAAATGTCCCAAGAAAAATATTTAAATTAAATTTATTTTTCTTTCACATAAAAATCTTTTGCTTATAAGTGAAGTCCCAAAAACTGAAAATTTTTAAATGTTCAGTGATTTCAGATTTAAAAAAAATGTTTTCAGAGTTCGTTTTGCATAAACTAAACATGGTATTTCATAAGATACATAGTTTCAAAGGAACGGATATGGTTAAGAATTTTGATGACATAGATTTAGCAATTCCAAAACTATATAGAATTTATGAGCTAAGAAAAGTTTCCAATTAGAATTCATTTCAATGAATCTAAGGTTAAAACATTATAATATGATCTGAGATTTTCCTGTAAGTCCCTAATCTTGGATTAGACAGGAAAAAAATGTTTCAAGCAAAATGTTTGAATTAAATTTATCTTTCTTTCACATAAAAATCTTTTGCTTATAAACAGAGTTCCAAAAACTGTGAACATTTTCTTTAAATTGCCATCAATTTTTAGAATAAAAAAATATTTTCAGAGTTTGTTTGGCATAAACTAAACATGGTATTGAAAAAGAAACATAGTTTCATAGGAAAAGATAAGGTTAAGAATTTTGATCACATTGATTTAGCTATTCTAAAATTATCGGATAATTTATGAGCTCAGAATTGGGACCAATTAGAATTCATTTCAATGAATCTGAGGATAAACCGTTACAATATGATCTGAGATTTTCCTGTAAGTCCCTAATCTTGGATTAGACAGGAAAAAATGTTCCAAGCAAAATATTTAAATTAAATTTTTTATCTTTCTTTCACATAAAAATCTTTTGCTTATAAGCAAAGTTCGAAAAACTGTGAATTTTTTTTTTTATTTTTTAGCAATTTTCAGGATAAAAAATATTTTCAGAGTTTGTTTTGCTTAAACTAAACACGGTATTTCAAAAGAAACATATTTTCAAAAGAACGGATAAGGTTAAGAATTTGATCACATTGGTTTAGCAATTCCAAAACTATTGCAGCATTTATGAGCTCAGAATTGTGTCCAATTAGAATTCATTTCAATGTATCTGAAGTTAAAAAATCATAATATGATCTGAGATTTTTCTGTAAGTCAATAATCTTGGATTAGATAAAAAAAGTGATTCAAGCAAAATATTTAAAATAAGTTTATCTTTCTTTCACATAAAAATCATTTGCTTATAAGCGAAGTTCCAAAAACTGAAAATTTTTAAATGTTCAGTGATTTCAGATTTAAAAAAAATGTTTTCAGAGTTTGTTTTGCATAAACTAATTACGGCATTTCATAAGACACATTGTTTCAAAGGAACGGATAAGGTTAAGAATTTTGATCACATTGATTTAGCAGTTCTAAAACTATCGCAGCATTTATAAGCTCAGAATTGTATCCGATTACAATTTATTTCAATGAATAGGAGGTTAACACATTATAATATGATCTGAGATTTTCCTGTAATTCTTGTAAATCTTGGATTGGACAGGGAAAAAAATTCAAACAAAATATTTAAATTAGATTTAACTTTCTTTCACATATAAATCTTTTGCTTATAAGCGAAGTTCCAAAAACTGTGAATTTTATTTTAAATTTCCAGCTGTTTTCAGAATAAAAAATATTTTCAGAGTTCGTTTTGCATAAACGAAACACGGTATTTCAAAAGAAACGTATGTTTAAGGGAACTGAGAAGGTAAGAATTTTGATCACATAAATTTAGCGATTCCAAAATTATCGAAAAATTTATGAGCTCAGAATTGTGTCTAATTAGAACTTATTTCAATGAATCTGAGATTAAAACATTATAATATTATCTGAGATTTTCCTGTAAGTCCCTAATCTTGGATTAGAAAGGAAAAAATATTCAAAGCAAAATATTAATTAAATTTATCTTTCTTTCACATACAAATCTTTTGCTTATAAGAGAAGTTCCAAACACTGATTTTTTTTTTAAATTAGAGCGATTTTCAGAATAACAAATATTTTCAGAGTTTGTTTTGCATAAACTAAACACGGTATTTCAAAAGAAACGTAGTTTTAAGGGAACTGATAAGGTTAAGAATTTTGATCACATAAATTTAGCAACTCCAAAGTTATCGCAGAATTTATGAGCTCAGAATTGTGTCCAATTAGAACACATTTCAATGAATCAGATTAAAACATTATAACATGATCTGAGATTTTCCTGTAAATTCCCTAATCTTGGATTATACAGGAAAAAATGTTTCAAGCAAAATACTTAAAATAAATTTATCTTTCTTTCACATAAAAATCTTTTGCTTATAAGTGAAGTTCCAAACACTATGAAATTTTTTTTTTTATAATTTCCAGCTATTTTCAGTTTTCAGAGTTTCTTTAGCATAAACTAAATACGGTATTTCAAAAGATACCTAGTTTCAAAGGAACGGTTAATGTTAAGAAATTTGATCGCATAGATTTAGCAATTCCAAAGCTATAGCAGAATTTATGAGCTCAGAATTGTGTCCAATTAGAATTCATTTCAATGAATCTGAGGATAAACCATTATAATGTAATCTGAGATTTTCCTGTAAGTCCCTAATCTTGGATTAGTTAAAAAAATGATTGAAGCAAAATATTTAAATAAGTTAATCTTTCTTTCACATAAAAATCATCTGCTTATAAGCAAAGTTCCAAAAACTGAATTTTTTTTAAATGTTCAGTGATTTCAGATTTTAAAAAAATATTTTCAGAGTTTGTTTTGCATAAACTAAACAGGGTATTTCAAAAGATACATATTTTCAAAGGAACGGATAAGGTTAAGAATTTTGATCACATAGATTTAGCAATTCCAAATCTATCTCAGCATTTATGAGCTCAAAATTGTGTCCAATTAGAATTCATTTCAATGAATCTGAGATTAAATCATTATAATATGATCTGAGATTTTCCTGTAAGTCCTTAATCTTGGATTGGACAGGAAAAAATCATTCAAGCAAAATATTTAAATTAAATTTATCTTTCTTTCACATAAAAATTTCTTGCTTATAAGCGAAATTCCAAAAATTGTGAAATTGTTTTTTAAATTTCCAGTTATTTTCAGAATAAAAAATATTTTCAGAGTTTGTTCTGCATAAACTAAACACGGTATTTAAAAAGAAACATAGTTTCAAAGGAATGGATAAGGTTAAGAATTTTGATCGCATAGATTTAGCAACTCCAAACCTATTGCAGCATTTATGAGCTCTTAATTGTGTCAAATTAGAATTCATTTCAATGAATCTGAGGTTAAAACATTATAATATGCTTGGATATTTTCCTGTAAGTCCATAATCTTGGATTAGACAGGAAAAAATGTTCCAAGCAAAATATTTAAATTAAATTTATTTTTCTTCCACATAAAAATGTTTTGCTTATAAGCAAAGTTCCAAAAACTGTGAACTTTTTTTTTAATATCCATCAATTTTTAGAATAAAAAATGTTTTTAAAGTTTGTTTTGCATAAACTAAACATGGTATTTCAAAAGTTATATATTTTCAAAGGAATAGATAAGGTCAAGCATTTTCACCACATAGATTTAGCAATTCCAAACCATTGCATCATTTATAAGCTCAGAATTGTTTTCAATTAGAATTCATTTCAACGAGTCTGTGGTTAACACATTATAATATGATCTGACAGGAAAAAAATGTTCCAAGGAAAATATTTAAATTAATTTTTTCTTTCTTTCCCATAATAATATTTTGCTTATAAGCAAAGTTCCAAAAACTGTGAAATTTTGTAAAATAATATTTTCAGAGTTTATTTTGCATAAACTAAACAGGGTATTTCAAAAGATGCATAGTTTAAAAGGAACGGATAAGGTCAATAATTTTTACCACTTATAAGCTCAGAATCGTGTCCAATTAAAATTCATTTCAATGAATCTGACGTTAAAACATTATAATATGATGTGAGAGTTTCCTAAGTCCCTAATATTGGATTAGACAGAAAAAATGATTCAAGCAAAATATTTAAATTAAATTTATCTTTCTTTCACATAAGAATCTGTTGCTTATTAAAATGCTTTTCAATTGAAAAATGATAAAAGTATTTCAGTTAAATTTTAAAAACTAAGGATATAATGTGATAAATAAGAACATAATGTAAAAAGATTTTGTTGTGGTTTCTAGCCATTTCTTCCTTTTTTCTGCATCGGACTTTCTTTTCTAATGGAAATATAGGTGATTTAAATTTGTTATTAAAAGAGACGAAGATGATGTAATTATCACATATTTGACACACACTTTTAATCTAACAGAAATATCGAAATTCAACAACAATTTGTGAATCTCTTGAATCACAAATGGCCGCTAGAATGCTAAATGGAATACAGAAACTCGAAATAAACTTTACTCCATTAGGTCATCTATCTTGATTTGACCACCTCTCAGAAATCGAAAAACAGATGTCCTTTTAACAAATCTTCGTATTGGCCGTAGAGGATTCACTCATAAACATTTACTATGTGCTGAGCCTATTCCGCAATGTTCCATTTGAAATACCCAATGTCACTGTTCATCCCATTTTAACATCATGTACTGCTTTAAAACGTTTTTATTATATATATTTTAAAACCTCTCATCTTAGTTTGAAGCAACTTTTGGGCGAAACTCCTCATCTTAAACTGTTTGAATATCTCTTTAGCACTAATCTTTTAAACCTCCTTTAAATTAAAAAAAAATAATGTTTTAATGCAAGTCTTTACCTCGTTTTTACTGTTCTTTTTCTTAAAATTTTTAGTATTAATCTTCTACTTTTAAATCATATAACTTTGTGTTTATATGTGATCCTTTGTTTGGCGTAGCATATCCTAACTTGGATCTTGCGCTAGTAATCCCAAAGCAACCAACCAACCACCAACCAACTTCAACAACAATTTGTAGTTTCTTTAAAATAGTTTTATGTCATTTATTCTGAGGAATAAAACTGATGGCTATATATTGTATTATTGTCTACGCCATCTCTTCTTGTTACAGAATTTTAAAATTCAGAATGATGGTCAGAAATAAAAATCTAGGTTATTAGAATTTTTTTCCTGAAATGTAATCTCAGCTAGACTTTAAATTATGAGAAAATGTATCAGAACTTATGCAAGGAAATGAAACTTCCGAATTCAGCGAAATCTAGAAATTTCTTTTTATTCTTTTAAATTTCAATTTCAATGGTTCAGTAACTTTTATTTTTTTATCCTCATTGTTTGAATTCCATGTTATCGTTAAACTGTTACTGCGCCATTTGGAATTGTGGCAGTTATATATAAACATCATATTTAACTTATGTAGCTAGGGTTAAAATAAAGATATTTTTAAGGAGTTTCGAGTGAATAACCTGTAAACTGAAATATTTAAATATCTACTTTTTTAAAATTTGCCTAACAAGTCAAATTTCAAAAAATATATACAAAAGGAATCATTAAGATTAAAACATTTTGACCACATAAAAGTCACAATTAAATAAGTATCGCAGTAATAATAATTGTCAGAATAATCTGAAATTGGATTATATTTATACGGTTATTATGTATGTTTCAGAAGTTAAAATATTATTATATATTCTGTAATTTTTATTGTTTGTCCCTAGTATTGGTTTAAACCCTGTAATAAAGTTCCAAATAATGTATAGCGGAAAACTTTTAAGATATTTTCTGTTAAAATGTTTCCCTACAGAAGAAGTTAATTTTCTATAATCCCGATTTTACAATATATCAATATAAGATTCCCCATTTAAGAAGTTTTACTACATAAGAAATTTGTGCATTTTCTTACATAAGAAATTTTTTCATTAAGAAGGGAAATGAAATAGGGCACCAAAAGGTAGAGGATAAACTCACCTGGGTGGACATTGCCCATGGAACTGAGGCAATAAATCCGATTAACATATACTGATATAAGATTAAGAAGTTTTAAGAAGCTTATTTAATAAGTTTAAGAACACCCATTTAAGAAGTTTTACTTATTAGCATTTTCTTTCATAAGAACTTTGTTCAGGAAACATGGAAAAAGAAATAGGGAACACAAAGGGAGGGGAGAAACACACCTGGGTGGACATTGCCCATTTAACTGAGGAAATAAAAAGCAATCCTCGTTAAAGTCATAGGGCACTTTATTCCCATTGTATCATATAAGAGATGGTCCCAACTAGTGGTCTTCTCCACCCTCAGACAATTAAACATGCAGGAGAAATGGTCCTATTCAGTTAAATCTAAACCCTGATGAATTAAATTGCTAAATAATAAGTAAACTCCCAAATAATAAGTAAATAGAAACTTATTTGAGAATGCATATATTAAAGTACACGTTTTCACTCTAAACAGTCTTCTCGTATTATCTCCAGTCACATTCATATTAGTATAATATAGTGCTTTTATTGTAGGCTAAAATTTAGAAAAGATTTGGTTTAGATCCATTTTAACTTACTGTTCAATTTCAACCTCTAATCAACCAGACTGATTTTGAGTAATATTGAATTATTCTCCAAGTGTATTTACTGAAGAAAAGTTATATTTGTTAGTTCCTACTTTATTCTTCCAGCAGACTTGTTTAAGTTAAATGTTATAAACAAAAAGATTAAAGGTTAAGTATATAAACTGACTCAAAAATTAAAAATTTAAAAGATAATTATTCTCATTTACGCTACATTCAAATTGCAAAAGGGACGAACTTCTACAAGTGAACTCCAAACGGCATTCTTACTGAAGATGTTATATTTATTCAATACAATCTTATTTTTAAAAAAATCTGAAAATGTGAAATACGTATATAATATTAAATTTCCTTATTTACATATTTTAATGTTAATTTAATAACTTCTGTTCATGAATTACGTTGGGCTTTTTGCGGCAATTCTGATTTTTCCCTCCAGACACGCTATAGACTTAATTCAGCCTCTGTCTGTATTTCTTTAGCCAATAGTAAACGCATTCTCTTTAAATACCAGTATTTTTTATCATGTGATCAATTGTGCTTAGGGATTATTCGTAGTCTTTTACCTGAGAAATCCCTACTTAAAACGGTGTCTGTGCACAATGTTCTGGAAGTTCTGACCTGTAGTATGAATTTCATGTATCTAACCAGAATAAAATGTGCTGTGCTTTTGGATGAATCTCGCCCATATTTCATGTATGTATATATATATATATATATATATATATATATATATATATATATATATATATATATATATATATATATATATATATATATATATATATATATATATATATATATATATATATATATATATATATATATATATATATATATATATATATGTATATATATATATATATATATATATATATATATATATATATATATATATATATATATATATATATATATATATATATATATATATATATATATATATATATATATATATATATATATATATATATATATATATATATATATATATATATATATATATATATATATATATATATATATATATATATATATATATATATATATATTCCTGATTTCATGCTTTAGAATTTTTAATCAATTGTCCCTTCGGCAAGCTGTTTTAGGCAGTTCCACGGCAGTTGAACTAAGTTTATCTTTTTTGTATAAACATCCTTTGCTTAGTGACAGTTTATCCAACTGAAAATAAAACTAATTTCAATTAAATTTGAGTGACAAAATCTTATTGAAATTCTGAAGAATAATTTTACCTTTATTAAAAGCATTTTTATACTTGTTATTGTAAAGAACAAAACTCATGACACTATACCGTATCAAGGTTTCAACCTAGTGCTAAAATATTGCATGTCGCCACACCATTTTACAGATTTTAAGATTAAAAACGGTGTGGAAATAATAAAAAAACTAGGGCAAATGCTATTAGTATTCATATTTTATTTCCGAAAAGTTTCTCACATCGGGAATTAAAATGAGATTAAAAAGTATAGAAACAGATGAAAAGAAGTAAAACATCCGAATTTTGTTCCATTTAGGAATTTCTTTTTAATCTTTTGAATTTCAGTCTTAATGGCTCAGTGGTTGTTATCGTTTTTTCCATATTGTCTAAATTCCATTTTATCGATAAACCATTTCTGGGTCTTTTGAAACTGCGAAAGTTTGCACCTCTCTTTACAGAAGCTCTCCAGTGATATTTAAAATACAAATTTTTATTCTGAGTTTCCCTTGAATAAACAGATGAAAAATTCAAATGATACCATTTTCTAAATCTTGCCTAATAACTCAAATTTATGTAAAATAAGGTACATAAAAGAAACAGTGGAAAGAACTTAAACTAACGCACTTTAGAATTTAAAAATTATCATAACAATATGGATCTCCTATCAGTATTGAATTGAATTTCTCTTAAAATCTGCTATAAATAATTAAAGTTTGAAACAATTGTAAAAGAAATGCAATTTTTATACTAGTGTCTACTTATTATCAATATACTAGTGTCTACTTACTATAATTTTTATACTAGTGTCTATAAACTATCAAGCCTCTTTTATTAAAATATTTAATTTAAAAAACACTATTAGTTTAGTAAATAGCTGTTAATTTAAAACAATAAAAAAAATTATTTTAATCAATTGAAATACGTGCATAATTGTCAAGTGTGTAGGGAATGGGAGCATAATTTTCTTTCTACTTTTAGTCGGAAGATGGTCCAATTAGCTGTCATTTGATCAAAGTTTCCTACCCTCTTGGTACTGGATTCCTCCTGTTCAAATTACACTACTATTATGGATTCTCGTATTTCTTTGGGATCAGCTTCAAGCAGTAGGTTTCAATTTAATTACCTTGAACAGCGGTGCCTCAGTCAGCAAAGGCAACAATTACGTAACTCAAACGTTGCGGGATCGGGGATGAAATCGGCCTAAGATCCACCGTGTCCGCTAAAGGTGACTGGGGTACTTAAAATATGTTCGTGGCCACAATGTCCTCCAAGTTCTCAAACGATACCTCTAGAAGTGGCAGTCACAGCATGGGGGGTGTTCTGTTGTCTCTGCTTCTAACCAGCTGGGGCACTGTTGAGTCCAAAACATACCTTAATCTACACGAGCTCCCCGGGTGATGCTTAATAGGTAACAGCTTTGCAGCTTTGTATTAACATAAAGTCTGTATTAGCAGCTGCTTTAGGAAAAAAAATTAATTTTCCTGTTCTAATTTTTTTCAAAAAAAGAAAAAAAATACCGCAGCTCTCAAAATGAAACAAATTTCTAGATTGGTTTGGTGTGGAGTGCTTCGGTCTACTTTTTGCAACACGAGGGATAATGAGACCGGAACCTACAGCTTAAAGCCGATTCCGAACGGCTACGAACATGCATGCCAAAATGGAATTCCAACCCACGAACTCCGGTACCGAAGGCCAGCACCCTAAAAAATCGGCCATCGCTCAGCTAAAAATTTCCTAGAAGTAGACAATAATATGATGTAAACTCAGAATTTAACAGATTTTGTTTGGTTTCTATAAAGAATTCGAATTGTATATTATGATGCTACAATTACAACTTCTTTTTGCAAGCAATGGTGAGAATGACAAACTATCATACAACGTGTAAAAATATTTACTTGTATTGTGTACTTTGATCTTTTTCATTTAACTTTAAAAAATTATTTTTTTTATGTATGATGTCTTGTTTGCATTTGCATATCGGGTTCAGAATTATTCCTAAAGCAAATATCGGAAATAGAATTTATAAATCTATTATTAAGGAAAACAATAAAAAAAATCATTCCTCACTTCTATTTACGTCATTTGATGGTTGTACTTCTATAACAATGGAAAATTTATCAGCTAACAATAGTATCCAATTTAATTTCCCTTTCTGGGAAAATAAGAAACAAGAAATATTCCATTAAAGCTTCTTTCATCGAAACCGCATAAATCCCTTTTAACCTTTACCCTTTAACTAAGAGGCGTTCGTTTAGTAACAAAAGAAATGTTGTCTGTCTGACCTCAAGCAACTGTAGTTCAAGAGGTAAACATATGTTTGTTGCTTAGCCTATTAGCCTAAGAAATATAAATTATAACTCAATGATAAGAATCCTTCGTTGGTTCAATTAGACCAATATTTCCTTTCTAATAAAAATCCCATATTAATTATAAATCTCTTTGGTTAACTATTTAATTTTACAAAAGTATTAGGAACACGCAACTCTTTATTCTTTAAGGTGTTATTTTTGAAAGTTTAAAGGTAACTACCTTAAAACTTTCAAAAAATCGGTTTTGAAATTTTTATTTATCCCGATTCTTTAATACTTTCTGAACTCTATAGGAAAAACCGCATTAAAATATTCCAATTATTTCTTGTGTTATAGCAGCTTAAATAAGACTATCTATTTGCGGACTACATTGGTGGAAAAACTTTGAATTGCTTTTACTCAAAATGACAAATTATGAGTTTGTGTGCAGTGTTATTAAAAAACTACATGTGATAATCTTCTAAAAATTTGGCTGCTTAAGCTTTTCTGTATGACATTCAATCTAAAACCAGAAAAAAAAGTGAAAAAGTAAATTTTAAAATTTTTATTCCTTTTCACCCTTAAAAATGTATTTAAAAAATTGAATTTTTTTATTTTTTATATTTTACAGTAGTTTTTTTTTACTTTATCAACACTTTTTGCAAATATTATGGTTTGAACTCAAATGATACTATAATATACATATAATTTTATCACAATTTCTTTCTTGTATGCATTTTTTCTGAGTTTATCAAACCATTGCTTTTTCTTTCATAGTTATATGTACTTTTGGAATTAAAATTGTAACATTAATTTATAAATTTAAAGCTTAATTTTTTAAATGATGTAAACTACAATAACTATTTTATATCTAAAAGCAGTTTGATTTTATCTTTTATATAATACATTTGTTTTGACATTTGTAATACATTCAACTTTTTCACATTTTCAACAAGTTCAAAAGTAAAATAACACCTTAAAATTTTCACTTCGATATTTTAGATTGAACCTATTCAAAACTTTATGGATCAAACCAAGTATCCTTTGAGTTATTTATTATAAATTTAAAGCTTAATTTTTTAAATAATGTAAACTACAACAATTATTTTATATCTAAAAGCAGTTTGATTTTAATATTTTATGTAATACATTTGTTTTGACATTTGCAGTACATTCAAATTTTCCCATTTTAGACAAGTTCAAAAATATCTTAACGCCTTAAAATTTTCACTTCGATGTTTCATATCGAATGTATTCAAAACTTTATGGATCAAACCAAGTATCCTTAAAGTTATACATTATAAATTTAAATCTTAATTTTTTAAATAATCTGAACTACAATACTTATTTTATATCTAAAAGCAGTTTTATTTTAATTTTTTATATAATACATTTGTTTTGACATTTGCAATGCATTCAACTTTTTCACATTTTCGACACAAATCAAAAATACCCTAACCCCTTAAAATTTTGACTTCGATGTTTAAGATTCATCCTATTAAAAACTTTATCCATCAAACCGAGTACTCTTTAAGCTAAATGTTTTAAAAAAATCAACTGTAAATGAATTAAAACACTTAATTAGTTCAACACAATAAAAAATAATAGTTCAAATTAGTTCAGAGAAAGTTTACAAAAAAATGTATTTAAACCTGTAATCTCATAGAAAATATAAAGCTAATAGATGTTTACATTCAAAATTCTAAAATCCAAAAAGAATTTATTCGTCAGTGTGCATGCAATAAAGAATGGGTTTATCAAAATGATTATTTTCATTTTCCAAAGAATTAGGGGAACTGCGAGTAGATAATATATTAAAATTTTTAATGTCACGATTTTAATCTCTGTGTGTCAGATATTTCTCTTTTCCCATTTTTCTTCTATATATTGAAATAATAGCCAAATTTGTGGAATCAAAGGAAACCTTTTGTTTGAATCCTAGGAAGATTATAATGGCATTTTGATTACTTCTCTAACTAGTAATTTATCTTTGTACCTCAAATAACCCTTGTATTATAAGAACTAGGTAAGTATTATGCGCTCTCTAAATTATTATGTGCTGTGATATGACCTTATGAGTACTAAATGAAGGAAAATATTATAGTAGATGCCTCTGATTGCTTTCACTGGAATTAATTTTGTTGGAATGTTCTCTCCCTTTACAGTGTCGTGTTGGGTGGGCTGGTGATGGAAAGACATGTGGTTCTGACAGAGACTTGGATGGTTGGCCTGATGCAGATTTGAACTGTGATGGACCGAGATGCAAAGCAGTAAGTTTATTTAACCTTAAATTTAACCCCTTACCTGTTTTACCCGTACGCCGTACGGTCACAGCTTTCGGGCCTTTACTGATTTGCCCGTACGGCATGCGGGCAATCTGATTTTTATTTTGCTAGCACAGTTTCGGCTCTATATTTTCCGATTTTAGTAACAAATTGTTTGTATAGAAGGCGATATGTGTCCAGTAAATGATAGTTTGCAGTTCATTGTATTTTCTATTGTGATTGGGTCAAAAGCGCGGGTTTTTTCGCATGTTTTGTATCAGAAGACGAATTTTTATCTTTCAGTATATAGCTTTCTGGTTATATTTAATATATTTAATATATTTTTACTTTTAAATAATATATAATGCATATGGAGCTAATTTCTTGTGATTCGAACTGTGACTCGGAATCAGAAACTGAATTATCTGTAAATGATAGTAGCGAAAGTTTACTAGATGACCTGGATAGTAGTGACTCTGATAGTACAGATGGAATCAGTCAAGACAATTTTTTTGACAATTTTTTCAAGCAAGACAATTTTTTTGACTTAATTGTGATAATCCTTCGGATCCGCCTCTTAGATATGCTTTCACTGGAATTCCAAAAATTAACTTGGATATCGATGAGACTAAAAGTAAACTTCACTTCTATGATGCTTTTATAGAAAGAAAAAAAGTTGTAATAAATGCTTAAAAATATTAGAAATGTTAATTTTAATAACATATCTTTCCTTAAAAATGTAAAATGAACAAAAAATGCAATAAAAAATGTAACATTTTTTTGACCAAATGCTGGAAAAAATGAAACTGCCAAAGGGTTAATACGGTAGTAGTATTATAAAACTGAATCAAAGAATAATAATTAAAAAATCTGGCATAAAAATAAAATAGTTGCATGCAGTCAAGTTTTATAAGACACATTTAGAACATATATTTATTTTCAATAATCTCAAATACAATTGGAATATGTTTGCCAACAAATATTTCATGCAGATTCGTTGAACCAAAACAAATTCGTTTTGTTTTAATAGATCTATTATTTTAATTTTAAATATACTAAGAAGTTATGTTAAAATAGAAAATAATATATAATAAATTAATAATATATAATAAATAATACATAATAATATATAATAATATATAGTATATAATAATATATAATAAATTAAATAAAAAATATCAAGTTAAATATTAATTATGTCAAAAGAAGATAATTACATAAGAACATAAATTTGATTCGAAATTATTTTATGAAAAATGAAATATTTTTGATATGCTGTTGTACATTCTACACGTAATGTATTCATAATATAGAGAAATACTAAACATTAAAATAAAGTTTAGTGAAAATAATATTTTTCTTGTTACCAAAGGAACATTCGAATTTTAAGATTAAATATATAAGCTTCGAATGACAATAATATATTTTATATTCCAAACTTATGATAAATACATTTACATATCAGATATCTAACATTTTGCAGTAATTGCAGTATATTACACGTACAGAACATATTATGAGCTCCGTACTTTATTCTTAAACTTGAAATTTTTAAGACTTTAAATGGATTTATCTCAGAAGGATATTTTACATAAGAAATCTAAAATTTGAATTGATATTCTTGAATTTTAATGAAATAACCCATATAAAACTTTGTTCAATCATTCTCTGCTGCAATGTTATTCAGAATTTTTTATCTTTAAAAGAAAGTTTTTATAAATATTATTTTAAAGAAAAAAAGTTTCTTCTAAAAGTTGTTTTTTACTTTAATAAATATAAAATACTTTGCCAGGAATGTTTTTACAAAACTCAAATACTAATAAATTTAAAATATTCTTTAGCTGACAAAAAATATTTGGTAAATGTAGTTGGTTTTCTGTTGCATTTCAAAGTTAAAAACACAATTTAATTTTCAATCTAAAAAATTGACATAAAATCAAGGAAAATTTAGAATTATTTACATTATTCTCTGTATAAGAATATATTTAGAGAAACATCATATTAAAGTTTCCGGTACGATTAATAATTTAAACTATAAAATTTTAAAACAAAAGATGAAAGTTATTAAGAATGATTAGCAATAAGTTTAATCTTTATGCAAGCATATAGTTGAACAAAATATAGTGTTAGAGCCAAACTCTAGAGCCAAAACATTATGACCACCTGTCAATAACTAGTTGGCCCACGTTTGGGGCACAACACAGCTTCAACTCGCCTTGGCATGGATACCACAAGTTCTTGGTAGATGACCGGAGACAGATTGTACCAGATTATAAGCAACGGTGAACGCAAATGTGAGATATTGCGAATTGGTGGTCTTTGAACTCTGAGCTGCCGTCCCATGACATTTCAAATGTGTTCTATTGGATTGAGATCCGGTGAGTTAGATGGCCAGGACTATAACTGGAATTCAGCCTCATATTCCTGGAAAATTGCTTAGATCCACAACCTTTCCTACCATACACAGAAGTAAGCGAAAGAATGATTCTTCAGACTTTCCAGCAGCAGTTAAATACCACTTCCACCTGATCACGTGCCTTCCACGTCATCCAGGCTAGTTCATTGCAAAATGTAGGGGTGGTCATAATGTTTTGGTACATGAGTGTATGTATAAATAATAAAATTATAATTTTATTGGTCGGATACATTAATTTCGATGATGAATTTTAGAGGCAGTCAGAAATAAAAAAAAATAATTGGTCATAATGTTTGGCACATAATGTTTGGTCATAATGTTTGGGGTGGTCATAATGTTTTGGTACATGAGTGTATGTATAAATAATAAAATTATAATTTTATTGGTCGGATACATTAATTTCGATGATGAATTTTAGAGGCAGTCAGAAATAAAAAAAAATAATTGGTCATAATGTTTGGCACATAATGTTGGGTCATAATGTTTGGGGTGGGCATAATGTTTTGGCACATGAGTGTATGTATAAATAATAAAATTATAATTTTATTGGTCGGATACATTAATTTCGATGATGCATTTTAGAGGCAGTCTGAAATAAAAAAAATAATTGGTCATAATGTTTGGGGTGGTCATAATGTTTTGGCACATGAGTGTATGTATAAATAATAAAATTATAATTTTATTGGTCGGATACATTAATTTCGATGATGCATTTTAGAGGCAGTCTGAAATAAAAAAATAAATAAATAATTGTAATTTCAAACGCATTTGCAAAATAATGCTTCATATTGGTCAATTAGATGTCTAGTTAAAAAACAAACAGCAATAAATATAGTTTTTAAGTAATAAGTTATATAGTAATAAATTTTATTAATGTATAATAATATTTCTTTTATTTTATGCACGAATAAAAATGTCTCATCAAAAAATCTGTAATTAACCATTCACGTTATTTTGTTTTACGCTTTAATATTGAAGTTATGAGAAACGAAATCGATAGTGCAGAGGTTAATGTGATTTAATGAATTATTCAAACGAATATCAAAGTTATCAGATTTGAAATCGATATATCGAAGTTTGTTGTATTTGAATAAATCTTTGGTGCTTCATTTTTAATATATATATCGAAATATTTCCTTTTAAGTGAAATCCTTTACTATTCATTTGTATATCAATCAAATTTATTATAATGATATTTATATGAAAAAAAATATTTATGATAATAAATGGTTTGTGTATTGGAAAAATGTATTTTTTATTTAATTCTTAGCATTCAATAGATGTGTTTTCATTTATTTGCAGCAGACAAATATAATTATGCTTAATAACTTTCTACAGTTATGTGTATAATTTTGTGCCCATTCATAAGAATTAAATTTTCTTTAGAAGTAATATATTCTGATTAGTTACAGTAATTATGATTAAAATACCTAAAAGTTCTGTGAGACGAAATTCTAGAAAAGCATTGTAATTTTGTAATTTCACCTAGTTTTTAAAATTTAATGATACTGCCCACATGTTATTGTATATGACACACTAAAGTCTATTGTAGTCACTATTGTAGTCAACTTATTTGTGCCGAAATTCTCGAAAAACATTGAAATTTTATAGTTCCACCTAGTTTTTAAAATTTAATGGTGCTGCCCACATGTTATTGTATGTGGCACACTAAAGTCTATTGTAGTCAACTCATTTGTGCCAAAATTCTCGAAAAACATTGCAATTTTATAGTTCTACCTAGATTTTAAAATTTAATGGTGCATTCCACATGTTATTCTATATGGCACACTAAAGTCTATTGTAGTCAACTCATTTCTGAGAGATATATATTGATAAATACCTAAAATATAATCTATTATGAACTACACACAGTTAAATATGGACTTTACATAGAACTGAATATAACAATCATTCGTCAGTAGTGGTCAACAGTCATATTGCATATCTCACAAAGCCGTTTATAATAAAGAAAAGCTTCGCTTAATAAATTTATTTGGCATCGCGCGTAAATCGATACTGTAAAAGGAAACTTTATAATATATAAACCTGTTTCTGATTATTTCAATCTATATCAAGGAAAGTTAAATTTAAAAGCAAAGCTAAAAAAATCATGAAATTCCGACATAACTCACAAAAATTGCAAATAGCAACAGACATTTGAATTTTTTTTTTTACTGTTTATGGCATTGCCATTAAGGTTTTTCAAAGGAAAACGTATTCTAAGAATACAAAACAAAATTATATCTGATTATTATTTTGAATAACCCGTACTTTAGAAATTGGTTTTGTGTTATTAATCCGAATATAGCGCTTTCATAGATTTGATAAATTAATATTTACTAAACTTATTCCCGACAATTTTGATAATAGGATAAAATAGATAAACACGTTTTACTCTTAATGATTCTTTTGTTTTTCATGCACAACCAACATATCTTAGTATAACTCGGAAAATTTCCTTGCATGAAGATTTTTCTCGTTTGTTACCAAAAATCTACTGCTTTTTCTGTATGCCACCATAGATAAAAATTGTGGCAAGCCGTATATGAAGGCTAAATTTTAACATCATTAATTAAAATTGATATATCTAATATTATAACCAAATGTGTGTTAGTAAATTTTAACAGGCATTTTCTAATGTATTATTTTAAAATTATGACAAGAAGTTTTAAACATGGAACACATTTGATATATTTTCCTTTCAACTACAACAGCAAAAAATGAATTATAAAAAGAATGATTATTTTAGTTTTATTAATTAATTTAATTAATTATTAAAACTTTTAAAGGTAATAATTTACAAAACTTGAATAAAGTTAAGTTAAAATGCTTCATTTATTCAGTGAAAAATAAATTAGATTATAAATTACCATGCAAGTTGAATTTATTTAAAATGAAAACAATAAAGTTTTTAACAATAACATGTAATTTTTTTAAAAATATATTCCTATGAAAACTAGTCTACAGATATATATTTCAGAAATATCTGCATAATAAAACGTACAAAGGGATATTTGTATTTTGTGTTCGAGAACCCTTAACTTCAGACATGTATCATTTTGACTGAACATCTCTTGAACTATCATCTAATGCGATACATAAACTTAGTACCTATTTATGCGTTGTATAAACTGTATTTAAGTGTAAATGAAAAAAGATGTATGAATTCTTTAGGTAAAATAACATAATTATTTTAATTTCTTTACTCAGGATAATTGCCCAGACATTCCTAACAGTGGTCAAGAAGATGCTGACAAAGATGGAATAGGAGACGCATGCGATGAAGATGCAGATAATGATGGAATAGTCAACAATCCAGTAAGTTGTGCTACTTTTTCTCTTTTACAAGAAATAATTATATATAAATGTATATATATATATATATATATATATATATATATATATATATATACATATGTGTGTGTAAAAATTATTTCCTCTGGTCACAATAATTATATACGCTCTATTATTTTCACTCACCCGGGCTAATGGGCAATATGGAGCCTAATCAGCTAGCAGTAATATCAAACGATGCGGTCTGTCCACATTGAAGAGAAAGGCACAAGTGTAATTAAAACTTTATTTTAGAGTTAGTAAAACGGACATCTTTTCTAGTCAACAACAAATAAGAAAAAGGTACAAAAATCAAACTGCTCGAAGAAGAGAGATGCACCTAAGAGCGGAGACAGAAAGAATTTTCCCAAGCGGCCAGAAATTTACTCAGCGAAATTAAGAGTTAAGATCAGAAAAGCCCGGAGCCATTTTGCAGGCAACAGCTGGAAAACTCGTTGAATAGAGAGAACATTTACATCTATAGGACAGAGAGCATTGGGAAATGTATCGAAAGAATTTTAAGTCGAGGACACTCCTTTGATTAAGACATTTAGAGGTTGGGAAAGAGATTTTAAGAAATTAGAATGGGAAAGAGGAGGTTTTTAAGGAAATATATAATATTAAGTAATATATTACACAACATATATATATATATATATATATATATATATATATATATATATATATATATATATATATATATATATATATATATATATATACATATATATATATATATATATATATATATATATATATTATATATATATATATATATATATATATACATATACATATACATACACATACACACACAATATATATATATATATGTATATATATATATATATATATATATATATATATATATATATATATATATATATATATATATATATATATATATATATATATATATCGATGGATAGATAGGTAGATATAGCTATATATTTATAAGATTATTAGATGTGCTCAGAGTCATCGGCATGGTCATAAGGTAAAATTAAAAATATTCATATGGTTCTCAGTGAAAGAAAGTTATTTTACACGCATAATATATGGTTTTTATTTGTTCTTTATTAGGAGCATCAAGTAAAATGACATATCAGTACAGGAAGAAATTACCTTATTATATAAAGACAGCATCAATACAGTTCATTTTTTTATACACATGTCCCGAATTCGAAATTCTTAAGAATAGTTTTTCTAAATATTGTATCAGAATGATCGAGAAAATGAAAACGCTCAAAATGCATGCTTTAAATCAGTGAGAGGGATGCTCTTTAGAAAATATTCCATTTTAATTATTTATTGTTCTCAACGAAATTTGTAATATTTTAATACAGCTAATCATATTTTATATTGTATAACGATGTATTTTAGAGCAATATATTTAGATCTATGTATTTTAGATCAATATATTTACATCAATGTATTTTAGATCAATATTTTTAAATTGATGTATTTTACATCAGTATATTTAGATCTATGTATTTTAAATCAATATATATAGATCTACGTATTTTAGATCAATATATTTAGATCAATGTATTTTAGATCAATATATTTAAATTGGTGAATTTTAGATCAGTGTATTTAGACCGGTGTATTTACATCAATGTATTTTAGATCAATATTTTTAAATTGATGTATTTTACATCAGTATATTTAGATCCTTGTGTTTTAAATCAATATATATAGATCTACGTATTTTAGATCAATATATTTAGATCTATGTATTTTAGATCAGTATATTTACATCAATGTATTTTAGATCAATATATTTAAATTGATGGATTTTAGATCAGTATATTTAGATGGGTGTATTTTAGATCAATATATAGATCAATATTTTTAAATTGATGTATTTTACATCAGTATATTTAGATCCTTGTGTTTTAAATCAATATATATAGATCTACGTATTTTAGATCAATATATTTAGATCTATGTATTTTAGATCAGTATATTTACATCAATGTATTTTAGATCAATATTTTTAAATTGATGTATTTTACATCAGTATATTTAGATCCTTGTGTTTTAAATTAATATATATAGATCTACGTATTTTAGATCAATATATTTAAATTGGTGAATTTTAGATCAGTGTATTTAGACGGGTGTATTTACATCAATGTATTTTAGATCAATATTTTTAAATTGATGTATTTTACATCAGTATATTTAGATCCTTGTGTTTTAAATTAATATATATAGATCTACGTATTTTAGATCAATATATTTAGATCTACGTATTTTAGATCAATATATTTAGATCAATGTATTTTAGATCAATATATTTAAATTGATGGATTTTAGATCAGTATATTTAGATGGGTGTATTTTAGATCAATATATTTACATCGATGTATTTTAGATCAATATATTTAGATCGATATATTTAGCTTGCATTGTGATAAAATCTATGTTTAAACTTTCATTTCACTGTTTAGACGAGACAATTTCAGAAAGGCATATAACCCTAGATTTACTGCCGGGGATCCAATTTGATGACTGTTAAACTCCAAGAAACTTAAGTGCAGCCTGTCAGCATTTTGAAGAAATTATGCATCGCATTAGGGTCATTACATCCATGCTTAGAATCTCTTCGCCTATTAGGATTCTGATCCAAATTCTAGCGTAGGAAAATTAAATGAAAACTGTGTCACAGAAAGCGTTTCCAAAATATATCAGGGATAATTAGGAACATATAAACTAATTTAAATAATTTATCTAACTGGTTTTAATAATGGCATATTATTTAATATAGTATAATTTCCTAACAACAAATTTAAATATGTCTGTAAAACAAATAATTATTCTAAACTGTTACATATAGATATACATGCGTAATATCTATATGTATAATTATTTATATATATACAAGAGAGTATATATACACATATTCATATTTATATATAGATGTGTATATATATATATACATATATTTATGCACATATGTTTATATACAATCATCTTTGTATGTAGGTAACAAAATACGAAAGTTTCTTTTAGTGGGTTAGAAGCCAAACAATAATAATAATAAAACTGTAAGCATGGTTAATGATGAAAATTGCTCTATAACTGGACCTAAATCATGTTCATTAAAAGTGAAGAAATATATTTATGATAATTCAAGCTTGTTCCAGGCCTTATTTTTAAAAAAATATAGTTTTTTACAGCAGTTACAAATTAACGTATCTTCTTCAAAAATGAATTTGTGGTCTAGGAAATCTTACTGCTCTTTGTTTTGCACTAATGATAAGATAAGAATTTCATAATTCATGGAAACTCTTTAAGACTATAATTCAATTTTTGGCAGAAGTATCACAAATTCAAAACATATTCTCCTGCTTTAGAAGTTATTCTCTGGAGTTTACAGCAAATCTCAATCAACTTTAACTGAATAAAATCGCGGATTAAAAACACCCAGTAATGCTTGCCTATGTTCTTTAAATATGGCAGAACATTTGATGATAATTTTCTAGGAGTTCCACATTTCTTTCTATGATGCAACATTAGTTCGTGGAATATCTACCTATTTCCCAGCATCTTTTGTGTTGTCCAGCAAGTCTGAAACGTCTTTATAATTTATTGCCAAAAATCTTTTTACCACGCTACTATTATACCAGGAAATTGGGGGAAAATGAAAATGCTCTTGAAATGAAAGCAATCTCGTCAGCCCTCCACTTTACATAATTTTAAGAACTTTGTATTCAATGCCTCGTGTTTTCGGTAACAGTTCCCAGAATTTCTGGATTCTACGCGAAATAGAAAACTTCATTTTATTCGTCTAAAATAGGTCTAAGAAAATACAACTCTTGAATTTACAGCTCAATACTCTAATGGATTACTCTACATACAAACACACACACACGCATATATATATATATATATATATATATATATATACATATATACATACATATATATATATATATATATTCATACATACATATATATGTATATATGTGTGTGTGTTTGTCTGTGTCTATGGGTGTTTACCCACTACAAATTTGAAAGTATATCCATATTAGATAAAATGCAAGATTTTTAGAAACAGTAGAAAAGTTTTGGATTTCTGCCAATACAACTTTTACTTTAGTTTATATAGTGCCATGAGGTCGCAGAGAAATCAGCCAATTAGAGATTTTAAGACTATACAACGCTTGGACACTGACAAACGAAAACTAAGTTAAGAGAAATAAATTATATAAGATTATTTAAAATAAGCAGAAGATTAGCTGTTGATCTCCATGTCGACAAACACTACAAAAATAAATGAAAATAAAAGTATTTTTGATAAAAGTTATTATTTAAGGTATAGAATTGTCAGAAATTGGATTTTAAAATATAATTATAATTAGGTTGGTCAGTTTTGTTAAATATCATCACACACGCACACATGTATACAATAAAAATATTATGTACATTAACCATTTGTATCAGGTAATTGTATTTCCATATTGGATGGTAGTTGCACTCTATTACTCATTAGTAAAACTTATAACGTTCTTTGTATAATATCGAATACGTTTTCTTATAACAGTCTAGTTACTGAAAAAATTGCAAAACCTCATACTTAAAAAAAATATTTATTATAAATATCAAGTGTCATACAAATTGAAACTATGTTGCATTGTTTTTTACATTATCTTTTGTATCTTTCTTAAAAGGATAATTGTCCTCTCGTGCCGAATCCTAACCAAGAAGATAGCGACGTCGATGGCCCAGACAGGTTAGGTGACGTTTGCGACAATTGCCCAACTATTCCAAATCCTGACCAGCTCGATTCTGACGGAGATGGTGTTGGTGACGCATGTGACGATGATGGAGATGACGATGGTTTGTAGATATGCTTATTTCTTAAACCAATATTTTTCCGAAGCGTTATTTCTAACACTACACACGTATATGGTCATTATATAAATAATATTGGATAGTGAAATAGAATTATTATATAGATAATATTCCAAACTTATTATGATGGATATTATCATAGTGTATTTTTAGACGTTGTCATCAATCTTTATGAGGCCTGTCACTGTTAAAGATCCTTTTCCCCTCCTGACATACTTCTGAATTCGGAACTTACGTAAGGCAGCGGTAACCGATTCCTGGTTTACGTAAAACAACTACACCAACAAAGCTTTATCTTTCGCACTGAGAGTTCTTGTTAGCATACATGGTTTACAGTGGCGAGCTGGTTGTGTATTTATAATAGAGCAAGTTCTTATAACAGTCCCATTTGCATACATCCACTGAAGTCGCTCGTACTAGCGCCATCTGTCGGCTGTTTTTGAGTTACTGTTTTTTCTGTTTTAAAAAAATCCCATGCCCTAGCGATACTAACCCTGCAAACAGTTTTCTATTTGGTTATTTTTCCAGTTATTATGAATTTTTTAAATTTATACGAACTTTTTGATCACCCGGTATATATATATATATATATATATATATATATATATATATATATATATATATATATATATATATATATATGTCAACCCCATAAGTAAGTATATAAATCAATCCACTCTCAAATAATTCTTTTTCTGTTCTTTATTCATTCTCATCGCACTCTATTCAACAATGGCGTCTCATATTGGCGCCCAACTGCTAACAAAGGCAGTTTTCACTGCTTCGAGGAGCCACAGGTCTGACTGTAGTAATTGCTTATCGCTCTCTCTCTAGATCATTGCGCGTGAGACATATTTATGTGACTAATAACTCAAGCCGCTTCACTCCCATTAAAAGAATAACTAATTAAAATCTCTTAAAATTACTCTATATTTTAAATTCTGACATATATATATATATATATATATATATATATATATATATTATATATATATATATATATATATATATATATATATTAAAAGGTAGTAAAACATCTTAATTTATTTATACTTTTTGTTATACTCAGTTAAGTGGAATAGTTTCATGTATTAACAGAAAAATAAATAATAAATATTTCACAAAATTTTGTATAGTTTAATGAATGTTTAGAAACTTAGGTCGGTAGAAACGTATACTTTACATGAACATTTCATTCCTTTGGAAAGTAACAATATAACTGAGCTTCAATTTCATTCATTATTTTGTTTCTAGGTATTCCTACTGCTGCTGACAATTGTCCTCATATTGCAAATGGAGATCAGCAAGACTCGGATGATGATGGAGTGGGCGATGCCTGTGATAACTGTCCTTCAGTAGCAAATCCTAATCAGGTACATCTATGTCAAAATTCAGAAATGATTATACCTTTAAATAGAGATTATAATAATTTTCGGGACGATTAAATTTCGTTTTTAACAGTGGTGCGTAAGATTTGTCCTGTTATACATGTTAAAATCAAAATATAATTGAACTGTATAAATATGTACATCTTTGGAAGAATTAGCTAGCTCTTCCTTGAAGCACTATCTTCCTCTTAAAATTTTTGATAATGGAACCATTTCTCGTATAAATATGTAAGTACAAGACTTGAGAAACAAGACTCAGATGATTATGAAGTGGGCTATGCTTGGGATAACTGTAGTTTAGTAGCAAAGAATAATCAAGTACATCAATGCAAAAATTAAGAAATGAACATACCTTTAAAGACGAGATTATTATTATTTTCTAGAAGATTAAGTTTCTTTTTTAACAATGGTGCGTAACATTTGCCCTGTTATACATTTCAAATTTAAAATATAATTGAACTGTATAAATATGTCCATCTTAGGTTGAGTTAGCTAGATCTTCCTTGAAGTACTATTTTCCTCTTGAAGTTTTGG
Organism: Pardosa pseudoannulata; assembly: GCA_032207245.1. NCBI lineage: Eukaryota > Metazoa > Arthropoda > Arachnida > Araneae > Lycosidae > Pardosa > Pardosa pseudoannulata. The sequence continues at coordinate 71,586,227 of CM063510.1, forward strand.
ATAATGGAAACATTTCTCATATAAATATGTAAAAGTATTTATTCTAGTATACTCTTTAATCTTAGATTTTTGAAACATAGTTCATAAATTCGTGGTATAATAAAAGGTATTACTAAACGAAAATAATTATTTTCTGCAATTCTAAGAACTTTGACCCATTAATATCCAAATAATATCTGCTGATTATATAATGTTAAAAATCGTATAAAGAAGCTATCATAAACACCTGAATGTAAAACAATATATGAAATTTAACCAAATTTGAATTTTGCAGAAAGTGTTCATAAGTCTAAAGCTGTCATTCAAACAACATAGCATGTCATCAAAACATAAATAAGTTTCGTCATAAGAGATTAATGTGCCGTTACATGTGAACGCAATATGCGATGTACCCTCTGAAAAAGTAAACTCATGTGCGAGGCTGGAAAATCATAAAGTTTTGGTCCAAATGTGATAATATTTAATAATAGCAAATACTTGAAAATTTGATGATTATTCATTACTATCTATTTTCATCAAAAAGATACAATCATTTCTGTAAAAAACAGAAAAGAAGTCTACAAACTTTTTTAATGTCCTGAAATTAGGTCAATGGGCTTTAATGGGTTAAAAAAGAGTTTAAACTAATATGCTACCTGAAATATATATTTGTTTATTTTATTTTTAGCTGGATACTGATAAAGATAATATTGGAGATGACTGCGACAGTAATATAGACAGGTAAGAAATGTGCATCTACATAAATATGTTTCAAAAACTAATAATTTCCTAACCTGTAAACCATATACATTTTTGTAGAACAAGTACGTACTTATATCTACTCTAATTTTAAATTAATCTTTGCTGTTTGTTTTATGCTTATCAAATTATAATATTTTTGTTCATATTCTTATAACTAATGAATCATAAAGGCAATATTAAATAGTCTATAAGTCCATTCATTTTCAAAAATCCGTATGGTACTTCAATATATCTGTTTAGATCACTGATTCTCAATCTTTTTAAGCTACCTCCGCCGCAAGGAGTCAAAATGTGTTAAACACCCCTTTTTGTAATATTCCAGTAATTTATAGTATAGGGAATAAAAAGTGCTTAAATATAAGAGGCAAAATGTTTTAGTAATTTTCCTCAACAGTGTTACTCACAATATTTTTGTTACTGAAACAGGCTCAACCGAATCGCATTGTCTCAATATACTTTCCAAATGTTGACCCAATTTCACATATGAAATACGGGAAGGGAAAATTATTAGTTCTGGTACCGACACGCAAGTTCATTTTATTATTGGTAAAAATTATGTGAATTATATAATTATTGTAATAAATTTATTTAGTATTTTAACACATTGTTGACCAGTAAAAAGTTAACTCGTGTTTTTATGGCCGAACGTTGCTGTCCGGCCACGAGTAAACTCGTAATGCGTTTTTTTTCGTATAGCTGTTGTTTCCTCTGTTGGCTATCATACAGTGCAATATTGGTCAGTATAACACAAGCTGTTTCTCTCGCTTATAAGACCAGCCAAATCTTTTGTTGTAAAAAGTATTTAATAATTAAAAAGCGATGACGGAACGTAATGAAGAATCTTTTAATGAATTATAAGCGGATGCTTTATCTGATTGTCCTACTGATTATGAATCAAATTGTGGTAACTGTGAAAATGATACTGTATCAGAAGAGAGCGATTCTGATATTAAGCCACCAAAATATCAAAAAATAAATATAATAGCATCAGATAGTGACGACGATTTGGAAGAAGAGTGGATTTGGTTTGGTTTGGTTTGGGAGTGCTACAGTCTACTTTTTGCAACACGAGGGCTAATGAGACCGGGACCTACTGCTTAAAGCCGATTCCGAACGGCTACGAACATCCATGCCATAGTGGGATTCGAACTCACTATCTCCGGTTCCGAAGGCCAGCACCCTAACCATTCGGCCATCGTTCGGCTGTAGAGGAAGAGTGGAACGAACGGGATATTACACCAAACTTACAGAATTATTTAAATATTCATGGTGTAACTGTTGAACTTGGTGAAAATAAATCAAGATTCAAAAATTTTCTAATGGAAGTAGCAAGAGAATGGATAATTGTGGATTTCATAGAATGCAGCATTGCACCTGACACTTCTCGATTTTCTAAAACAGCTCCTTATAAAGACACACCTTTCAGGCTTTCCGGACAAGTAAGACACCACGTCTTAGAAAAAATATTCACTATCAGAAAAGCAAATCTTACTAGAGGATGTAGAGTATGCTCTTCAAAGAGAAAACAAAGTGAAACTAGATAAATTTGTAAAAGCTGTTGTGTACCATTACACATAGGTGATTGTTATACTGCTTATCATACGAAAAAGAAATATTAAAAGTTAAATAATAAATAAAACTTATTAAAGTTTATTTTTATTGTTTTTCTTCCACTTCCTATTCCGAAATAACTGCCGGTGGCATGAGATAAATTTTCTGTATAATTGCCGGTCAACGATGTGTTAAAATTAAGCTTGAAAGTCGAAACCTGGTCATATCACCCTTCTATTGCCCAAAGCATGTTCACTGTTCGTTATCATCATCCCACCGCCTCCAGGGACAATGGTCTATGTTCGATTCATTATATTAAGTATAGCGAATCGAATGCGGGTATTTTCAGTTACCCCACAGCAATATCATCGAACATGCGATAGAGATATATTTATCAATGTTTCAGAAATGGCTAAAATTACTAACGTTAAAAAAAAAGGTTTAGAGGAGGCTCAAATACCTCATTGAGTTATAATATTCTCATTAGAACGTTTAGAAGAATATGAGAAAAAAGTTAGTAATTTTGCACTTGAGTTGCATAACTTATCATACTTTCTGAATCAAGATTATATTTGCATTATGAAAAGAAAATTAAATTTAGGGAATATAGTTTAGTCACTAATTTGAATAATTTTAATGCATTTGAAATACAGATCACGTTCACACATTTTTTAGACGATATATATTGTAGTCATAAAACCAAATTACATAAAATTCTTGTATTTGAAATGTTCTGTTTGATAGCCCTTATTCTGAACTATCTTGCGAAACCGTAATTTCCAGGATAATAATGACTTTTGAAGTGGCAGGAGAGGTATTTTATTATCCCATTAATCCTAAACAACTTTCCAGAGTCATGTAAGGGTTGTGGGACGACGTTTGGATAATGCTGATTTTAAAAGTTCGAAAGCACAAAAATCCATAGTTGATACATCGGAATATTTAGTATGGATATTAGTGAAGGATATGGCTTAGATACCAGTTTTCTGTTCCACTTATTTTAGGAAATTTACAGTGTATTTTTATGCGTGACTGCTAGCTTTGTCTTGATGGAGTTCCACAGATTGATGAAACCGCGGGTAAAGCAATGGTATTTCATTCAGAAAAATTGGCGATAAAATATTTTCTTGATAGTATTTGGAGTTAATCTTGACATTTTTTCAACTCTCTTTATTTTTAACTTGCAATTACATGAAAATCCAGCAACAATCATGAATCCATTAGAAAAACTTTCTTTCGATACTTTGAACCACGTATTTGAATTTTTTCTCCCCTTTTATGATAATAAATGTCCTTTTTTGTTGCAATCATTTACATACACCCATAATTCATCTACTGTAATAGTTTTTTTAATAAACATTTTTCATACAAAATTCTGGAACTTGTCCTGCTTTCAGCTATATGTTTTAGAGAAAGACGATGCACATTGCGTTTCTCCGATTTCTTAAGATTTAAATCAAATTTTATCATTTTGTTTACAGTAAACACCGATCATTTTAATGATTTTGCAACTTTCCTTTGACTAGGGAGATTTTATTTTAACATTAAACATTTCTTTTAATATTAACTTTTCTTTTTGACGATATTACCTGTCGACACTTTAGATATCACAAAACAATGACTCTCACATCGTTTTTGAATAACAGAATGTGAATACTTCTCTTCGAAAAGGCCTAAATATAGACTTCGAACCACTGTTTCGTTAAACACTCCATTTTGAATAAAAACAAAACACTCAAGCCGCAGGTTATAATTTTAACTTTTTAAAACATAGTACAATTGCAGATATTGATTTTGTAACAAACGAATTTTTAATACCGCTAACCAAAATCGTCTAAAAAATGGGCGTACAGCCTCGGTACGTACAAACAAATGCATATACCTACATACATACATACATATATATGAGTATGTATATACATACTATGATCCAACTAAATGATCCTCATAATAAAAAACGAAATTCATGTGTTTATTATATAAAACTTATGTCCATATCATTTTTTTTATTCACTTAAAGATAAATATTATCACAACGGTTCGACTGATTAAATGAAGCTGCCTAAACTATATTGTAAACGGAAAAATTATTTCAGAAAATCTTTTATGTCTGTGATGCCAGAGGGAATATTGTGAAACTGGGAGAAAGACAAATCAAGCTGACGTTAGATTCCTTTTATTTGAATTTCTTGTTTTTGTATGAGTTTCTGTTTATCTTCTAAGAAAATTCCTTCGTAGCACTTGTGTCAAATAACTACAAGCCTACGTACGTTTCACCAAAAGTTAAAAGGGTCTTATTTCCCGGAAGTCATAATTTTTTTTTAAATATGTATATTACAAGAAAAGTTATTTCTTCATGAGGCAAAGAATATTTCACCATCTGGTGCATACAATAAGAACATTGGATGATAAGAAAAATTGTTAACCTTTTATATTGCAGTTAATGCTTAAAAAGGTTTTAAAACATAAACACTATATTAAACATGGTTTTATAAAATTGTGGCAGATTTGAAAAACTGAAGATATTTTAAATCGCTAAAAAGTTTGCGTTTACTATCAGTATTCAAATTAAGGGAACTATATTGTAACATTATGAATTTACCTTGAATAATTAGAATTTAGAATATTGCTCACTAAATTTTAAATAAGCATTTCATGAAATTTTATTCCTTGACAGTATTAATTTTAATTCTGTAGTTTGTGATCTTAAAAAGTCGGTAATTTTTTGAAAATCAGTATCTATTATGCTTAATGTTTCAAAAATTTTACTGCTAAACCATTGCAACTCTTTAATTTGAAATTTTTCGTGCTTTCCAATAATACAAGCCTACATACGTTCTCACCAAAAGTTAAAAGGGTCTTATTTGAATCATTATATTTTTTTAAAAAATGAGTATGTTAAAAGTAAGGCTATTTCTTCATGAGGCAAAAAATATTTCACCATCTGGTACATACAATAAAATTGGATGACATCAAAAATTCTTAAACTTTTATACTGCAGTTATCGCTTAAAAAAATTTTAAACCATAAACACAAATTAAACATGGTTTAGTAAAAATTTGCCTGATTTAAAAAACAGATATTTTAAATAGCTATAAAATTTGCGTTTACTATCAGTATTCAAATTAAGGAAACTATATTATAACATTATACATTTATCTTGAATAATTAGATTTTGGAATATTGCTCACTAAATTTTAAATAAGCATTTCATGAATTTTTATTCCTTGACAGTATTAATTTTAATTCTGTAGTTTGTGATCTTAAAATTCGGTAATTTTTTAAATCAGTATCTATTATACTTAATGTTTCAAAAATTTTACTGCTAAAATTGCAACTCTTTTATTTGAAATTTTCTGACGGGCTTTTATATAATAATAGCCAAAGTTATCTGTCCGTGTCCTCGAATTTATGAAGCGGTTAACATAGAATATAGAGTCAATATTATTCTTGATGAGTTAGAGTTAGAAAAAATTCAAAGCGAGTAAAATTATCTTCTCCTAAACTATCGACCCGATTCTAAAATAAATCGGTAAAGATATGCTTTATATCACAGTGAAACATACTGTCGTCTTTAAAACTCGAAATTCACCTCTTCCCCTCTTTTCGATTGTTTAATACCATTATTTCAAGCCCTATTTTAACCGGTTAAAAGTAGGCGATGAATAAATTTATAATTTATCACATAAAAAGTAGATGAAATCAACAATTTTCTAGCATCTGACGTCATTCCTTTACTATCTCATTTAATATTTTATGTTAAATTATTTAAATATCGTCTGCATCATTTTTATAAGTTTTATCACTGAACTTAGATTTATGTAAATAATTTTCTTTTATATTTGCCTTAAATAATAGATTAGGTACATATCTGACAATTTTAAATTTAATCATCGAATTTTTTTTTTTTTTTTTTTTTTTTTTGCAAGATAATTCTCAGCGAAAAAACAAACTATTTTTTATACTTTTTACAATTCTGGAAAAATAAAAACTTTACTGATCCCGAAACATGACGGGCTTTATGCTAGTCCTCATAACAGAAAGCGAAATTCGTGTGTTTATTATATAAAACATATGTCCACATCATTTTTTTATTCACTTAAAGAGAAATATTATCTCAACGGTTCGTCTGATTAAATGAAGCTGCTTAAACTACATTGTAAATGGAAAAATTATTTCAGAAAATCTTTTATGTCTGTGATGCCAGAGGGAATATTGTGAAACTGGGAGAAAGACAAATCAAGCTGACGTTAGATTCCTTTTATTTGAATTTCTTGTTTTTGTATGAGTTTCTGTTTATCTTCTAAGAAAATTCCTTCTGTAGCACTTGTGTCAAATAACTACAAGCCTACGTTTCACCAAAAGTTAAAAGGGTCTTATTTCCCGGAAGTCATATATTTTTTTAAAAATGAGTATGTTAAAAGTAATGCTATTTCTTCATGAGGCAAAGAGTATTTCACCGTCTGGTGCATACAATAAGAACATTGGATGATAAGAAAAATTGTTAACCTTTTATATTGCAGTTAATGCTTAAAAAGGTTTTAAAACATAAACACTATATTAAACATGGTTTTATAAAATTGTGGCAGATTTGAAAAACTGAAGATATTTTAAATCGCTAAAAAGTTTGCGTTTACTATCAGTATTCAAATTAAGGGAACTATATTGTAACATTATGAATTTACCTTGAATAATTAGAATTTAGAATATTGCTCACTAAACTTTAAATAAGATTTTCATGGATTTTGATTTCTTGACAGTATTAATTTTAATTCTGTAGTTTGTGATCTTAAAATTCGGTAATTTTTTGAAAATCAGTATCTATTATACTTAAGGTTTCAAAAATTTTACTGCTAAACCATTGCAACTCTTTATTTGAAATTTTCTGACGGGCTTTCCCCTATATAATAATAGCCAAAGTTATCTGTCCGTCTGTCCTCGAATTTATGAAGCGGTTGGACATAGAATGGATAGAGTCACCCATATTGGATTCTTGATGAGTTAGAGTTAGAAAAATTCAAAGCGAGTAAAATTCATCTTCTCCTAAACTATCGACCCGATTCTAAAATAAATCGGTATAGATATGCTTTATATCACAGTGAAACATACTGTCGTCTTTAAAACGTTCGAAATTCACCCCTTCCCCTCTTTTCGATCGTTTAATACCATTATTTCAAGCCCTATTTTAACCGGTTAAAAGTAGGCGATGAATAAATTTATTAATTTATCACATAAAAAGTAGATGAAATCAACAATTTTTTAGCATTTTGACGTCATTCCTTTAACCATCTCATTTAATATTTTCTTATTTTAAATGATTTATATATCATCTGCATTATTTTCATAAGTTTTATCACTGAAGTTAGATTTTATGTAAATAATTTTCTTTTATATTTGCCTTAAATAATAGATTAGGTACATATCTGACAATTTTAAATTTAATCATCGATTTTTTTTTTTTGCAAGATAATTCTCAGCGAAAAAACAAACTATTTTTTATACTTTTTACAATTCTGGAAAAATAAAAACTTTACTGATTTCGTCACATGACGGGCTTTATGCTAGTCCTCATAATAGAAAGCGAAATTCGTGTGTTTATTATATAAAACTTATGTCCATATCATTTTTTTTATTCACTTAAAGATAAATATTATCACAACGGTTCGACTGATTAAATGAAGCTGCTTAAACTATATTGTAAACGGAAAAATTATTTCAGAAAATCTTTTATGTCTGTGATGCCAGAGGGAATATTGTGAAACTGGGAGAAAGACAAATCAAGCTGACGTTAGATTCCTTTTATTTGAATTTCTTGTTTTTGTATGAGTTTCTGTTTATCTTCTAAGAAAATTCCTTCCGTAAAAACCAAAAAAAAAAAAAAAAAAAAAAAAAAAAAAAGAAAAAAAAAAAAAAAAAAAAAAAAAAAAAAAAAAAAAAGCACTTGTGTCAAATAACTACAAGCCTACGTTTCACCAAAAGTTAAAAGGGTCTTATTTCCCGGAAGTCATATATTTTTTTAAAAATGAGTATGTTAAAAGTAATGCTATTTCTTCATGAGGCAAAGAGTATTTCACCGTCTGTTGAATACAATAAGAACATTAATAAAATTGAGAAATTCTTAAAGAGAAATTCTTAACCTTTTATATCGCAGTTATTGCTTAAAAAAATTTTAAACCATAAACACAAATTAAACATGGTTTAGTAAAAATTTGCCTGATTTAAAAAACAGAAGATATTTTAAATCGCTATAAAGTTTGCGTTTACTATCAGTATTAAAATTAAGGGAATTGTATTGTAATATTATACCTTGACAGTATTCATTTTAATTCTGTAGTTTCGGATCTTAAAAATTGGTGATTTTTTTAAAATCTGTTTCTATTATACCTAATATATCTAAAATTTCCCAACTAAATCATTGCAACTCTTTAATCGAAAATTTGTGTCGTGCTTTCCAAAATATAATAATAGCCTAAGTTATCTGTCCGTCTCTCCTGGAATTTATGAAGCGGTTGGACCTGGAATGAATAGAGGCATCCATATTGGATTCTTGATGAGTTAGAGTTAGCAAAATTCAAAGCGAGTAAAGTTTATTTTCTCCTAAACTATCGATTCGATTCTAAAATAAATTGGTATAAATATTCTTCATATTACAGAGAAAAATACTGTCGTCTTTAAAACGTTCGAAATCCACCCCTTCCCCCTTTTCAATCGTTTACCACCATTATTTCAAGGTCTACTTTAACTGCTTAAGAGCAGGCGAGGAATAAATTTAGTAGATGAAATTAACATTTTTTTCTAGCATTATGAAGTCATTCCTTTAACCGTCTGATTTAATCATTTCTTATTTTAAATTATTTAAATATCGTCTGCATAATTTTCATACGTTTTATCATTGAACTTAGATATTACGTAAATAATTTTCTTTTATATTTGGCTTAAATAATAGATTAGGTACACATGTGATAATTTTAATTGATTATTTTTGTAGAAAGATAATTCTCAGCCAAAAAACAAACCATTTTTTTACCTGCCTTATACTGTACTTTACAATTCTGGAAAATTAAAAATTTTACTGATCATGTCATATGACGGGCTATATGCTAGTTAAATCAATAACTTCATGTTCATCAATTTTATTAATGTTCTTATTGTATTCACCAGACGGTGAATGCAATAAGAACATTAATAAAATTGAGAAATTCTTAAAGAGAAATTCTTAACCTTTTATATCGCAGTTATTGCTTAAAAAAACTTTTAAAACGTAAATACTATCTTAAGCAAGGTTTTCTAATAATGTGGCTGATTTAAAAAACATAATTTATTTTAAATCGCTATAAAGTTTGGCCTTACCATCAGAACTCAAATTAAGGGAATTATATAGTAACATTATATATATATCTGGAATTATTAGAATTTGAAATATTGCTCACTAAATCATAAATAAGCATTTCATGAATTTTGATTCCTTGGCAGTATTAATTTTAATTCTGCAGTTTTGGATCTTAAATATCAGTGATTTATTGAAAATCAGTTTCTATATACCTAATATATAAAAAATTACCCGACTATATCATTGCAACTCAATCTCAAATTTGTTACGTGCTTTTCCCTATATAATAACCGCCTAAGTTATCTGTCCGTTTGTCCTCGAATCTATGAAGCGGTTGGACATGGAATGGATAGAGGGATCCATATTGGATTCTTGATGAGTTAGGTTTAACAAAATTCAAAGCGAGTTCGAAAACGTTCGAAATCCATCCCTTCCTTCCATTTCGAGCATTTAATGTCATTATTCAAAGCCCTATATTCCCCGGTTAAGAACAGGTGAATGAATTTATCAATTTATCACATATGCAAAAATAACATTTATTCTAGTATTATGACGTCATTCCTTTAAATATCTCATTTAATCATTTCTTATTTTAATTTATTTAAATATAGTCTGCATTATTTTCATACGTTTTATCACTGAACTTAGATATTACGTAAATAATTTTCTTTTATATTTGGCTTAAATAATAGATTAGGTGCAAATGTGATGACTTTAAATTTAATCATCAATTATTTTTGTTGCAATGAAAATTTTGTTACTGGTATTAGCAACAAATTCTTTTCATAGAGGTCTAGGAGTCTATTTCACGGATTAATAATTATTTATGGGATATGTCTTTTAAAATCAAGAAGTTTGTTCATTTGTGTGTTTGTTTTTATACATAACCACACGGTTTGCAATCGATTCGCCTAATTTTCGACTTCATATATACCGGCAAACAATCACTGTTAATATTAAAACCTCTGCTGTCCATTCTGTTACGTAATATGACAAGATAAACTAGAGTTGGCAACTAACATACGGTCAGTAAAGATAAACAAATTATTGAGCGTGTACCAGATAATTCTCAGCAAAGAAACCAACCATTTCTTTTACCTTTATCATATGGTACATTACAATCCTGGAAAATAAAATATTTTACTGATCCCGTCATATGACTTTATATATACTTGCTTTACTATAACAAGATATATAAAAATTTGTAAAAGATTCTAAATATTTTTCAAAAATGATTTTTGTTTAAGCTCTTTGAAGGATTGACAATAACATTGCTATCTAATTTTTCATGTTTGATTCACCATTATTCTGGACATACTTTCGTATTTTGAAAAATATTTTTGTATAAATTTTGAAATTTGTAAAAGATTCTACGTATTTTTCAAAAATAGTTTTTGTTTAAGCTCTTTGAAGGACTGACAATTGCTATCTAATTTTTCAAGTTTGATTCACCATTATTCTGAACATACTTTCGTATTTTGAAAAATATTTTTGAATAAATTTTGAAATTTGTAAAAGATTCTAAATATTTTTCAAAAATGATTTTTGTTTAAGCTCTTTGAAGGATTGACAATAACATTGCTATCTAATTTTTCATGTTTGATTCACCATTATTCTGGACATACTTTCGTATTTTGAAAAATATTTTTGTATAAATTTTGCAGTACATATTGATTTTTTTTCGTAGAGTGATACTGTGTAAGTCCCTCAAAGTAAAGTACTGAAATATATCTGCTATTTCAGCACAAAATAAATTAAAAGTTTATTAAATATTGTTTCGTAAAATAATACATTTAAGTCCTTAACATCTGTAAAATGTATAATTTGCTTTTAAATAAAGCAGATCCAATACTCCATTAATATCATTTGAAATCCGAATGTCTAATCAAGCACGCAATTTAGGTAAATTTATCTCGATCAGAAGTGTGAAGTTGATTTGATTAAAATTTTATTAAATTTTGTAATTTATTAATAAATTATATAATATTAAATTTATAATAAAATTTTATAATAAATTTTATAATAATAAATTTTATAATAAAAATTTATAATAAATTTTAAATTATTAAATAAATTAAAATTTTATTAAATTCTGTTTAGTAAAATAATACATTTAAGTCCTTAACATCTGTAAAATGTATAATTTGCTTTTAATTAATACAAATCCAATATTCCAACATTAATATCATTTGAAATCCGAATGTCTAATCAAGTCCGCTATTTAGGTAAATTTATCTCGATTAGAAGTGTGAAGTTGATTTGATTATCAATAGATATCAGTTTCCCTGTTATCAAGTATTTCCAACCTCAAATCTCATGTTTTAGGTTTTATACAGATCTGCGTCTAGATAAGAATTAGAGAACGCTGATTACAGAACTGACATTTAAACTGACATTAAATGTGTATTCAATTAGAAATTTGAAAATATATTTTGTTCGTTTGCATCGCCTTCTCTCTCCTATACGAAAAACTAATGTTCTTCTCTAAAAAACACCTCTAAAATGACATAATTAAATTCGAAAATGCACTCAGTGGGTTTACAGTTACACCCTCAACATTTTTAACTCTTTTCAGCATGTAAAGTTTATATAGTTATTAATTGATTACAAGATTCCTGTTATTAGGTAATTTCTGTTCAAAAATCTCATTATTTTCATTTCAATTAAATCTCTTCAATATGACAATGGACAGAATTCGAGAACTGACGTTTACAAAGCATTGATTCATATTGCAACTCCACTTTCCTGGTATATAAAGAACTAACGCACCTTCACACACAAGACCTTTAAAAATATCCACTAAACCTCTATGCTCTGAAATTAAAATTATATCAACTCGAATAGAAATGTAAGTTTATGGAGTTGTCAACAGATATTTGGATACCTGTAATCAGATGCTTTTTATTCAATACTGACATACCCTATATAATAATAGTCTAAGTTATCTATCCGTCTGTCCTCGAATTTATGAAGCGTTTGTACCTGGGGTAGATAGAGGTATTCATATTGGATTCTTTATGAGTTAGGGTTAGCAAAATTCAAATCGAGTTCGAACACGTTCGAAATCCACCTCTTCTCCCCTTTTCAATCTTTTAACCCTTTGAAGAGCAGTGGTTTCGTAGTGAAGCCACCAGCTGAAATATTATTTTTCTCTTATTTTTTAAGGTATATTAATGATTTTTTTGTGTTTTTGACACTTCAAACTATTAATAAATGGTAGCGCAACACACAGTTTTTTTCTTTAAAATATAAAATTTCAAATCTCTTTCCCTGAAAAAAAAAAATAAATTCGATTTTCCTTTTACACGAACTCAAATAAATATACTTATCCAAAACATCACTTATAAATTGTTTAGTTAGCTATTTATCTATTACATGTAATTATGTAGTATTGTTTCAATATTACTAAAATTTTAAGAATGTAATATTTTCGAACTGCACAAGGGGGTTGAGAGTTTCACAGTTAAAACCCACTGCTCCTCTCCCCCCACGAAACTACCGAAAAGCATTTTAATATTTTTCACGTACATAAGGTTCGTAGGTAACATTTATAATCCATCTCCACTAAATACCAAAGAATTTTCATTAGTGATCTTTAAAGGGTTAATGTCATTATTCCAAGCCCTATTTTCCTCGGTTTAGAACAGGCTGTTAAATTCAACAATTTATCACATTATAAATAGATGAAAATAACATTTTTTTAGCATTATGAATACATTCCTTTAACTATCGCATTTAATCATTTCTTCTTTTAAATTATTTAAATTTCATCTGTATTATTTTCATACGTTTTTTCACTGAACTTAGATAATACGTAAATAATTTTCTTTTATATTTGGCTTAAATAATAGATGAGGTACATATGTGATAGTTTTAAATTTAATCATCGATTATTTTTTGTTGCAATGAAAATTTTATCACCGATATTAGCAACAAATTCTTTTCATAAAAGTCTAGGAGACCATGTCACGGACTAATAAATATCTAGCGTTTAAGTTATATATCATTGAAAATTGGGAAAATTGTTTGTATGTTTATTTTTATACATCACCACACGGTTTGCAATCGATTCGTTAAATTTTGGACATCATTCATATAAACCGCAAAATAATCACTGTCAGTATTAAACTCTCTGCTGTTCATCCAATCACGTAATATGAGAAGATAAATTAAAATTGGCAACTAACATGCGTCAGTAAAGATAAGAAAATTATTGAGCATGTACCAGATAATTCTCAGCTAAATAACAAACAATTTATTTACCTATCTCATAGGGTACTTTACAATTCTAGAAAATTAAAAATTTTACTGATCCCGTCATATGACGGGCTATATGCTATTATTTTACGATTCTTGAAATCTCGATTCAGATACGGAGTTTTAAAGTATGTTTTCCAAACACTTAGATATTTCATATCGTGGGGAAAAGTTTGTTTGGTTTTTCGTCTCTTCACTTCCACTGAAAGAGTTGGTATACCTGAGATACTTCACCTGTAAAAAAAAAAAGATTGTTTACTGAAATTTCACATTGTATTCATTGGGATCCCACAACCTGCGCATTTTTAACTCGACAACATTGCCAAGAAGATGCCCGGCTGTTTGTCCCATGACAATGCATGATAGCTCTCCAGACCTCTAACTGATTGACAGGGGACAGATGCTTACTCACCTATTGTTCTTTATCTAAAAATGAAAACTACAGGTAACGATTTTAATAGCTCCCTATTACGAAATCGCTCAAAGGAAAAAATACTTTTGCTGTTTATCTGCAGGTGGTTTAAAACTCCTGATCGTGGTATGAAGTCTTAATGCCTGCAAAGAGAACTTACCGGGGAAAAATATAAATTTAAGATAGGAAATAAAAATGGAAAGGAAAACTTCTGAATTAGAGAAGCCGTAAAAATTATCTGAGACATGAGATTTTGTTTCCCAAGTTCAGCGAACTTCGTGAGAAATATTACTATAAAAACACTTTTTAATGAATTAAAATTTAGTATCCCCCTCAAAGCCTTCCTTTTTTCTGAAATATAATTATTAGTTATTTATTATTTTTAATAAAGTAGCCAGAATATATCTGGCTACTTTATCGATGGATAAATATCCTTAAATGCAGTGATTACCGAACGCATTTAAAAACAAGCGTAGCTAACACATTTGTGACATCTAACACTTTTTAAGGTTCGTTTCCTAAGTGAACTATTTTGTTACATTTTGCAAATAAATTTTTATGAGAATCTGAGCTTTGCATTTCACGTAACCGTTCTATAGATTGTTGCATAATTTTATACTGATTATATCACGCTATCTTATTACCCTGAAATAGGGCAATATCGTGTGGTTTATGTGACTAACATTGTTTAACATTGTTTAATTAAATTGTTGCATAATTTTATACTGATCCCTCTATCTTATTACCATAAAATAGTGCAATATCGTGGGTTTTATGTGACTAACATTGTTTAATTTTGTAACATTATTTAACATTGTTTAATTAGATTGTTGCATAATTTTATAGTGATCACCCTATCTTATTACCGTGAAATAGGGCAATATCGTGTGGTTTATGTGACTAACATTGTTTAATTTTGTAACATTGTTTAATTAGATTGTTGCATAATTTTATACTGATCACACTATCTTATTACCGGGAAATAGGGCAATATCGTGTGGTTTATGTGACTAACATTGTTTAATTTTATAACACTGTTTAACATTGTTCAATTAGATTCTTGCATAAATTTATACTGATCACACTGTCTTATTAACGGGAAATGGGGCAATATCGTGTGGTTTATGTGACTAACATTGTTTAATTTTATAACATTGTTTAACATTGTTTAATTAGATTGTTGCATAATTTTATACTGATCACACTATCTTATTACTGTGAAATAGTGCAATATCGTGGGGTTTATGTAACTAACATTGTTTAATTTTATAACATTATTTAACATTGTTTAATTAGACTTGCATAATTTTATAATGATCACACTATCTTATTACCGTGAAATAGGGCAATATCGTGTGGTTTATGTGACTAACATTGTTTAATTTTGCAACATTGTTTAACATTTTTTAATTAGATTGTTGCATAATTTTATACTGATCACACTATCTTATTACCGTGAAATAGGTCAATATCGTGTGGTTTATGTGACTAACATTGTTTAATTTTGTAACATTGTTTAATTAGACTTGCATAATTTTATACTGATCACACTATCTTATTACCGGGAAATAGGGCAATATCGTGGGGTTTATGTGACTAACATTGTTTAATTAGATTGTTGCATAATTTTATACTGATCACACTATCTTATTACCTTGAAATAGGGCAATATCGTGGGGTTTATGTGACTAAAATTGTTTAATCTTTGTATCCTAAAAAATGTGAATATGCCTTAAGTCCTTTGAGTTTATATCTCCTGATGGGTATGAAATATGGAAAATGACAATAATACGTAGTGTTTTAGTGGTTTTTAGTTACTTGATAAATAGTTTAGAATGAAATAAAGGATTTTTGTTTTCGCCATTGATTGTGTGAATCTTTAATGCTTAGATTTAATGGATTAATTATTTGTGTTATCACAGGAATGTATACATACATAGTCATGCAGATGTATTTACTCATTAAAATATAGAACCCATAATCAATTCGCAAAATAGTCATTGTTTATACTGAGAACAAAATTCGCTTTTTCGAATAGTTGAAAATATTGTTAAACATAAACTTCAATTAAACAATTGAAAATAAACAACATAATGACGATCCGATATTTTAAAATCAATACTATGAAACTGAAAATGATATTTAGGAAAAGGTATTGCCTCATTAATATAACATTACGGATGTTTCATTATTTAAAATATCAGTATATTTCCATGAATGTAAACTATTGAATTTATACTTCTTAGAAGTTAAGGACTTGCCTAAAGTATACTAGTAGTACACGAGTGTATGAAATGAGAAAATATGCACTATAATCCCTATCCGATTTCTCCCAAATCAATACGTTGAAATTGAAATTGACACTATTACTAGGATATTGACTCATTAAAATAATATTACGCGACATTGGTTCACTGTATAATCAGTATTGCGCTGAGGATGAAACATTTATTTAAATTAGCCGCAGGAGGAAATGAATGATTGAGGTCTGTTTGATTCCGAAAACAAATGACCAAATTTTGTGTCTCATACACACTGTATAACATTATAAGTTTAAAACGTAATAGATTCCGTCACATCTGGTAACGATTGAAATTTAGGCTTGAAACATTTAGAATGCAGTTTGTATCCGATATTCAAAAGCCTTGTTATCATGGCAATTCCTTGCAAATTAGAAAGTGGAAATATATCGGAAAAATCAATCTAAAATATCATTTTAAGATATAATTGATATTTTTTTGTTTCCATTTCTCTCTTATAGAAATAGTTATCGATTACTCTACCATGTTCTATTTGAATTCATTATCTTTTCTCGACTATATACAAGATGTCCCAAAACGACCGTATAAACTTTGCACTGCTAGATTCCTCGTTTGGAGTGCATAAAAACTACCTAAACAAGCTTTCCTGTAGGATCCATAGTTTACGAGAAAAATACAAAAACAAAGTATGACGTCACTGCCGGTGCAAGAATAAACACTTTATTGGACATATCGACAACAGTATTTGCATATCTTTCCAGGCGATAATGATTAAAACATTTGCCGTGCATATCGCGTCATGCATGCGCGCGGTCAGTGGATTGACGTTAAGCCGCCGTTGAACTGATATTTAAAATGCTGCATCTTTCCTTTGTATGGTGGCCATGTATTCCGTTCGTGACTACTGCGACATGTACCTGATATACGGCCGATGTAATGGAAATCTCTTAAGAACTGTTAGGGAGTATGCCTGTGCATATACTTCTGTTGATATGTCCAAAAAAGTGTTTTTCCTTGCACCGGAAATGACGTCATACTTTGTTTTTCGTAAATTTCTCATAATGTGTGGATCGTACAGGAACGCTTCTTTGGTCAGTTTTTATGTACTCCCAACGAGGAATCTAGCTGTTCAGAGTTTATGCGGTCGTTTTGGGACACTCTGTATAAATATCAATTTGCACATGTATAAATACTAAAAACTTAAATATCAGGAACACTTTGGAGTTCAAACTTATTTTAAATTTCTAAATAAATATTTAGTGATCCGTTTTCAACATTCGTCATGTAAAAAACATACTTTCACTCACTTTTTCAGTGATGTTTCGAGGACTTGTGCATTTAGTAGACCATCCATACATTAAAAAACTGTATAACATTATAAGTTTAAACACTGTATAACATTATAAGTTTAAAACGTAATAGATTCAGTCACATCTTTTAACGATTGAAATTTAGAAGTGAAACATTTAGAATGCATTTTGTATCTGATATTCAAAAACCTTGTTACCATGGCCAATTAGTTGCAAATTAAAAAGTGGAAATAAATCGGAAAAATTAATCTAAAATATTATTTTAAGATATCATTGATATTTTTTGGTTCGGTTCCTCTAGTATAGAAATAGTTATTGATTATTTTATACCATGTTCTATTTGAATCCATCATCGTTCCCCGACTATATACAAATATCAGTTTACACATGTATAATACTAAAAGCTTAAATATCAGGAACACTTTGGAGTTCAAACTTATTTTAAATTTCAAAACAAATACTTAGTGATTCGTTTTCAATAATCGTCATATAAAAAGCACTCACCTTTTTTTGGTGATGTTTTGAGGACTTGTGCATTTATTGGACCATCCATACATTAAAAAACTGTATAACATTATAAGTTTAAACACTGTATAACATTATAAGTTTAAACACTGTATAACATTATAAGTTTAAAACGTAATAGATTCCCATACATCTGGTAACGATTGAAATTTAGGAGTGAAACATTTAGAATGCTTTTTGTATCCCAATTCAAAAGCCTCGTTTATCATGAAAATACCTTGCAAATTAGAAAGTGGAAATATATGAAAAATCAATCCTAAAATATTATTTTAAGGTACATTGAAATTTTTTTGCTTGGTGCCTCTCTTATAGAAATAATTATCGATTACCTTATACTATGTTCTATTCGAATTCATTATCGTTTCTCGACTAAAATAATGGGTGTCCAAAAACGACCGCATAAACTCTGTACAGCTGTATTCCTCGTTCGGAGTGCAAAACACTGCCCAAAAAAGCGGTCCTGTACTATCCATAGTTTACGAGAAAAATACGAAAAACAAAGCATGACGTCACTTTCAGTGCAAGAAAAAAACACTTTATTGGACATATCAGCAACAGTATTTGCATATCTTTCCAGACGATAATATTTAAAACTTTCGCCGTGCATATCGTGTCTTACATGCGCTCGCGCCATGGAATGTCTTTAAGACGGCGTTGAACTGGTCTTTAAAAGGCTACATCTAGCAGCTAACAGTAGTATTCGTATGGTGGCTATGTATTCCGTTCGTGACTATTGCGACATGTATCTGATGTACGGCCTACGTAATGGAAATGCTTTACGAACTGCTAGGGAGTATGCCTGTACATACACTGCTGTTCATATGTCCAATAAAGTGTTTTTTCTTGCACCGGAAGTAACATCATACTTTGTTTTTCGTACTTTTCTCGTAAACTATGGATCGTACAGGAACGCTTCTTTGGTCAGTTTTTATGTACTCCCAACGAGGAATCTAGCTGTTCAGAGTTTATGCGGTCGTTTTGGGACACTCTGTATAAATATCAATTTGCACATGTATAAATACTAAAAACTTAAATATCAGGAACACTTTGGAGTTCAAACTTATTTTAAATTTCTAAATAAATATTTAGTGATCCGTTTTCAACATTCGACATATAAAAATCATACTTTCTCTGACTTTTTTCAGTGATGTTTCGAGGACTTGTGCAGTTAGTGGACCAACCATACTTTAAAAAACTAAAAGAAATATTTTAATTAAATATATCGTAAATTAATTTCTAATTTCGTGTAGCCTTTATCTAACTATTGAAAATACTTAAATTTGTGCAAATGCAGCTGATATATGTAAAAGAACACACACATTTAACAAATTTTTTTATATAGATATATATTATTAGATTTTTATAGTATAAATATTTATATTTTATGTATATATAATATATATATTATTATATAATATATATATATATATATATATATATATAAATATATGCTAATATATATATATATATATATTTATATTATATAAAGTATATATATATTTATATATATATACATATATATGTATATATATATGGAATACATATATATATATATATATATATATATATATATATACATATATATATATATATATATATATATATATATATATATAGATTGTTAATTTTAATACACATAAAGCTCTTCAAGTCTCGAAGATCATTCCATAAGAAATAATGGATTCTAAAAGTAAGAATAAAAATATTTTTAAGAGAATTATTTATATTCTTTTACGAAAGTCCTCCAAAATATTTAAGTGGTGCAATTAAAGATACTTGTGTTACCGCAATCGAAATACTTCGAAATAGAGATTGACAAAGCCATGAGAAGATATCAGCTTCTTTGTGCCTCAGAGAGTAGGGGTGTATCCCTCAATAAATGTCAAAGAGAGGAGCAGTCTCTAAACAATCGACCTGACCCTCCTACCTCAAAACTCCATGAGGGAAAGCACTGGCAGAAATGTACACTACATCCATTTTCGGAATATTTTTGGAGGTTGAAAATTGTACTTGGCAACCGGTGGAATTGTACGTGCGAACCGCTTAGAGGGTTATATCATCATCTTCCGAAACTTACAGAAAAGTACATGATTTTGTAAGTAACTAACACACCCAACCCAGCCAAAACCATGCACAAAATGATGACCAGTCGCCTCTAAAGTCTCCCAATAATGTGAATGCAGTTTCGAATCACGTTGAATTCATTTAGTGAAACCATGTAGTTATGTATAAAAGACAAACACACACATGAACAAACTTCTTAATTTTCAAAGATATATAACTTAAACGATGGAGATTTATTAGTCCATGAAATAGACTTCTACCCTTTTATGAAAATAATTTGTTGTTAATGCCGGTGATAAAATTTTCATTGCAACAAAAAATAATCGATGACTAAATTTAAAATTATCACATATGTACCTAAATTACAATTTAAGCCAAATATAAAAAGAAAATTATTTACGTAATATCTAAGTTCAGTGGTAAAACATATGAAAATAATGCAGACGATATTTAAATACTTTAAAATAAGAAATAATTAAATGAGATGGTAAGGAATGACGTCATAATGCTAGAAAAAAATGTTATTTTTATCTGTATGTTATGAGATAAATTGACACGTTTAATTGCCTGCTCTTAAGCGGTGAAAATAGGGCTTGATATAATGACATTAAAAGCTCGAAAAGAGATGGATTTCGAACGTTTTAAAGACTCGCTTTGAATTTTGCTAACCCTAACTCATCAGGAATTAAATATGGTTGCCCCTATAAATTCCAGGTCCAACCACTTCATAAATTCGAGGACAGATGGACAGATAACTTAGACTATTATTACATAGAGGATAACCGCTGAGAAGATTATCATTTTCTCCGTGATGAACGTTAAAATCAAAAAAAGCTAATTCCTATTTTTGACTTGAAATTCAATCACTAAGGCTGTTTCAAAACTCGGGAACGTTGACGGTAGGTGCTTTAAAACAAGTATGTGTTTAGTGATGTAATACTGAGGCATATTAGCCCTATTGACCAACCATCTACTTTTCATGCAAATACAGATACCGACTTTTCCATCAGTATCCATAAATTAGCATTACGATAAATGGTTATCAACAATAAAAATAGCAATTTTTTTCGTAAGCCACATGCAACTAAAGAATTTTCTAGAAAAATAGAAATTAGGAAAATCAAAATCAATGAGAACATTTTCGAAATTTTCATAAAGACAGCAGGAGTTAGAGCGACAGTAAAATCAGAAATATTGAACCGATGACTTGTCTATCGAATTGCGTGTAAGAAATATTGTGTGAAAAATTAATTTAAGTGCGTATCATTTAACAAAGTTATTCCCCAGTCACTGTAAAAGTTTCACTTCTTGCGCGTATCCACTAAGCATTTATTTTTACATTTATTAATTTATCTGTCTCTTTCTTATTGTTTCAATATCAACACATAAATCACATTTAAGGAATATCGTATGAAGAATTACTTTAAATGAGTATCATATCACACAGTTATTCATCTATTAATATAAAAGTTTCACTTCTTATACATAGACACTGCACAAATTTTTTTTTCATTCATTAATTTATCTGTCTCTTTCTTATCGTTTCTTTCTCAACACATAAATCACATATAAGGAATATCGTGTAAAGAATTACTTTAAGTCAGTCTCATATAATGAAGTTATTTATCAATTAATATAAAAGTTTCACTTCTCATGCTTAGTCACTGTGAAAGTTTTTCTTGTACTCATTAATTTATTTGACTCTGCTTATCGTTTCTCTCACAACACATAAATCACATATAAGGAATATAATGTGAAGAATTTGAGTATCATATAACACAGTTATTCATGAATTAATATAAATGTTTCACTTCTTATGCATAGCCACTACGCAAAGTCGTTTTTACATTCATTCATTTATCTGCCTCTTTCTTATCGTTTCACTCCCCAATACATAAATCACATATAAGGAATATCCTTTGAAGAATTACTTTAAGTGTGTATCAAATAACACAGCTATTCATCAATTAATACAAAAGTTTCACCTCTTATGCATAGTCACTACGCAAATTTTTTTGTACATTCATTAATTTATCTGCTTCTGTTTATCGTTTATCTCCCAATACATAAATCCCATATAAGGAATATCGTGTGAAGAATTACTTTGAGTATCATATAACACAATTATTCATCAATTAATATAAAAGTTCATTTCTTACGCGTATCCACTAAACATTTATTTTTACATTAATTAATTTATCCGTCTCTTTCTTATCGTTTCTCTCTCAACACATAAATCACATATAAGGAATATCGTGTGAAGAATAATTTTAAGTGGGTATTATATAACACAGTTATTCCTCAATAAATATATATATATAAAAATTTCCCTTCTTACTCATAGTCACTATGAAAGATTTTTTAGGTCTTCATTAATTTATATGTCTCTCTCATTATATCTCATTCGACGCACAAATCACGGGTGAGGAATATTGTGTTAAGAATTACTTTAAGTGAGTATTATATAACACAGTTATTCCTCAGTCACTATAAAAGTTTCACTTATTACGCGTAGCTACCAGGCACACTTTTTTTGTATATACTTCAATTTATCAGTCTCTTTTACTTCAGGAAACATTGTCATCATTTTGAAATAGAAAACCGTTTAAATGAATCATTATTAAGGCATCAGTGGGTCATAATTATAGTGGCAAAATTCCAGAAAATACGAAATAGTTGCCAGCTCCCTACCTGAACCCTTTTATTTTCAATTAACCCACAATTGCGAAGCCCCTTGCAACCTGACAAGATAAAGAAAACCGAAATAATGCTGTGATACGGTGTCGTGATAGTGCTGGCATAGAAACATAGCGTTCTTTGTGTGCTTACGTTCCCTCTCTTTAAATAATTAAATGATGCATGGAAGAAATTGCTGCATTAGTTACGGTATTGCTGCTATAAATAGATTAGACACGCCAGTCGGGTAAATCGAGGAACGAATTGAAGTTTGAGAGCTTACATAAAAGACCTTATTTTTAGTAACATTTCTTCGATCATGGAGTTTTATCTATTTTTACATCTGAACGTTTTAAGCTCAAAGGAAGAACTTATTATGACTGTAAGATAAACATGTAAAAATTAAAAACTCAAAGATCTCACTAACCCTCGATTATGTAAAATTTTGATTCCTTAGAAAAAAATATTTGTGAACTATTGATTGTTTCTGAACGATATATTTCTAAATAAGAAATCTTATTTAAAGATACTTATTTTTGCACATTTTTACTTCTAGCTAATGAGAAATCAAATTAAAGATTTATTTTACGGTTTTACAATAACCAAATACGCTCAAATATTTATGAAAATTTACTAAAAATTTAAAATTAAAACTTATTAAAAATTTAATTACCTAGTTATTGTTTTACATCTGAGATTTAAAAATTCAAATGAATACAACGTTTTGGTTTCTCACCACGTTCAAATCACTAATCAAAAGTTCTGAATAGTCTAAAAATGCCCAAAAATAAATTTTAAAAGATATAAGAAAATTTTGGTTTCTTTTGAGGAAATTTTAAAACATACCTGTTATAAACACTCGTTACTAGAAGTGTTGAATTGTAAAATTTATTAGCTGTTTATAGAAACTATACAGACATTTTTTTTTATTATTTTATTTATTAAAATTTTTTAAAATGTAATTTATAACTATTAAAATATCAGCAATATTTCATGACCTTTTTTTAAAAGTATAAAAATATTTAATTTGATCCTGCATTTAAACATGAGTACTATATAAAATTATATACTAGTATATATCTTCAAAATGTTTGAAAATGTGCTTGAAAGTTTTTAGTACAAGTCATGTAGTACTTTTTAATGTGCATGTAAATTACTGCCTTCTGTAAAATATAATTTTCAACTTTGAAAGTAAAATATTATAGAACTTTTATCGCTCTATAGTATTTTACTTTAAAAATTCTTTCTGGTTTTATGTAAGTTGAGTATAGATTAACTATAAAGCATTTAAAAAATATTTAAACTAATTTTTCGTCAAAGGAATATCCATTGTGTAAAAGTAAAGAAATAAAAGAAAGTTTAACAATAGAATCAAAAGTTTCTTTATTACTTAGATTTTTTATCTTAATTCAGCAAAATATGATATTAAAATAAGAAACGAAAGAAGCATTTTTCATATGTTATTTAACATACTTTCAGTCTTTTAGATTCTAAGTTTTCTTTTAAATTTTGCTTCGATAATCAAGACGTTAGTTTAATGTGGTTAAAAATTTTTTCTTATGTATAATTCATTGTTATGTCATTTTGTAAAACTTTTCTTGTTTTTTTTTCTTGGTAGTAAAGTTTTGACTGTTATTTATAGCTTGTGGAAGTTAAAAATAAATTTTTTTTATAGATTATAGTATTGAACGAAAAAACATAAAAACTACATAAACGGTAAATTTTTCATTTAATTTCTAATTTTTGTAAAATTAATTCTTTTTTTTTCTTAATGCAAAACTTTTGAAAATTTAGGTATTTATTAAAGTTACAATTAAAAATAAATTAGATAGATTATAACCGAATACGATTGGATTGGATTCATGATGATAAAATCAACACTAAGAGATAAATTGAAGATACAGTCGAACTTCGATAACTCGAAGTCCCAGGGGACCCCCAAAAATATTCAACTTATCCGAAGTTCGAGTTATCGAAGTTACATACCATTCCCTCTCAACTGATACTTAAGATGGGTGTACATGGTTTAAATAGTTTGATATGTGCCGTAATACTATAGTTGCACGCATTTCAATTTTTAATAGCCTATGTAAACAACAAGAGAAGAATGGGTTTAAAAGGCTTAAAACTCAAGAAATTTAGCCGCATTACATATTAATTAGTATACATACCATGTAAATCTCATTTGAAAAAAGCAGTTATTTTTAAAGATGTTGGCATTCACAAAGTCACCTAATTTTTTAACAGAGTTAAATAGGTGTTGTCTGTATCTTCGGCGGTCTCCAGGTATTGTTGTAAGATGTGAATAGCGTCCTCTGCTTTCTCGTGACCTTCGAGAACGAAGGTTCTCGAACTGGACTGGCATTCGAAGTTTTGAACAGAATTGTGTTTTTTACCGGGGAAATCTATCACAAAAACTTCGACTTAGAAGATGTTCACTTCGAGTTATCGAGACAGTTTTTTAAAGAAAAGTATAGAAATGGATCGGGACTTGATTAAATGTTCGACTTAGCCGATTATTCGACTTATAGGAAGTCGAGTTATCGAAGGTCGACTGTAGTTATTAATACTGTTCCAACTAATATTTAATATATCAAGGTAAAAGTGTGTTTAAATAAATATTTAACAATTAGTTTCATCTCGATATTTAATATATAAAAGATTTAAGGTATCATTATTTCATATTGAAAAATAAAACTGTTATTTTATTGAAATTAACGTAGCTGATAGGTTCAGTTTATTTATGGCCTCTTTATACAGATTTTTATATTTAGATACAGACTAT
The DNA here is from genome assembly GCA_032207245.1 of Pardosa pseudoannulata. Taxonomy (NCBI): domain Eukaryota; kingdom Metazoa; phylum Arthropoda; class Arachnida; order Araneae; family Lycosidae; genus Pardosa; species Pardosa pseudoannulata. The sequence goes on from CM063510.1 coordinate 71,612,139, forward strand.
ATTGAACTCTATTCTTCCTCATTTTTGTGATACCCCAAATATTTATAGTATTTTCATTTCTTAACCAACTTTATGAATATATCAGTATTAATATATGAAACAAAAGCTTGCATTCGAACAGCAGACTTTGTGCATTTCAGTTAAAGATCTTTATTTTATGAGAAAAAAAAACAGAATCATTGCATTTTTTAGTTAAATAAAATAAGTTTATGTATATATATATATATATATATATATATATATATATATATATATATATATATATATATATATATATATATATATATATATATATATATATATATATATATATATATATATATATATATATATATATATATATATATACATATATACATATATATATACATATATATATATATATACATATATATGTATATATATATATATACATATACATATATATATACATATATATATATACATATATATATATATATATATATATATATATATATATATATATTATATATATACATATATATATACATATATATATATATATATATATATATATATATATATATATATATATATATATATATATATATATATATATATATATATATATTTGTGTGTGTAAGGGAAACTATACCTTACAGAGGTACAGAGGTTACCTGAAAAGGGTTACTTACTTTTTAAATATAAAGAAATTAAATTTTTTATAAGTGCATTGTTTGAGAAATATTAAGTGGGATTATTAATTGGTTTTCAGAGATCAAGATGGCATTCAAGACAATGTAGACAATTGTCCTGATATTCCAAACAGCGACCAGCTGGATACGGATGAAGACAGAAAAGGTAAATTTTGAGTCTCGTGCATTTTCTGAAGGAAAAAATACAGGAACTACAGTACTAAAAGCTAGTATTAGTCATAGAATTTAATACACAAATTTTATAGCCAAAATGTTACAAAATATGTAAACTAAAGATACTCAAGTACCTATTTCAAGTGTTATATATATAGCCTGTTTTTCAGAAGTATATTATGTAGCAGTAATATTTACTTGTTTATTGGTGTTTAACAAATGGAAATACTTTACATTTTTGTCGCATCAACACTAAAGCGAAACTGAAGCTATCGAATCTGCTAATAATTCAGAAATATTTTATTTATCATGAGTGTCTTTTATTTGTGGTTCAGGAAGTTAAGTGTTTTCTAATTCACTCAATTGAAAACTCATTTCAAATTTAGTGACGCAGATAAAGATTTAGTGACACTAGACAGATACTTCATTATTTACATAGTCATAATTTCACAATCATAATTTTACGTAATCATAATATTTTTTCTTAGCACCGGAATATTAAAACAGCAAAAATTTAAATTTATTCTTTGAAAATAATAGAATGCTATTTTTGTTTTTCCAAATGGACTTAGTACTGTTGTATAAGTACTGTTGCAACCGCATATTAGTAGTCTATAAATTTCTGATTGCATTTTTGTACAGGCAAAGCATCGCAATGTGGCGGAAACCAGCAGTGTTAATTTTCGTTATATTAAATTTTTTCCATATACATTGCAATAAAAAAACAGGTGCTCAACTACATATTACAACTGTCCTAAATATAAAATTAAAACAATTTATGATTAATTATCGTTGGTTTATGCCAGATACTCCCACATATACGTATCTGCAAAATTTGTCACAAATGGCTTAAGAGGCATTCAAGGTGAATATTTAAAGTTTCAAAGTTGAAGTTTTATTGTAATTGCGTCCAGTAGTAACCCCGTAACTTGCAATAGAGGATTCAGATCAGGTCAAAATGGGCCTTTTAGTGAAAATTTAAAATCAGAAAATTTTCGTAGATAGCATGTGATCCATATCCAAGTAAAACAGATATAACTATTATAATATCCATTTTTACTTATATTAATACAAAAAAAAGCTAATTATTAAGTGAAGTAAAATTAGATAAATTTTTCCATTATTTCGAAAAATAATTTTTATCAATTAATATATAGTAGCCACAAAAGTAGTTAATTTATTGACTACTTTTTGAGTTTTAACAATTTAAACCTTATTTATATAATTATTTTCTAATGACGAATTCTATATTCCACAAAATCAGTATCAGTTTAACTTGATATTTCATAATTTCTTTAACTCAAAAGGGATCTCCTTAATAACAAAATAGTTTCTATACATTTATAAATTTTGTGAGAAAAATAGTCCAAAGGTGTATAGACTTGTACAATGCTTTTATACCCAAGATATAACGTAGTATTTAATCGTAGTATTTAAATGATATGTGCAGTTAAGCATAAGATATGTTCACAATTATTTCAAAAATGATAATAAATTTTGTATTGAAAAGATAAATAAAAAAACTAAAGAAACACATTCTCATGATAATTTTTCAAAGAAAGGCCCAATGCATTTCATCATTGTTTTTTCTTGGTATCTCTATAATATCAATTTTTACTTATCTTAATAAGAAAAAAACCCTGATTATTAAGTGAAATAAAAATAGATACTTTTTTCCATTATTTCCAAAAATTATTAATGGCATTAACTACTTTTGTGGTTACAAAAGTAGTTAATTTACTAACTACTTTTGTGGTTTTAAAAATTAAAACCATATTTACATAATTATTTTCTAATGACATATTGTATATTCAATAAAATTTATTAAAATCAATATAAGTTTAACTTGATATTCCATCTTCTTAATACCAAAATATTTTCCATACATTTACAAAAAGTGAGAAAAACATTCCAGAAATGTAATGACTCTACTATGCTTTTATACCTATGATATACCGTAGTATTTAATCAAATGGTATGTGCAGTTAAACATAATATATGTTTACAATTAATTCAAAAAGATAATAAATTCTGTATTGAAAAATAAATAAAAGACTAAAGAAACATATTTTCATGATAATTTTTCAAAGAAAGGCCCATAGCATTTGATCATTGTTTTCTCTTGGTATCTCTGTAATATCCAATTTTACTTATCTTAATACGAATAAACTGTGATTATTAAGTGAAGTAAAAATAGATACTTTTTTCCATTATTTCTAAAAATAAGTTTTTACCAATTAATAATTAATAGCCCCAAAAGTAGTTAACTTTTTAACTACTTTTGAGGTTTTAAGAATTTAAACCACATTTGCATGATTATTTTCTAATGACGTATTGTATATTCAACAAAATTATAAAAATCAATATACGTTTTACTTGATAATCCATGGTTTTTTAATTCCAAAAGGATCTCTTTAATACCAAAATGTTTTCTATACATTTACAAAATCTGAGAAAAATAGTCCAGAAATATACAGACTGTGCTATGCTTTTATACCCAAAATATACCATAATATTTAATCAAATTGTACTTGCAGTTAAACATAATATATGTTCAAAATTAATTCAAAAGTGATAATAAATTCTGTATTGAAAAGATAAACAAAAAACTAAAGAAACAGACTTTCATGATAATTTTTTAAAGAAAGGAACATTGATCATTGTTTTTTCTTGGTATCTCAAAAATATCCATTTTACATATCTTAATACGAAAAAAACCCTGATTACTAAGTGAAGTAAAAATAGATACTTTTTCCATTATTTCCAAAAATAATTTTTTAGCAATTAATAATTAATAGAAACAAAAGTAGTTAAATAATTAATACTTTTGAGGTTTTAAGAATTTAAACCACATTTGCATAATTATTTTCTAATGACGTATTGTATATTCAACAAAATTATAAAAATCAATATAAGTTTAACTTGATATTCCATGGTTTCTTTAACTCCAAAAGAATATCCTTAAATACCAAAATATTTTCCATACATTTACGAAATCTGAGAAAACTAGTCCAGAAATATACAGTCTGTACTATGCTTTTATATCCAAAATATACCATAGTATTTAATCAGATGATATGTGCAATTAAACAAAATATACATGCTCAAAATTAATTCAAAAGTGATAATAAATTCTGTATTGAAAACATAAATGAAAACTAAAGAAACACATTTACACGATAATTTTTCACTGCATTTGATTATTGTTTTTTTCTTGGTATCTCTATAATATTCATTTTTACTTATCTTAATACGAAAAAACGCTGATTATTAAGTGAAGTAAAATTAGATAATTTTTTCCATTATTTCCTAAAAATAATTTTTATCAATTAATAATTAGTAGCTAGAAAAGTAGTTAATCTATTAACTACTTTTGGGGATTTAGCAATTTAAACCTTATTTACATAATTATTTTGTAATAACGAATTATATATTTAATAAAATTTATAAAAATCAATATAAGTTTAACTTGATATTCCATAGTTTTTTATACTCCAAAAGGTTCTCTTTAATACCAAAATATTTTCTATACATTTACAAAATGTGAGAAAAATAGTCCAGAAATGTAAAGACTGTACAATACAAAATATACCATAGTATTTAATCAAATTGTACGTTAAGTTAAACATAATATATGCTCGCAATTAATTCAAAAGTGGTAATAAATTTTATATTGAAAAGATAAATAAAAAACTAAAGAAACTCATTTTTATGATAATTTTTCAAAAAAAGGCCCACTGCATTTGATCATTGTTTTTTCTTGGTATCTCTATAATATCCATTTTTACTTATCTTAGTAAGAAAAAAACCCTGATTATTAAGCGAAATAAAAGTAGTTATTTTTTCTATTATTTCCAAAAATAATTAATGGCATTAACTACTTTTCTGGTTACAAAAGTAGTTAATTTATTAACTACTTTTGTGGTTTTAAAAATTAAAACCATATTTACATAATTATTTTCTAATGACATATTGTATATTCAATAAAATTTATTAAAGTCTATATAAGTTTAACTTGATATTCCATCTTCTTAATACCAAAATATTTTCCATATATTTACAAAAAGTGAGAAAAACATTCCAGAAATGTATAGACTCTACTAGGCTTTTATACCTATGATATACCGTAGTATTTAATCAAATGGTATGTGCAGTTAAACATAATATATGTTAACAATTAATTCGAAAGTAATAACTAATTTTGTATTGAAAAGAAAAACTAAAGAAACACACTGTATAATAATTTTTCAATGCAAGGCCCAATGCAATGCATTTGATCATTGTTTTTTCTTGGTATCTCAAAAATATCCATTTTTGCTTATCTTAATATGAAACAAACCTTATTATTAAGTTAAGTAAAAATAGATACTTTTTCTCATTATTTCCAAAAATTTTTAGCATTTAATAATTAATAGCCACAGAAGTAGGTAACTCTTTAACTACTTTTGGGGTTTTAAGAATTTAAACCTTGTTTACATAATTATTTTCTAATGACGTATTGTATATTCAACAAAATTATAAAAATCAATAAAAGTTTAACTTGATATTCCATGGTTTCTTTAACTCCATAAGGATTTCCTTAATACCAAAATTTTTTTATACATTTATAAAATCTGAGAATAATAGTTCAGAAATGTACAGACTGTACTATGCTTTTATACTGAAAATATACCATAGTATTTAATCAAATTGTATGTGAAGTTAAACATAATATATGTTCCCAATTAATTCAAAAGTGATAATAAATTCTGTATTGAAAAGATAAATAAAAAAACTAAAGAAACACATTCTCATGATAAATTTTCAAAGAAAGGCCCAATGCATTTCATCATTGTTTTTTCTTGGTATCTCTGAAGTAAACGTATTCCCACATGTCCTGTTTCTGCATCACACATTTGTTACAAATGCGCAAACACTCAGGAAACGAGTTTATAATGAAGAAAAACTAGTTCAACATCCTTAATGAAGCTATTAATATAATTATCTGACTTTTAAGAAAACCGTTGCTGGAACAGTCTAATGTAAATCAGCCCGGCAAGAAAAATAAATGCTCATTCTTTCCTTCAAAAATGACGTCTAAATTATTCTTAGCATGCATAATAAACACCAAGAAAATTCATGGCAGTAAATTTGTTTTCTTACTTCATTCAATCACTTTGTTAATGTGTCCGTGGCATATTTAGGAACGGAACATGCAGGAAGACCGAAATAAAATGGTTCGACTCAATTTTATTTAATCAAGAACCTTGCAGTGAAAATAGTGTAACTGATCGACGGTAAATAAGATATTAACCTTTCAGCCCACGCTCTTAAATATTCTATTCTAATACACACGTCAGGATAATCTAACTAATTTAGGTTAATTACTCGTTAAGATATCCGTAAAAATTACCGCAAAAAGAAAATTATGTAAGGCTTTCTTTTCATTTTTATAAAAATTTAGGGGAATAATGCAAAAAAATTGTGTATAATACGAATTACACAGAATTCCTTTTTATAAACAAATGTTAAGTTTTCCTGGTTCTGTAATTATAGAATATATTTATATTTAAAGACATGCATTAATGAAAAAAAATAAAAGGTATACATTTTATTCAATAAATGCATTGCTGCATATGTACTTCATTACTATTACTCTTCATTAATACAACATTTCTAGTAACGCTAATTATTAACTTTGATTTTTCAGCTTGAAACATGATTTATATAATCTGTTGAATATTGCACAACTCACGATTCAAATACAAACTATAATTAATTTCTTCTCCGTTTTACAGCCATAATTTCGTAATTTTTTATTATATAATAAAGAAGAGTAATGTAATAATATCACTCATACCTCAGAACCCACGATCGTCTTTTATTATACCACCACCCACCAAATTAAGATTACTAATAGCAAGCTTTAAGTTTTCCGTTATGAAATTCATTATACTTAGAATAATATTGAAAAACATTTCGTGTATGATTCCTTTTATCTAAGCAGCAATTATTTTATAATATAAAAAGCCATTTCTATGACAAATTTTAAGTCTAATTTTTGTAAGGTATTTACAATGCATACAACAATATTCGTTCTTTAAGGGGATAAACACAGTAAAATATACTCTAGCGAATTTAAAGTAAATGTCTTATATTAAAAAAAAAACATTTATTATATACAGATTACTATATGTTATGACATTCATTATATTGTTTTGATATTTATCAATATTTTTAAAATGGTATTCCTTAACCTTTTAAATAACATAATTAAAAAGTCTTCGAATTTTAATGAAATTAGGTAATAAATTTTATCTATGAACCTGATATGAAAGATGTGAAAAAAAAATTATTTCTTCGGGGGCCGGATTTTTTCTGTGGGGAGTGGTTTAGCTGTGAAACCAACCCCTTGTACACGCATGAAAACAATTCTTTCCTAAAATTTTAAATATATTTGAAGAATAATGAATAATTATCAGTCAAATGATCTAATAAATAAATATCTAAATAATTTACAAGTGTTGTTTTAGGTAGGTATTTCTATTTGGGGACATAAGGGAGAAAAATCAAATTCATGCTTTCTTTACACAAAGATAGTTTAAACACGTATGTTTCAAAGAGTAAAATAAATTAAGGATAATTCTATAATCTATTAACAATTTAAAGCCCCAAAAATATAGAAAAAAATCATTCATATGTCTAAAAAAGGAGAGAGAAAATCATTTTAACTGCGGGTTTTGCTACGAAACCACTGCCCGTTAAAGGATTAATCAAAATATTATGAGACCCAGGTAACAATCATAAGTATTAAGTCAGTTTACCTACAGGCATTCACATGAAAGCAGGGTAGGACTCTAGGCAGGCTGAACGTCGGTACTGGCTTAAAGGTCATCACTTTGTCGGATGTAGGATTGGCCAAATGTTGCTGGGCCGGGCTCTCTTGCTTTGTCACGGGATTTGAATGCACCCGTTACTTCTGGATTCCGACCTCTAATCCTTTTCCAATTTTACACCTCAGTTCAAAGACCATTTTTTTTCTCTTTTCCAATCACTTGTTAGTGAAATTTTCCCGCATCTGCACCCCCTTCGGGAGTGCAGGAGGGCTCATTAAAATGTCACCTTTGGTGAAAATTGACATTATTGACTTGCCACTGCCCCCATATCACACGGCTGCAACCCTGCCTGGGCTTGACCATTACACACGCCACTCCATCAGCTATACTCCTCCGCAGGGGTTCCCATTAAAACTCGAAGTCAACAGCTGCGTTTATATTCTTCTTAGAAATTTAGTCCACAGCTGTATATGCACGTGCTGACCATCGAAGGAAAGTACATCAGTACACTGACTTTTACATAAGGTACAATATTTCGTCAGTTTTTGTTGTAAATACAAGGAAAGCATTATACACGAGCAAATATGGTAGTTTCCTACTTCATTAAATCATTCTTGTTAATATCCCTGTCACATATTTAGCAATATACCTAAATAGAAATCATAAACAAAATCAATAGACTCTATTTTATTTAAACAATAACCTAAATAATGTAACTTACTGACACTGAGAAAGTTTTGATTATTGAACATTTTTAGATTCAGTAGCATTAAAAACGTCACCTCAGGTAGAAAATTTATGTAAATATTTACAATTTGAAATGTTTATTTGTCTAAATCCCTTCAAAAATTAAAACTCGAATACGTATAAAAAATTATTTAATATATATAGAACTTCATTATTCAGTTATTGGAACATCATAAGTAATAAACATTTGGATTATTTAGGTTTAATATTATTAGCATATGATAATAAAATGATGAAATGTATTTCTTTATAACTCAGTGTTCCAAATAACGTATCACCGTAATTCTATTTATACCAGATAACCCGTAATTCTAGTTTTAATAAATTCGAAATAAATTCCCAGATCGTGTATTTCTAAATAAAAGTAAATTCTTTTTCTGGAGAATATAAGAACTTCCAGTCCAAAGCATGTCAAATAGCCATTCAATTCTAAGAAATATCAAGGCAAAATATAGCCGCAATTTCCTGTTCATCTCCCATGGGGAATCTTGAATAAAAATGTAAATCTAAAAGTTTCTTCACGATGTAGGGAATATTACTGAGATCTATCTATGTATCTATATGTATATTTTCATACATATTTACTTCTACACAAACCTATATATACATATATATGAATTTTAGACATTTTATTGATATTTTAAAGAAATAGATGAAAAATCGTGTTTGATTTTAACGGTGTAAAAATTACGATGCTTTTCATGCCTTGCAATAATTTTGGATGTTTACCACACCAAGGAAGTATTCCCCAAAAAAAATTAAATAACTATGTCAATATTATAAACCTTGAGATCATTTGCAACTTTTATACTGCTGTTTACCTAATCACTTTAAATACTTGTAAGATTTCTGGCAGAAGTAGTAAGTATATTTAGCTTCAGATAAGTGTTTTTAGAAACATTTTAAAATTCCCTGTATGAATTTCATTGGTAATTATCCAGATAATTTAAACTAATTCGTAGGGGCTAGACAAAAATGTTAAATTATTAAGTAATAGCTTAATTCTGCGATGTAAAATTAAAACATTTAATATAAGTTAAAATATCTGCTCGGATGAAGCATTGAACAGGCATAACAGCTATTAATTTTTTTCTTATTTTGTAGCTAATCTAAAGATGTTTGTGCTACCTTTCCTACCGGTAACGCAGAGTACATTTATGTAAATAATAGCAATCGGTGTACATGACTGGTGCAGTATAAAAATATGATAAGTCCTAAAGACTTCGTTAAAAAGCTTATTTATTATTTAAACAAAACATACTTCTGGTACTTAAAGATTAAAGCATTGCTGTGAGCAACACTTGCTACAGCTAATCAAACAATCACCATGCTTACATTCGATATGACGCCTTCAACACACAACACATGCTTTTTATACAGCAGTGAAACTCCGCCGTGAAAATCACAATTTGCATTGAAATATACCTGTATGAACACTATTACATTCTGCTACGTTCCAAATTAAATTAAGCCGAATGCACATTTGGATGGAAAGAATAAAAATAAAAATAGGGCCAGGCACTTCATATTGCTAACAAATTGTATATATTTATATATAATTTTACTTGAATATTCGTAAGTATTAAATCCAGTGGTATATTCTAAAAATTTTCAAAGTCATTGAAAAAAATAAGGGAAGACATTTTTGTTAATCTAAACATTTTTCTTTTAATTTCTAGAAAGTGCTTCTTTCTTTAAACTATCCTTTGTTATATATATCATAATTTCAGTGGCTTACAAAATATTTTAATAAACTAAATACATATAAATCAGGCATTTTATTCAAAAGGTTTTATTTTAGTTGTTTTAATCTTTATTAATTTGATTTGAGCTCCTTAATCCTTTTCCTCCTTAATCCATATTTTTATTTCTATTTATAGGTGATGTATGCGATTTCGACAAAGATAACGATGGAGTTACAGACAACAAAGACAACTGTCCTCTAGTATTTAATCCTGACCAAAAGGACACAAACAGTAAGTTATATTTTGCTTTTTTCTTTTCTATGATAACGTTTTAACATTTCAGCAAAAATTATGAGTTTACAGGTAAATATAATTCAATGTTGTGTCTTGCAGTGGAGACGTTTTAAATAAAGAGGGAGGGTTCATGTAGAAAGTATATTTTTTTACACACATGGTAAATATTCACACATGCGGGAGACAACGCACGTAAATTAAATTTTAAAAAAATGTAATACGTCATCTAAAAATGTTACCTTCCTCTCACCCTTAAGCGTGAGGGTCAGACTGACAGAAACGACCATATAAATAAACTATTTAGGAAAGTATTCCATGTTACATACTTCTTTTGCTACATAGGCTAGTTCTTATATCGTGTTTCTGATCTGGGTATAAAATTCGTTTGAAATTATAAAAGATTTTCACTTTATTTTTCAAATGGTAACTTATTATCCGATCTAACTTTTAGTTTTGTGTCTGTATTTATATCATACCTCTGATATTTGATGGTAATAGAGCCGCGGTAGCTCAGTCGAGAAAGGTAACGCTCTCGTAACTGGAGGGTTGTGGGTTAGGAACCGGAGACGGCCTAAGATCTGCCGTGTTCGTCAAAGGTGACTGGAGCTCGTAAAATAGGTTCGTGATCACAATATCCTCAATACCTCTCCATTAATACCTCGGAGGATGGCAAGCCAAGGTTATGCGTCTACTGCTTGAACAGACATGTGCAAGAAGTCGTAGTTTGACCCTTCAGGTTCTCGTTAAAATGAAAGGCGCACCCCTTTGCCTTAATACGAGTAGCTTATGGCTCAATTGTGCTTGGTTTGACCAAGTGGCACAAGACAACAAAAACAGAAGCATTCGATTGAGAGTGTGGATAGAACCTAAATCTACGCCAAACAGGTGAATGTTTATCTTTATTTTTTTATATAATTTAATAAAATTTCTTGCATTTATCATGAAGTTAAGTTGCATTTCCCATTGTATAGACGAGGCTAACTCTGCTTTGACTACAACTATATGTGAAAAAAAATATTAATTTTCGTGAAACGTTTGATCTAGACATAGTTTTTAGATAAACAAACAAATAAATTTTTATCACAGTAAAAATAAATTTAAATTCTTATATAAAGGGAAAACTATGGCATAAATCATTTGACGAATTTTGGCATAGAAAGCGACACGAAAATAGTAAATTTATAAACATCGCCAGGATAGAAGACAGTTTATAGTTTCCTACCATTTCTTAAATAGTATATTCTTAGTAGTCATATATATATATATATAACGTACGGTTAATAATTTAGGGTTTTAAAGGCAGAAAACGAAGCACAACCTTTAATGCTGGCTTATGAATTATTAATAACTCCATCTAAAAACGCTTGATGCGTAATAATTGAAAGAAAACGTCTTCAGAAAGGGTTGCTGTATGAACGGCCAAATGTAGCTCTTGGTTAGAGTGTGGACGCTACCCATGTGTGATATTTTTTATGTGAAACTGTGTAATAGTCATAAATAAAGACATTATCAAGACATCATCGACTGGTTGACTTGTCCTAGGCATGTTATATATATATATATATATATATATATATATATATAAATATATATATATATATATATATATATATATATATATATATATATATATATATATACATATATATATATATACATATATATATATATATATATATATACATATATATATATACATATATATATATATATATATATATATATATATATATATATATATATATATATATATACATATATATATATATATATATATATATATATATATATATATACATATATATATATATATATATATACACATATATATATATATATATATATATATATATATATATATATATATATATATATACACATATATATACATATATATATATGTGTGTGTGTGTGTGTGTTCATATGTGTACTTATTTAAAGTAAACATAAGTGGTTTTGAAATTTGTAGTCAGAATAAAACAATTTGTTTTTACTCTTCTTTCCATTTTGAAAAGGAAAAATATGTGATGTTAAAAAGAAATAAAAATTTTATTGAGATATGGTTTTCAAATATTCCAGATAAGATTTCTTTCCTATACAGGAACTGGTGTCGGTGACGCTTGTCGTGGTGATTTTGACGGCGATAACGTTCCGGATCACTTGGACGTTTGCCCGGATAACCGGAAAGTCTATGCTACCGACTTCCGAGCATATCAAACTGTGGTTCTCGATCCCGAAGGAGATTCTCAAATAGATCCACATTGGGTCATTTACAATAAGGTAATTGTTTTATCCTAGGATCTCAATAGATGATTGATTTATATTTAACTCGAAAAAAATTAAATTACGAAATTTCTTAAACGTGATTTATGCCTCTGAATTTAAACTAACTTTAGAAAATACTTTCATTTTAATTCAATTAATATTTCAATTTTCTTTGTAACCATGGATTTTCTAATATAAATATGTGTATATACATATAAAAAACATTTTTTATCCTGGGAAACTATTTCATTTTTAAAATAAAAATGCACTTAGTTCACTTTAGTTGTGATTATCAGGTAATATAAAATAAATAAATAAATAAAATAAAATAAAATTTCTTGTCATTAATGTTGAAATATATTTTGAATAATAATTCAGTGATTATCCAGAACATGCTTATCAGTGTTTAATTAGACAAGAGATAAACATCTTATGTTTTAAACTATTCAGCTATTAATTGTATTATGATAGGAACATAGATAACACTGTGATTATCAGGTAATATAAAATAAATAAATAAATAAAATAAAATGAAGTTTCTTTTCATTAGTGTTGGAATGTATTTTGAATAAAAATTCAGTGATTATCCAGTACATGCTTATTAATATTTAATTAGACAAGAGATTTTAAATCTTTTGTTTTAAACTTTTCAGATTTTAAATGTATTGTAATAGGATCATAGATAACATGTTACATAAAATATTAGACAACCCGACAGACGATGTCCTGTTTTAAAGCTGGTATATACAAACATTTACCTTCGATGTACAGATACATGAGTGGTAAATTAGAAACAAACATACTTCAGGGATCAAAATTACCCTATTGTAACTGTAGTGTTTATGTATATATAAATACTAGACGAACCGACAGGTATTCTCCTGTTTTAACTCTGTAAATTCAAAAATTGTAAAATGTTTTTAAATAAATTATAAATTTTACCGTTTTGATGGAAAAGTAAGGAAAAAAAATTTTAAAATATTTGACCCCACCACGCATACAGTCATCATAAACGTAATTAGATTAAATTAAAATCCCCACATCGCTTGTTCTAGTATTCGATGCTGAAACTTCTTGTACTGATACCCTTTGTGCTGACCAGTTCGCCACAGATACGTTGGCAGTGAAGGGTTTGAAGTGGCATTATAATAATCTCAATAAGCATGAAATTCGGGATTTTTAATAAAAAAACATTTTCTATCAGATGAAATTGTGAATCTAAACCATTCTCGAATCAACTTAATTACATACTCAAAATTTCATCAAAATCAGTCTAGCCGTATAGGAGGAGTTTTATTACAAACACACGGACAAGAATTTTATATATAAAGATAGCTGTTATAGAAATCAATTTTTTAGAGTTCTGCAATATTTTATCAATTACTTTCGTCATTTCTCTATATTGCAGCATATGTAACTTGACACTGTACTGATTTCTCTGAATAAAGTATATTCAGTTTTAAGAGCAATATATTAATAGGGAAAGCCTAAATGTTTAAATAGGTTTAAAAATAATGAAATGCATATAGAACATTTTGAATTTACGAATCAAATGTAAAAGTGTAAAAAAGTTAAATATTCAATACAAAGTTGTATAGCAATAAAAAATTAATGAGTAAACTATTCATATACTCACAAGAATTTAACTCGATTGTGAATGCATCTTTAGTATGTTATTTTGGGACAAAATAAAAACAAAATATATTTTTTGGACAAATTCTATTCTTATGAAAGTATCTTGTTCCATAAAGTCATATTGGGGATCCACATCTTTTCTATAGCACAATCATTGTGTTGGATACATTTCCTAACATAGATGTTTCTATCTCTTTGGAATCCTTTTTAAGCTGAAAATACCGATCTCATTGCCCTATTGTAGAAGAAAAGTGAAATCTGAACACTTCAATCTAAAACAAACATACTAAAATTTAAGTAAAATTTTACCTCATTGAACAATTGGAGTTATTTTTTAATTTAAAAAGGGTTCAATGTAAGTTAGTTACAAATATTAAAACTATTACAAGGTGTTTGAAAAATGACCCATATATTTGAAAAATCTATAAAAACTAAACTGACGGTTATATAAATACACAGTTTATTGCAATATGCTTTGGGCAATAGTAAATTTTCAGGCAGACAAACTTTCATCTTTAGTTTTAATATTCCACAACAGATGGCACTGCAGTCTGGAAAAATCAAAACTGCGATATTATTCTATGGAACTCTTAAAAAACCAGGTGTACCGCCACTATCCAGAAACAATTGAACAACTGAAACAGTACATCTGTTCTGCATGTGAACCCATCCCGCCAAAGACTTTTACCTGATAATTTCGTTTTGAGAATACGCCATATTATTGCTCCGCATGGTGGATATCTTGAAAATATCGTAGTTTAGATTTTCCCATATTGCAGTGCCATCTTTTGTGAAACATTGCAATTAATTTTAAAATTTTGTCTGCCTGAAAATTTACTATTGACCAAAGCATATTGCAATAAACTGTGTATTTCTATCACTGACCGTTTAGCTTTTATTGATTTTTCATATATACTAGTCATTTTTTAAACACCTTGTATCTAATGGCTGCACTTTTGTTTTCAGGGTGCTGAAATAGTACAAACTATGAACAGTGACCCGGGTTTGGCTGTTGGTAAGTACTGCATTTGTATTATAATATTATTTTTAACTTATCCCAAACAATCACTCAAACAGATGAGTTTAAACAAATAGTATAAATGTTTTATAGTTTTCTGTATTCCAATTCCCAATTTATATTGACAGATAACATTTTTTATTAGTATAATCATCATATAATTTTTGCGGAATAAAAACCAAATTGAGGTTAAAATATAAAATTACTCTTAAATCGATTGTGAGACTGTGAACACCGTTTTGTTATTGATTGATTTCCCTGAAAAATTAATATTTTAAGAGTAATATATGTATACAAATGTTATTAAATTTTCAACTTTAATTATAATACATTGTAAAAGATATTAATTCCTAACTGTTTCAAACTTAATTTATAGAGATAGTACTTTTTGAACTGATAAGTGTTTATTAGATCAGCGTATTTTTAATTTAGTTTAATAAACGTTCTGCTCTGTTTCGAATAAAAAATTTCTAGATTGTTAGTAAAGGCGTAACTTTACAAATTTTATTTAATTTTCTTATATATATATGAAGCAATAATTTAGTTTTTATATATATATATATATATATATATATATATATATATATATATATATATATATATATATATATATATATATATATATATATATATATATATATACCAAGTTCAAAACAATATAAGTACATAGCATTTTTTATATGAAATAGAAGATAATTGTCTTATTTAGGTGTTTCAAATTATATTAGCATAACTTTTTCAAAAATAATTTAAAGAGAAATAGTACTTTTCTTTAAAGGTCTTTTCTTGAAAAGTCTTTATTAGATCAGCCAATTTAAGTTATCCTGCCGGTGTATAAATTTAAATTTTTCCATGTGGTATGCAATTTTTATGTATTATTTTTTAAATATATTAGATAGAATTAGTAACGAAATAATTTTATAAATTTAGAGATTTATTATAGTTTTTGTAAAATATATTCCTAAAGGAACAGGGCATTTTTATGTTAGGCTTGATAAAAATAATGCTGTTATAATGAAAATATTTAGTCTCTAAAGGTACCATGGTACCTTTATTGAATACTATCCATGAATAATCCATAATATTGAATCCGCAACATATTGAATGTAATACCTAATGTGGTAATTTTAATATTTAGGATGCCTAACAAATCTAAGGTTGAAATTCAATTCTTAAAATCGTTTAAGTATTAATAATATGTTAAAAAATAATATTAGTAAAAATATATATTTTCCTTATCATTATTGTCTTCATACAAAATTTTTATTATTGCATTCTGAAGAACAAAAAGTACATATCATAAATTTATTACTAAACTAATAATTTGAAATCAATCTTTAATTTTACACTTTATGAAATATCATATCATTTCCGAATAGGTAAAATATATTCCGAATAGGTAAATCCATGTTAGAAATACAAGGATAATTTTCAAACATTAAAAACCGCTATGGATAATATTTGTATAATTTTTTCAATACTAATTTTATTCGTTATATATAAATGGATATAAGCATGGCCATTTTCAGCTTATTATTCTTAGGAAAATATTCTTATAGCCTAGTGGCATTTTGATAGTGCTTCACGTTCCACGACACAAGTCCGATTTTCGATTTCCGGGAAATGTTGACTCAGCATCCTCATCCCTTCAGTGGGCACACAAACTGAGGACCAAGCATGCTTGAGAACTAAACGCTGGGGGTTGAGTAAGGTGGACCACCTAACCGGATCATATGCCAGGGTCCTTGCTCTCGGTAACCGAGATTGGCACCTTAGGCCTTGGCTCTCTAGGGGTTGTTGCAACAAGGAGTTTAGTTTTAGAAATATTATAAATTAAAATTTTAGAAACAATGAATTTCCACTGAAAGTTCTCCCAGCAGAAAATATATATTCTCCCTAATAAAAAGTGCACGGTAGTTACAATGGCTTAATGTCATCACAAAAAAAAAATAAAAATGGATAGAAAACTAAAAAGAATATGAATATTTCTTCCACAAACAATATTTGAAAATAAAAATCTGGTGGTAAATTATTTTTCCAACCAATGTTTGATTTATCATGTACCTTAGGCGTAAAACTGAAGTTACTGAAATTATAAATTCAAAAGAACTTGCATAGTTAATGATTTACGTAAAACGTAATTTCTATGTAATACTATCTACTACTTAATTAATATTAATTTCTTGTAATAACTTTTATCTTGTAGTCAACAAACATTTTCTTGCTGTTGAATATCATTTTTCATATTTCACTTAGTTATTTCATATTTCAGTTAAAAAATAACAAAGCAAGCTCATTAATGATATCCTTAGGAATTAAATAAATCTGAACCTGGAAATGCATTTTTCTAAAGGAATCTATCTAGTCATAACCATTCAATTTATTTACTTCTTAAAAGCAGGAACAATGCGTAAAGTACGTTATGAAAGAAAGCGCATATTTCAAAGAGAATCGATATTAAATATCACCTGACTTCAACGTAAGTAGGAAAATGCGATTAAATTTTCTATCTCTTCACGCTATTTTGATGTTTATTACGAGCTCTTATTCCCCCAAGAAATATCTCTCCTTACAAAGCCTTTTTGATTCTTGAAAATTAATTAAAATTATAATCATCCCCGGATTCATTCATCGTGTTGAATAAAAGCAACCCCTCGACGATTCCGTTAATTTTTGTGCTTTGTTTACAACATTCAGGATTTCACGCCTTTGGCGGAGTTGACTTCGAAGGAACCTTCTTTGTCGACACTGAAATCGATGACGATTATGTGGGATTTATCTTCAGGTGAGTAATGGCTTTGTTAAGTTTAATATATTTTGGTGTTGTAACGGTGGAAACATGCATTATATTCTTGGTGACAACTGATGTCAAGGATTAGGGGGATTAAGTGATAAAATGTAAAATACCGCAGCTGTTTTCTTTGTAGAGAAGATTGTTGTAGCGTCCCTTGACCTCTAAGTAACGTGGCAGAATAATTCTTTTAAGTGACATTATTCTGCTGTTATCGCAGTCATGTATTTTCTGATAAACAAGTGAATGTTAAATCTAGTCTCACTGGAATTCAAGTATTAAGCATAAAATGCCATTCTAAATAATCTCTTATTGTCTTTTAAGTTTTGAAAAGATAATGCAGATTTTTAAGTTTTATATTTTGATTCTACTGTTCCAGTGCAAGAGAAAATAATAAAATATATTTATATTTCATTTCAATTAAAACAATAAATGATAGAGCTTTAACATTTGTTTAAAATAGATGTTTATATTAAGAGGGAAAATAATTTTTGAAATATATAAATTTTTTTAAACATTTTCAAATAAATTATTTAAGTGGCATTATTTTGCTGTTATAACAGTCGTGTATTTTCCGATAAACAAGTGAGTGTTACATCTGGTCTCACTGGAATTCAAATATTAAGCATAAAATGCCATTTTAAACCATCTTATTGTCTTTTAAGTTTTGAAAAGATAATGCAGATGTTTATGTTTTATATTTTAGTATTTATAAAGTATATTCTACTGTTCAAGTGCAAGAGCAAATAATAAAATATATTTCTATTTTATTTCAATTAAAACAATAAATGGTAGAGATTTAACATTTATTTAAAATAGACGTTGATATTAAGAGAAATAATAATTTTAAAATGTAGATTATTTTAAACTTTTTCAAATGGATTATTTAAGTGAAATCATTTTGCTGTTATCACAGTCGTGTATTTTTCGATAAACAAGTGAATGTTAAATCTAGTCTCACTGGAATTCAATCTCTTATTGTCTTTTAAGTTTTGAAAAGATAATGAAGATGTTTATGTTTTATATTTTAGTATTTATAAAGTATATTCTACTGTTCAAGTGCAAGAGCAAATAATAAAATATATTTCTATTTTATTTCAATTAAAACAATAAATGGTAGATCTTTAACATTTGTTTAATATAGACTTTGATATTAAGAGAAATAATAATTTTTAAAATGTAGATTATTTTAAAAAATTTCAAATGGATTATTTAAGTGACATTATCCTGCAATAATTTCTTTATTGCAGAAAAAAAGTAAATGTTAAATATGGAAATTCAAGCCATCATCAACAGGAAATGCAATTTTAGTCCTTAACTTTACTCCTGCCCTTTATGTTTATAAAATATTATATGTGTGTTACTGTTGTTTTAGAATATAAATTTACAGTTCATAATACACAAGCCCCAATTTATACCATAAAAAAGCAAAAATTACAAAAAAAAATCTCTGATTTCCAACTTTTTATCACAGTCATATATTTTCCGATAAACAAGTGAATACTAAATCTAGTCTCACTGGAATTCAAATATTCAGATTAAAATACTATTCTAAATCATCTCTTATTTTTTTCAAGTTTTGAAAAGATAATGCAAGCATTTAAGTTTTATATTTTGGTAATTATAAAGCATATCCTACTGTTCAAGTGCAAGAGCAAATAATAAAATATATTTATATTTTATTTCAATTAAAACAGTAAAGGGTAAATTTTTAACATTTGTTCAAAATATACGTTGATATTAAAAGAAATAATAATTTTAAAATGTACATTATTTAAGCATTCTCAAATGGATTATTTAAGTGACATTATTCTACTATAATTAAGTTATTTCAAGAAAAAGTAAATTTTAAAAATAGAAATTCAAGCCATCATCAGTATGAAATGTAATTTTAGTCCTTAACATTAATCCCTCCCCTACATGTTCATAAAATATTATATGTGTGTTACCGTTATTTTAGATTATAAATTTACAGTACATAATACAGAAGCCACCATTTACATCATTAAAAACCAAAAATTACAAAAAATCTCTGATTTCAAACGTTTTTCAAAATTTACTAAATTTTACAAGATGTGTACAATTTTTTCTGTTTGATCAAATTTCTCGAAATTTACAGAATAAATCACAAAGTGATATGGTATGCTACTATGTAAAATTAGTACGATAGCATTAAAGCACACAAAAATTATACTAGTTTATTGCGCTTGAAAGAAAGTCTTTCTATAATTTCATAACTAATACCAATATTCAAAAAAAGTTCATGATATGTTTTCTGGTTACACTCTAAACTAGTGCTGAACATATGGTGTTATGATAACTTGTGATTTGTATTCTTAATCACAAGTTGGGGAAATTAGGTTTCAAAATATTTTCAAACATGTTGCAGTTATGTATAGCTGTTATGTATACAGTTATACACAAATGTGTTAATATACTAATTATAATTTCTAATTCTTTCTCTTAACATATTTATTTAGAAATTTCGGAAATTCCAAAATAAATTGAAAATAATTTTAAACATTTATTTAAAATATGCAAAAACCAATGTGCCCAGATATATTTTTCCAGTAAGTGTATCTAATATGTCTGTGACTTTTCGTAGAGTAAGTTCTGTATAGAATGCCAGTGAGTATAACAGTAAAGTCAGAATACTAAATGCCAAACAACTCTCTAGTAATTCATATATTATCTGAATCAAATGCTTCTTGGTTCATTAGATTCTTGGCATACCACTGATAGCAGAAGTTTGGTTGTACAAGATAATTATAATACATTTTCACTTACTTCATGCAGACCCATTGGATTAAAATTTAAATCTTTCGGATATAAATAAATAGTATTTCGAATTCAATAATTAAATAATACGGATGAAATATACATACATACATACTTATATATATATATATATATATATATATATATATATATATATATATATATATATATATGTGTGTGTGTGTGTGTGTGTGTGTGTATAAAGAGACATCGGAATGTTTTAATCATTACTAAAATTATTAAGATAGAAACTATTTTAAGACATATAAATTTCTCCCAATATTTCTTATCCTTTCTCTAAAGATCGTTTGTATAATTCACACTTTAATTTACAGATTCTAGAAACAAACAAACAAACAAAAAACATTATTATCTAAAACTTATAACATTACGTAAGAAAAGCTACTACTGAGAAGATTTTTTTGTCCATATATTTAAGTAGTTTTTGAACAACAATTAAAAATTTTAATGCTGTGTAAGATATATATATATATATATATATATATATATATATATATATATATATATATATATATATATATATATATATATATACACGCGCATTCTACACTGGAAATGAAGGGGGCTATTTTAATTATTTTAATTTGAGATTTTTGCATATTCACGTACACTTTGGCTTTTCTATTACTTGATAAAAGGTATAACATCCATTTCCAAAAATTGAGAGCTTTATCAATTAGAAGAAGAAAACAAAATCATGTCTTTGAAGGAAAGACTTATATGGACTTCTTATATCTACTATTTTCATAGATTTAAAAGCACTACTCCCCAAATTTATAAAGCTTTTCACTAAAAACAGCCCAATTCTGAAAAGTCTGCAAGAATTTTACATTATGCTCTCCTGTAAAATTTTAAAATTGTTACATAGTGCCATTTACCTTCCAAGTACAGATATATGAGTGGTAAATTAGATATACACATTCATGAATCCAAACTATCCTGTTGTAACTATAATGCTGATGTATCTATAAATATGAACACCGTTAAATGCGCTTATACAAACCTTTGCGAAGTGGAGAGAAGGAATTTGAAGCAAGAATAAATGGTATTTAAAAAATAGATACATTGAAACAGAATATAGCAATTTAAAACAGAAAACAGTAGAAGAATTTTATTTAAAAATAAAATAACTATTTTATTCCTCATCCGATAGAGGCATTTGATGCAATTATTCATTTAGAAATAATTCTATCCCTAATTTCCCATCGCATATGCGCTTAGTTTAGAGGCTCAAGGTTAAATTATTATTTGCGTAAATGACTGAAGAACTATAATTTAGAGCACTGTTCCATTGACGTTTCACGGCACAATTATTCGCAAGTGAAACGGAGAATGCTGATATAAAATTTTAAATAATACGTATAATACACGTATTATTCTATTATTCTATCTTTCTTTATTAGTATCCACGAATGAGGCAAGCAACTAAGGCATCTTATTTCCATTTCAATAGTCTTACTTCCTCATATTTCAACTGAGTAATTTATGGTATCTTCTTTCAATAGCCTCATCTTCCGATTATATGAAGAATTATACATAAAGCAATTCTCTTTTATAATCTCCATAAATTCTCGAAGACATATATATTTAGGATATGCGAATATCAGATGTTTTGGAAATAAGGAGTTGGTTTAACCTTACACCAAATCAATATTTATTTTGATTTTTATAAATTTTGAATAAGCTAAATTTTTTTATAATTAGTTTTGTTTAACTTTAGTGCGATTTAAGTGTTTTATTTCAATACAGAAAATGTTATACAACAGAAAAAATTGACTTTACTTGATTAGCATGTTTTATACACTGGTGTGCAAAACTTAAGCAACAGGTGGGTTTTTTGCAATAAATCCCCGAGAAATCATCTGAGAACCATGAAATTCAGAAATGAGGGAGTTTATGTACGTAAAGGACGACGAAAGCATCGGCGCTGGAAAAGGAATACAACGCATACGGTATGGAATCAAACAAAAACAAGTTATATTAAAGGCATACTATAGTGACTCTTATCGCGACACTTGTCGCCCCGTTACTGTACAGAGTTGCTGAGCAATGGCGCTTGCTGACTGGTGTTGGCCTCTTTTCGCCTCCAGAACGATAGATCGGTCATCCCCTGTTCTGTTAGCGGATCTTAATGTTAGGAAAGGCATACAACTTACCTTTCTTCCGCTTCTTCTGGGCGTCTGTATCTAAAACAAAACTAGACTTCTAGGATGGATGGAGAGCTCTATTTCTACAAAACACATTTATTCTATTATCTAACACTCACATGACAAAACATAATTATTTACATGGTTCTACACTAAAATTAGTTCACACTTCGGGTGTCGTAACAGCGATTGCTCGCGACATTCTATAATCAGAGTTCTGTTTACTTTTTGTTCTGTCTCTCTTCACTTCAATTCGGAGAGAAGCTTGAAAAGCCATGGAGGATGGAGGAAAAGGTTGCTCGACCGCAACATCCCGTGCAGTTGTCATCCTCGCACGATCACCACCAACCTTTCTAACGACTCTACCTGTGGTTTGGAACGCTTTCCAAGCGCGCGAAAGGAAACTTTTGTTGATTCCAAACTCTGCAGCTAAACTGGGGACAGTACAACTCTTCTCCAGCTTTCCGATCATTCATCCACGTGTGGAGTCGTTCAGGGGATTTTTTCTAGCCATATTTCACGAACTCACTCTCTGGCACTTGTAGCGAACATGTTTAATTGCATCTCCGTCCTTCCTTTTATTATACTGTTGATCTGCTCACGCCGACATCAAGCGTTTGCGTACGTTCATGTCATCTCTGACGTTTTGTTCTTGATATTTGCACAGGCATGACATCTCTACTGACATATGTGTTCATTGTACTGATCTCCAGACCTCCTTTTCTGCAATTTTATGGCTATCTGCTAAATTTTTACAATGTTGCTTAAGTTTTGCACACCAGTGTATGTTCCACTAACTCCTTCAATTAATGGGTGCAGTGGAAACTCCTTTATAATATGGTTAGTAGGAAAGGACAATTCTTCGTAAAGTTAATACTTCATACATGTAAAATGTAGTCTTTTATGCCTATGGAATTATGAAAAAAACTACAGTGGAATTTTCCTGTTTTTTTTTTTAATAAACAAATTTTAAATTTAACAAGCAGATTTACATTAATGTCTGCAAACTACATCAACAAAATTAATTTTTAGTCAACATTAAATACATCAGATTTCTGTATTCATTAAACATGAACATAAATACACATAACAAATACATTTTATATAAGGCTTTCGAGAAAAAATAAATAATATTAAATATAAAGACAGCTAGTAAACTGGAATTAAAACTCTCTCTAATTTTATTAAATAGTAACATGAACAAAATTCCCTAAGAGAGAAGAAGAAAACTATAAGATGTTAATATGTGTAAATGAGATCAGGAATTAAGAAATTTTAAAACTGTTTATTTTAAGCATTACCAATTTTTAAATTGCCTATTTCTAATAAGTTCAGATAATTATGATTTGTTTCATTTATTTAATACTTACATGATTTACATCCGAAGAAAATTCA
This sequence comes from Pardosa pseudoannulata, assembly GCA_032207245.1. Classification (NCBI taxonomy): domain Eukaryota; kingdom Metazoa; phylum Arthropoda; class Arachnida; order Araneae; family Lycosidae; genus Pardosa; species Pardosa pseudoannulata. The sequence goes on from CM063510.1 coordinate 71,636,560, forward strand.
TAATTGTTGCTCACTGATGATTTTAGAAATGCAGCAATAATCTGGCAAAGGTTAGTGTTTACTATAAAATTAAAATGTTAACATAATCCAAAAAACATAATAAAAGAAAACAATTATAAACGTGAAAGCATATCTTTTCCTGTACAGTTTAACCATGTTTGTTCTAACTGAAAAAATAATCGGCTAAATATGAATTTTGATGTACATTAATTTAAACTATCTTTTGAATTATTTGCTAACATCCGCTTCGCGTCTAGCCTTCACTGAGAATGATTAAAGTTACCAAATGAAGATTATATTTCTTTAAAAGTTTAATATTAGTTCTTATTCTTCAATGAATCCTTACATTTACGTAAGGATTCATTGAGGGTAAATATTTTTTTCTATTATGTATGGAGGAAAGTAGGGAGTTAATCTTCTTATTAAGGGATTAAGTTGAAAAACTAACCAGTTTTATCAATATTATAAATACCTCAAAGGTCATAATCTTTAATTATGTTTGGCATATTATTTAGTTCCCAATAGTCAAAAGAGGGAATACAACCACTTATTCACCTCAAACATCCCTTTTCTTAAATTAATTTTTGTATCCATCTTCTGGATGCCTTGCAAATTCTATAGATGTTGAGTTGCCTTGCGAAGTCAAGAGCGTTCTCGTGCACTACTAACGGGATGTACACTAATTTTTTAAAGTGAAAAGAATAATGCATTTTTAGATATCTAGGAACAACCTATCTCTTTACTGAACTTTGTTAAAGAGAACAAAACACAAATAATGATCAAAACACAAAGAAGAAAACAAAGAACAAAAACAAAACAAAGATCACACTGCTTTGATCAACCCTTATATTAAAAAAAAATCTTCCTTTTGGGGAATGGACAATGAGGAATAGAAATGACTGGAAATACCTTCTAGCTTTTTAGTTAGTAAATAAAATTGTTGCTTTGTCCAGTCTTTACATAACCCTTCCGTTTAGGGGCTGGACAGCAAGGAAAAAGAAACGACCAGAAATATCTCCAAACCCCTCCAAACGTAAACAAAACCACCGCTTTGTATACCACCGCAATTTTTATACCCTTCTACATTTAAGAGGTGGTCATCCAAATGAATAAAAACGACAGGATACGTCTCCAAATCACTCCGTTCATGAACGAAACAGCTGATTTGGTCCAGCTTTTACACCCCTCCCCATTTAGGGAGCGAACAGCAAGAAACGACCAAGAAATATTTCCAAACTCCTTTGTTCGTAAACGAAACGGCTACTTATACCCCTCCCCATTTAGGGGCTGGATTGCCAGGAAAAGAAATGACTGGGAATGTCTCCAAACAGTTCTAAGAATAAAATCTCTTTGTCCAATACTTTTAAACCCTCCCCTTTTAGGAGTCGACAGCCAGGAAAAGAATAGACCAGATATACCTGCAAACCACTCAATTGTAAATGAAACCACTAGTTTTTCAGGTCCAGTTTCTCTCCCTCCCTTATGTTAGTGGGTGGGCTGAGAGCAATCGAAAAGACAGTAAGTGCCTCCGGGCTGCTCTGTGCGTAAATGTAAACATACCCTAGTTGATACACTGTTGGAGTGAAAAGATTGTTGTCGAAGCATTTTTTCTTCCTTCGTTTATCCAAGTAAAATTTACGTTATAAAAATTGAGTAGAGAATCGAACATTCCTTCGTATATGTGAACTCTTTTTATAATAACTGAATACTCATATAAATTAATTAATTTTTGCATAGGCGTTAAGGAACTTTCATCGTAGTATTTCCGAAAATAGAATATTTGTATTAGTAAGCTTCGTACAGTTGAGCTTCCACTGCATATGTCCTCAAGTGTGATGATAAATAAAGTAAAAAAAAAATAGTCTAACCTTTTTTCAGTGATTTTTAATGAAACTTATAAAATGTTTAAAAGAGAAAGATATAATTATAAATTCTAGTTAAAACCTTAATAATAAAATAAATGTAAGATTTATTTATGGGCTTCCGGACTATGTATATCATGTTAGGGAAAATAAAGTTAAATAAAAACTAACAAATTACATAAATCTAAAAAGCCCCATGAGAGCAAAAACTATTTAAAAAAATAGGTATGTTAGTTACAGTGAATACACAAAATCTCTTTCAAGAGTAATATTTTAAATATTGACACAGTTATTAATTACTAAATGTATGAAATTAAATATTAAACATGTACTCTTTTGTTTTCCTTTTAAAGTTATCAAGACAATTCAAATTTTTACGTTGTTATGTGGAAAAAGAGCACACAGACATACTGGCAAGCCACCCCATTCCGAGCAGTTGCTGAACCAGGCATTCAGTTGAAACTAGTCACTTCAGAATCTGGACCTGGAGAGATGCTAAGAAATTCCTTATGGCACACTGGAGATACAGAAAAGCAGGTATTTAGAGAAAAGAAATGTTTAAAATTTCCATTGAGCATGATTATAGTAAAGTTTAAGTAAAATTACTATCATTTTCTCTGACATCCACAATATTATTCATTAATCTATGATTCATGTTACAATCTGTTACAATCTTTCGTAGTTAGTGTTTAATTACATTTATTTAATAACCCTTTGTAAAATTGTAAAACAATTCCGAAAGCACTGAAATACTCAAAACCTAAAAAAAAAAAATAATAACAAAAATATTCGGTTTATAGCCAAAAAATATCAGGTTTTTTCCCTCTCACTGCGGAATTGTAGAAAATAAAAAAGCGGATAAGCTGGCAAGAAGGGGTTGTCTTATCAAACAAACCCCATTACGTTACACCAATATAATATTATATTACATTTACCCACCCTCGTGTTGCAAAAAGTAGACCGTAGCACTCCACATCAAATCAAACCACTTACCCACAACATTAATTTAGTCAACCATAAGTATGTTTCCTCGAAAATAGATCGAACTATTAGGGAAACACATCAGTCAATATTAGAAAAAAGAATAGAAGAAAAGCCATGGAAGTATAACGTTCGGAACCTGTCTGACTGTCCCAGGGACAGAGCAGTGGCTGCTTTTCTTTTGACGACTGTCCGAACATAATATGACTGTCCGAACAGTTCTACAGTCTACGCCCATCTGTATAAACTTCGTTTGTTGGATAGCCGTGCTTGTCCCCTCTGCCGAACTGGTGCATTGATGAGTGCTGAACATCTCCCTGTATGTCTAGCCCTTCGAAGCCCTGCATCTTTTTTCGTTATTGGGGAGGAATAGACTTTCTGACTAATTTGCTTTGTTGATCATTTAATATTATTCTGTTATTGTCTTCTTTTGTTGTTGTAGAGGGATTTGAACCTTAAATTATTGCTCATCGATTTATGTGTAGTGTTAGGATAATGCCCCAAACGTTACTACTTTAGAAATTTACAAAAAAAAAAATATCAGGCCTTTTGCCAGTTTCACGTTGTTCAGTGAGTTATGTTATGATCTGGATCAGTCACCAGCAATTAGCAGCAAACTAATTTTATTTCAAAATGCTTCCAAACACTGTAGAACTGTTCGGGAATTTTTAAAATATCCGGATTTTAAGCAATAAGTAACAATAAAAGTATTTGGTTTATAGCCCACAAATATCAGTCTTCTGTCCATTAGACATGATTTTCAGGCTATGATCAGGACTAGGTATTTGCAGACAGCAGCGAACTATGTTGTATCAAAATTCTTCTTTACACTGTACAATAGTTCATAAAATAGTAATATCAACCGCAGTTATTATATATTATGAACCGTAATGCTGTCTATGTATAGCTATTTGATCTTTATTGGGTCTATCTGAAAGGCCAACTCTTGTGACGTCGCGGCTCCCCATTAGCTTCACAAAGAGGTTTTGTTGAAACCCAAGCAAAGGCGACATTCTGTCTGGAAAGTTGACTCTAAACGACAAAGGATTTTCGGTCCTACATGTCTTGAGATGTCAAAGGTGATTAAAAGGTAGGACATGACGCGGAAATGACAGACTCTCGGACGCCAACAAAAAGTCCAATAAAGGCTAGCCGGACGGCAACGCGGGAAGGAAAACCTAATAGGAAGAGGCAAACGGGGACGCCAGGCTACGCGAGTTTTCACCGGGAGAAGATTGGAGGAAGAGAGAGCGAAGGCAACGGAATTTTTTTTTTTTTTACGTTGCACCCCTGTACAATCGATATCTGACGGGCACCTGAACGCAGATTTCTTTTTAGGAACCTGGGACTTTTGGACCGTACACAGCTCATCCTGAACCCCTGTGATTGCCATACGGAAACTTTGTTGATAGTTTTACATTTAGTCCAGAATTAAAGTTGTTATTGTCTTAAGCTGTACGTCGTGTCACTACAACTTCAACACCCGCACGCTACCAGAGGATCCAGGGACATTACACCTTATTAAGCTGAGCCTATGTAACCTTGTGTAGTTTTTAAATTACACCTATGACATAAACTATAAGAACAGTCTTAGAGAAGGCCATAGCCATTCAAGGGCTGTAGTGCTAATGATAATGATTATAGGTGTAGTACATTTTGGAAAATACCAGTTCCACGGCTATTCAAAGTTTTTTTGCCATTTAAGGATTTGGGTAAATTCCCAATTCCGGGGTCCCCGCCGCCATGTTTTTGGCGCTATTTCTGTACAAGGGATCGCCAAATTGTCGTCAAGTGATGTTTACAATTTGTGTATTAAGTTTATACCCAATTTCAAAACGTATTTTGTACAAAAAAAGGTTTCAATTTTGTTAAGATGAATATAAATTGAAATTTCAGTTTTAATCTATTTAAAGGCGCTTTTGTACTGGTTATTAAACTAAACAGTGCGGAATTTTTGCAATAAGTGCAAATAAAGCAAAATATAAGCATTAGTTGGTAATTCGGTGCTTGAATTTGTAATTATTTACCGAGCATACGATATTTTTTTCTTTCTTTATATATTGTTTCACTACAACCATAAACATTTATTCATTTTTAACGGAGAGAAAATATTTCTTCCACTTACTTTGGGTATTATATTTAAAATTATGGCATGTCATCCGAGCAAGCAGACTCTGTGAAACACAGTTTTATTTCTTTTTCCATCAAAATGTTAAGAGTTTAAAGTAATGAATAGGACTAACAAGAAAATAAAAGTTTTGTTTATAATTAGCGTAAGGGAAACTCTTAAAATGAAAAATGGGTATAGATATTAAATATCAGCATTATACGTTTGTTTAGCATGCGGGATTAAAAAGACAAAGGAAAAAATAATATTACTCTGGCGTTTGATAAATAAGATTAATAAAGGAAAACAAAGATACATGCATTTCGTGTAATGATTTATGACTATATTTTTAGGTAAAACTTTTGTGGAAAGATCCAAGAAATGTTGGCTGGAAAGAAAAAGTAGCTTATAGATGGTTGTTGCTGCACAGACCGCAAATTGGATTAATAAGGTAAAGTTAAATTAAAAGATTATCCCCTATAAAATAATAGCCTAAGTTAAATGTCCGCTTGTCTTCTAATTTATAAAGCGGTTGAATCTGGAATGATAGAGGCATCCATATTGAATTCTTGTTGAGTTAGGGTTAGCAAAATTCAGAGAGGGTAAAGTTTATATTCTCCTAAACTATCCATCCGATTCTAAAATAAATTTCCTTAAATATGCCTCATATCACAGAGAAATGTACTGTCGTCTTTAAAACGTTCTAAATCCACCCCTTCCCCCTTTTCGAGCGTTTAACCCTTTAGCGGACAGTAGTTTCTCAACGAAACCTTTTGTTGAACATGTTTTTTTTTCTCTATTTTTTTTGGAGACATATGAATTTTTTTCGATTTTTTTTATGTTTTTGACATTTAAAACTTACAATAAATGACAGTACTACATTTACTTTATTTTTTCTTTTAAAATATATTTATTTATACTTGCTGTACCTGGAAAGTTAGTAATAAAACTATTTTTCACTCATGACCCGCAAACAAAAGTATTTATTCAAACAATACTTACAAATTGTTAAACTATTAAATTATTTTACTTTTTTAAGACCACTTATTTATTGTTCTTCCAATGTAATTAAAATTTTAAAAAGTATTATGTGCACGCTGTACAGGGGGATGGGTTTTTCAGTTAACTCCCCTCAATTACTCCTGTGGTATCATCTAAGGCAAACCCCTCTAAGGATTGTAAAGAAAAATTTTCAAACATTTTGCATTAATAAGGTTCATAGATAATAATTATAAACTAATTTCATTCAATTCAAAAAAATTCATTTAGGTAAACTTTTAAAGGGTTAAAGCCCTTATTTCAAATCCTATTTTCCCAAGTTAAGAGCAGGTGATCAAATTTATCAATTTATCACATAATAGGTAAAAATAGCATATTTTTCTAACATTATGACGTCATTCCTTTAACCAACTCATTTAATCATTTCTTATTTTAAATTATTTAAATATCGTTTGCATTAATTTCATATTTTTTATCACTGAAATTTGATCTTACATAAATATTTTTCTTTTATATTTGGCTTAAATAATAGATTAGGTACATGTGTAATAATTTTAAATTTAACCATCGATTATTTATATTGCAATGAAAATTTTATCACCGGAATTAACTTCAAATTCTATCTACCTCCAGGATGTAGTGGAAATGATAGTTTCATTCCTTTGCTTCTATTAATTAATGTGTCAAAAAAATTTGGAAGAACTAAACAATAATTTCGACATAGCTAAGAAAACTTTGAATTATACTTCTAAATAAATTCAACTTGATTCTAAACTGCAAGCACAGTATCGGGAGACTTTAGAGGAGTATGAAGATAAACAAATTATTGAGCGTATACCAGATAAATCTCACCCAAAAAACAAACCATTTTTTACCTACCTCATAGGGTACTGAACAATTCTGGAAAATTAAAAATTTTACTGATCCCGCCGTATGACGGGCTATATGCTAGTAGTTTAATAGTTGTTAAAATATTTTCAAATGTGATTGAAGGAAACATGCTAATAATTTTTCATTTACTTTTTAATAAATGTTATTTATAGGTTAAGAATATTTGAAGGAGAAAATATGGTCGCGGATTCAGGAAATATATTCGACAATAGGCTAAAAGGAGGAAGGCTTGGAGTATTTTGTTTCTCACAAGAATCCATTATTTGGTCTGATCTAGTCTATAGATGCAATGGTATGTACACAATTTGAAAATTCAGTTGACTTCGATAAATTCATATTTATAGGGAAATATGTATGTAAAACATGTATCACTACTTGAAAATTTTAAAATAGTCTAAATACTAACTCAGATTTATTATTTTCTTGGCCGTATGTATATTCCTAACTTATCATTTTACTTTTTGACTGACTTGGGGTCCTAAACACAGTCCTTGCCTAAAGAAGAAAACTATTCTGCTTGTAGAAATCAGGATTGCCACCACGCTGGGAAGGGCAGGATGCTCCGGTGAACCCAAACTCCCATCCTAAAACGCTGGATTATATTATAATGCATTTTACCATTGAAAAAAATCTACATTTTCAAATATAAATTTTAATGCATCCCTAGTTGTAACATTTTTAAATAAAATTTTCAAATTTTAATTACTATATACTTTTTAATTTTAATATTTTTACTGCAAAATGATTCGTACGTGTACAAAAATATATTACGCAAGACTATGAATGAACTTGAAGGTATAAATGACATTAATTTTATAAAATTATAATGTTGTTATTTTACTACATTTTAGGCATTTTCATTTAAAAAATAGTAAAATGTATAACTGATTCAGTCCAGTGTGAGTCTCCCACCCCCACTTACGAAACCAATTATATATATATATATATATGTATATAATATATGTATAAATATATATATGTATATGTATATGTGTGCAGCTATTGAGGCGTTCGTCGCCAATCACAATAATCATAACGTAATCATAACCAAAATCTTTTATTTTCATCTCGAAATACGTAAAACCATCTTAGGCCTTACAGCCACCCTCCTCATTTCATCATCTAATCAAATAACGTTTCTCGCCCTGTCACGTGACTATCAAATCGGAAATAAAACGACTCCACTCTCGTAATTTAGAACCCCGAACATCTTTAATTTTTACTGTTATATATATATATATATATATATATATATATATATATATATATATATATATATATATATATATATATATATATATACATATATATATATATATATATATATATATATATATATATATATATATATATATATATATATATATATATATATATATATATATATATATATATATATATATATATATATATATATATATATATATATATATATATATATATATATATTATATATATATATATATATATATATATATAAATATATATATTATATATATATATATATATATATATATATATATATATATATATATATATATATATATATATATATATATATATATATATATATATATATATATATATGTGTGTGTGTGTGTGAGTAAAAATTATTTCCTCTAGTCACAAGAATTATGTAGACCCTATTCTTTTTACTTGCCTACTGGTCTTCTGGGTAAGGAGAAGCGTGATCAGATAGCATTAATAACGAACGATACAGTCTGAATACATTGAAGAGAACGCACAAGTAAAACTATTTTAGGGCTGCTAAAACTGACATCTTTACCAGTCAAAGAGAGACAAGAGAAAGACATAATATTCACTCTGACCAAATAGAGGTGCACCCAAGATGAAGACAGAAAGAATTTTCCCAAGGGACAAGAAACTTACTCAGCGAATTTAAGTGTTAAGATCAGAAAAACGCGGAGCTAGAAAATGCGTTTATTAGACAGAAAATTTACATCTATAAGACAAAAAGCTTTGAGATATGTATTGAAAGAATTTTAAGTCGAGGACGCTCCTTTGATTAAGATATTTAGAGGCTGAGAAAAAAGATTTTAAGGAATTAGAATGGGAGAGAGGAGGTTTTTAAGGAAATATTAAAGTTAAATAATCATGATATATTTATTACATTTATATACATATATATATATATATATATATATATATATATATATATATATATATATATATATATATATATATATATATTATATATATATATATATATATATATAGTTATACATATATATATATGTATATATATATATATATATATATATATATATATATATATATATACATATATATATATACATATATATGTATATATATATGTATATATATATATATATATATATATATATATATATATATATATATATATATATATATATATATATATATATATATATATATACTATATATGTATATATATATATATATATATATATTATATATATATATATATATATATATATATATATATATATATATATATATATATATATATAGAGAGAGAGAGAGAGAGAGAGAGAGAGAGAGAGAGAGAGAGAGAGAGAGAGAGAGAGAGAGAGAGAGAGAGAGGGAGAGAGAGTTACATATACATATATATCGTTTACTTTATGTATTTCTTTCAAAATCTAGTAAAATGTATAATTGGTTCAATCCAATTTGAGATTATCCCTCCATCTACCTTACAAAATTATATCCCGCTCACAGCCCTCTTCCCCACCACATGAAACTATACCCCAGTGAAATCAAAGAGGGAAGAAAGAACGCTAATTAGAAAAGGACCCGTCTTCTTGGATTACATGCAAAGATTTAGGAGTCACATTTATATTGTGCGTGAGGGAAATCACAATATCAAGTACCCCTTATCTTCTTTGGCCAAAACAGAATCTATCGTTTTGCACTTGATATTAGGCTTCTAAGGAAAAAAAAAACCTTGACATTTAACACATTCTGACAATTTCCACATGCGTACGGTAAATAATTAACTCCTTAAAAATACTTTCCTAATTAAGGTCCGGTTCCTTATATAAGATATAATTTTCATGGATAATAATTTATCAATGACAAATTGTATATATTGATTTTCCTTTACGCTTTTAAAAGCTAATATAAACAATGCTAGTAAGGAAGATGAAGTAATTTTTTTACTTCACGACTCCGTAAGTCATATCTTATGATTTATCTAAGTTGGTAAGAAAATGACACAGAGTTATTTTGCAATTATCTGTAAAAAGAGATATGTCGTGATTGAAATCAAGCAAAGAACAGTCATTATTTTATGGTGACTCAATTAATTAAAGCTACTGAATTATTAGTCATAAAAATTTTTCGACCTTTGAAAATTTATTGATCTATCAAGGGACAGAATTTAACACTAGATTTAAGGAAGGGATCATTTTGACACCTAGCGAACTTTTATCTCTGACAGCTCTTTTTTTGCAATTATCTTAATCCTTTCTTGACTTTTCCTAAATCATTGTGGTTTACGAAATATTATAGATTTCAAGAAAATCGTATTTTTATTTTAGCCCTAACAAATGATTATAGAAATACTTCAGGTTATATACTAATGTTGAAGACAAGTGTATACTTCATAATGACTCTTTCACTATTTTATTAGCAGAACTGGAAGCATTCATAGCGTTGTTGTACGTAAGGGGGCATTAGCTGCTAAGGGCTTACAAATTCTTAGTTTGTGGTTTAAGACTTGGGGACCAAAGTTTTTTCATGAAACTATGAGTAGAGATAGGTTTCCGGAAGTTATGAAATTTCTTCGTTTTGAAAATAAACTAACAAGGTCTTTAAGTTTGCAGTATGATAAATTTACACTAATATCCGAGGTATAGAATGCTTTTATAGAAAATTGTAAGCTTTGCTACAAACCAAATGAAAATATTACGCTTGATTAACAGTTATTCCCTAAAAAAACAATATGCCGTTTTTTGCAATATATGCCTAACAAGCTCGATAAATCCGGAATAAAATTTTGGTTAGAAGTAGATGTTAGGACAAAACACTTATTAAACGGATTTCCATATTGAGGAAAAGATAAAATGAGACCAAGTGATCAAAGTTTAGGAGAGAACGTAGAAAATCGTTTAGTTGATCCTACATACCAGCAAAGTCTGTATAGTTTTAAAAACAAACTGTAGTTGTCATAATTTGCGTTATTTTAATTTATTTTTCGCAAATATGTTATATCATATAGAGAAATATGCAGATGTCTTAAGGGTCAAAATGACACCCGCCGTAATTCTAGGTATACAAAGACCACCGTAATTCTAGTGTTAATAGGTACCAGCGTCTGAAAATATACGAAATACGAGGAAAGGAACTGAGAAAACTGCTAAAACAAGAAATGGACTAAAATCCTATTTTAATATGAGCAATCTCTTTAACCAGTTAATGGCTGTATAATTCTTGCTGAATATATGGTGGTAAATATCCTAAACCTAATTTATTGTGAATGTCTAAGAATAAATAATAAGATATACAGCATTTTCGTTAAAAATTTCAATATATATATGAATATATATATATATATATATATATATATATATATATATATATATATATGTGTGTGTGTGTGTGTGTGTGTGTGTGTGTGTGTGTGTGTGTGTGTATACATGTAATAATTATAAAAATGCTCGACATTGTAGCTCATATTATTTTTACTTGCTCGGGCTATTGGGCAAGGAGAAAACTAATCAGCTAACAGTAATAACGATGCAGTCGGACCATTGAAAGACACCGGAACAAATCTAATTAAAACTTTATTTTAGAGCTGCTAAAACGGACATCTTTACTAGTCAACGGCAGACAAGAGAAAGACACAAAAATCACTCTGCTTGAATAGAATTTTCCCAAGGTAGAAGAAACTTACTCAGCGAATTAAGTGTTAAGATCAGAAAAAAAAAGCGGAGACATTTGCAGATGACACTCTAAAGCTTGTTGAATAGACAGAAAATTTACATCAATAGGACAGAAAGCTTTGGTAATTGTATCGAAAGAATTTTAAGTCTAGGACGCTCCTTTGACTACGATATTTAGACGCTGTGAGAAAGATTTTAAGGAAATAGAATAGGGGAGAGGAGGTTTTTAGGAATTATTAAAGTTAAATAATTTTGATATATTACACACATACATACATTTATACATATGTGTAGTGTGGGTGGTTGTATGTGAGTTTGTCTATCTTTGTTTAGTTCATTTATTTTATAATTTTGAACAAACTCATGCACAATCTTAAAATACTGTAGTACTGTATTATTATTGGAATATATATTGTAGTATTGTATTCAGTAGTAGTATTATATGTATGAATTTTATTATGTATTAATAATATATGTATGCATTGTAGTATGTATTTTAGTATGTCAATATTGTAATACGCATGCACTGTGTGTAGAATTATATATATATAGTAGTGTGCTTATTTATAACAGTAGTATTTGCAGGCGGAGTTAGTGACTGCATCTAAGTGATTGAGTAAAATATACAGGGTGCCCGAAAAAGACACCATAAACTCTCCATAGCTAGATTCTTCGTTGGGAGTGCATAAAAACTGCCCAAAGGAGCATTCCTGTATGATCCATAGTTTAAGAGAAAAATACGAAAAACAAATTATGACGTCACTTCCGGTGCGAGAAAAAATACTTTATTGAACATATCAATAGCGGCATATGCACGTGCATACTCCCTAACGCTTCGTAAGGCATTTCCATTACATCGGTTGTACATCAGTTACATATTGTAGTAGTCACGAACGGAATACATGGCCACAATAAGAAGACTATCGTTAACTGCAAGATGCAGCCTTTTATATAACAGTTCAACGGCGGCCTAACGTCAATTTATGGCGGGCACGCAAGCATGACCCGATATGCGCGGGGAACATTTTAAATATTATCATCTGGAAAGATATGCAAATCCTGTTGTTGATATGTCTGATAAATTGTTTTTTTCTTGCACCGGAAGTGACGTCATACTTTGGTTTTCATATTTTTATCGTAAACTATGGATAATACAGTAACACTTCTTTGGGCAGTTTTTAGGTACTCCCAAAGAAAAATCTAGCTGTGCAGAGTTTATTCAGTCGTTTTGGGACACCCTGTCACATATATATATATATATATATATATATATATATATATATATATATATATATATATATTATAATATACATATATATATATATATACATATATATATATATATATATATATATATATTATATATATATATATATATATATATATTATATATATATATATATATATATATATATATATATATATATATATATACAGAGAGAGAGAGAGATAGATAGATACATATATACATATGCGTGGGTGTTGGTGTATGTGTGTCTGTCTGTCTTTGTTTAGTTAATTTATTTTATTATTTTGAAAAACTCAAACTCAGGCTTAAAAATACTGTAGTACTGTATTATTATTGGAATATATATTGTAGTATTGTATTCAGTAGTAGTATTATATGTATGAATTTTATTATGTATTAATAATATATGTATGCATTGTAGTATGTATTTTAGTATGTCAATATTGTAATACGCATGCACTGTGTGTAGAATTATATATATATATATATATAGTAGTGTGCTTATTTATAACAGTAGTATTTGCAGGCGGAGTTAGTGACTGCATCTGTTTGACTGAGTAAAATATATATTATTTCACATACCTATACAAGTGTAGTAGTTTAATATATCCATGGGATAATTTAGTATATAAACAAGTTTTGAAATAGAGTTTTCCTTTTACAATTCTTAAAACTGTGTTCCCTTTGCAGAGGCCGTTCCTGCAGCAGTGTATTACGATCTTCCCCGCTTACTGCAGGCGGACGTCGACATAGACACGACGAGACCTTCGGAGATAGTCCACGTTGGCAGGAGAACGGCCGCTTTCACAGCACTGACAGAAAAATCCAAGAAAAAGTACAGAAACGTGCGGCACGGGAGGTAAAAGCCGCGCGGAATAACTCGGAACTTTATTTCTTTTTCGGAATCAAGTCATATGTTCTGGAGATGGACATCTCTCCTCGGCAAAAAAAGCGTCATGAGACTTATAGGATTCATGTAGAATCTGCCAAATTTCTGTTGAAAAGTATTGAATTTTCATGGCCGAAAACTCAAATAAATTATAAACGTAAAAGCATCTAAAATAAACCATTTTATATCTTTTTTTACACCGTGAATTATTGTTGGAGAACGATTTTGCTTGTATTGTGCAGGAAATGATAATCTAATTTAAAACAGGTAATTTTTTACTCACACCTTTATATTTGTTTAACTTTATTCTGCAAAATTTATAACATATTTAAACTTAAGCAAAACTCATCGAGGCAGTGTCATGACATTTATTAGATCTGCCAAAATTTGTTATATCGGAATTATTTCCTCGAAGAACTACCTAAACAAAAAGAGTGTGTCTAAAATAAACCTCTGGATATACTTTTTTGACATTTGACAGCTATTTTGTGTACATTATGTGAAAAGATAATAAAAATTAACTAATTAGCAGTTTTGCCCGTACCTCAAATGGTCAAAACTTTTTGAGTTAACGTGATTTGCCCGAATGTGGTGCGGGCATCACATTTTCAAAGTTTTCTAATTATCATATATAATTTGTTTTCAGTCACTTTTAGATTCATAGATTATATTACTGATAGGAGAAACATTTTTACTTAATTTTGGATCAATGAAAAAGGATTTTTACATACAATGCAATTTTTTTAATAATATCAAGATTTAAAGAATAGACATATCGGAATTTCCTTAACTGTATGTTGTTAAACAGATTATTTTGTACTCATCTTTATACAATTGACGCCGCTTAATGGAATAGACATTAGACATTTTGTGACATTACTTTATTCTATTAATCAAGCTATTCCATTTTACGAAATGACAATGTGATGCCTATAATGTCTCAATTTACAGTAAGACCAAGAAAGGATTAAAAATGGCTTAAATCATAGGCATATTTAAACTTTCATAATTCACAAACAATCTATTAAATAAATGTAAGAAAAATTTTAAACACATGAAAATATAGAGATCTGATGAAAAAGACCTAATTTTATTGTGATATATCTATTTGATATATTTTGAACAATTTGAAAATTATTACAATGTTACGTTATGTTGCAAAACGAAGTCGGATCTTATACTGTTCTTTAAATGCAGCAAATATGTTATTTAACACTAGATTTACAGATGTTGATCATATACCTATTTTTCTGAAGTGAGCCAATTTGACTCATAAACACACGAAAATTGAATTTTTTTTTTTTTGCAAAGAAAACAGTTCCAAATTAATTTAAATGAAATGTTTATTATCAAAAAAATCATGGAAAACATTTTTTGAATATAAAATCCATTTTTTAAACACTTTTTTCGCACACATTTCTATTACATTTAACACAATGATTTCTACACCTGTTTCTGATTGTTGAATTTGACAATTGTGTTTGCGTGCGTCAGTAGCATAAATTTCTGTCATTGGAATGGAAGTGTTCTAGACTTCTTCTCTGTATCTACTTCTCAGCTCTTCAGCCAATAGGAAAATATCCCAGGCCGGATAGGACCAATAAATTTCATGTTATGCGATTAACTGTTAAACCATTCTAAGAGTCAAATTGGCTTACAACCGTGAAAATAGGTATACCACATTTGATAATGAGAAATGAATTAGTTCTGCGGGGAAGAGGAATGAAAGTTTACATACATTTTATTATTTAACTAAAAAGCAATGTATGTTTTTGAAAAGTAATTTTGAAGTTTTATATATAGTGATCAAATTTTTAATGAGTCAAATTGGCTCGGTCCGTAAATCTAGCGTTAATGTTGTAATTTATAAGTTACGGCTATGGTAGAGATGGAACATAACAACACTGAATGGCCCTTCATATCCAAGAAACCAGTATTTCATTTTATTGTACATTTTGTACGAAGTAACAACTTTGAAAGGCGTTCAGTTGCTGTACATTTTTTATAGAACTATACAGAAAAATCTGAAAAGAAGTGTGGGAAATAAAAATAGACCCATATCTACCTAGCTAAAATTTATTAGCTTAAGATATCTAACATTATTTTCTTAGAATGATCTTATACTATCCAGGATATTAAGCACAGAAACAAATTACTACAATTTGGTACATTGAAAATTTATTACTTGAAGTGGAATATACTTATGACCAATTTTCCATTAAGCGGCTACGACTGTACTTGTTTATTGCAATTTCTTAAAATTTATTATGTATTTGAAATTTTAAAATAAAGAGTATACTGTCAAACATATCCATTTAAAACAAATACTTACAATTTTAAAATGGTTTTCCACAATTAGTATGTCCTCCGACATGTTTGTTGAATTTAAAATGTGACATGTGCCATGATTATGCTCTGTCTAGTTACAATGCTATACTTAGCGCATAACACTAATTCATAATAAATCAGGATCTAAGTTAGTAAAGATCGAGATTTACAGAGAAACACATACTAGCCTGCCTAAGGCCAAAATAACGTAAATTATCAAATTTGTGAACAAATTTAAAGTCCTATGAGTATTATACCTAATGAGAAGTAAGTTCTTGCATAAATCGTTTATTGTAATACGTATTTTTCTTAGTAATTATTCAGATTACTAATATTTTAAGAATTAAATAAAGTTGTATATAACAATAGCAGCATAATAGCACATTATATATATATCGTATATTAATATACATACATAATATATATATTTTTATGAACATTTTATATATATATTTATCATATAGAACATCAATAATATGTATTGAAATATTTTTATATACAAATTATATTGAGCAGTCAATGAAATTGTTAAAGATTTAATTGTAATTTATAATTGTGTATGCATACTATTCATATTTTATTTTGATTGTATATCTTATATATAAAATATATATATTTATATATTATATATATATATTTATTTATATAATATATATATATATATATATATATATTATATATATACATATGTATGTATATATATATACACTATATGTACATATACATACATTATATATATATATATATATATATATACATTATACATATAATATATATATGTATGTATATGTATTAATCATGTAAACGTCGAAAGTTTCGAACGTTCTATGTACAGATAAGATTTGATGTGATGAAAAATGTTTCAGCTGTTTACTTTCACTGTAATAAAATGTTTGTGTATGATTGTAAATTGTGTGATTACTTCGTAAATAAGTGTATTTCTGTTAGAATATATTTTATTTTAACTAAACACTTTTAAGTTGATTTCTTAAATAAATGTCAGCGAAAAGAGAGTCTCTGTATGGGTTTCTTTTGAACTTTCCTTTCAGGGATGTTGAGAAATTTATAACTTTTTGACTTGAATAAATTCACATCGATTGACAAGAGTCCAGGGCTTGTGATAAGCCTAGCCTAGATGATAGAATTGTTATTTACAGGGAAAAGAATGTAGAGAGTTCGAAGACGTTTTTAATCACATTAAGGACTATATTAAATGATACAGAAATTATAATATTTACAGTGTAACCTAAAGAGAACATTGCAGATTTAACATAAATGGATCTGTCTAACTTTAATCACATTAAGGACTATATTAAATGATACAGAAATTATAATATTTACAGTGTAACTTAAAGAGAACATTGCAGATTTAACATAAATGGATCTGTCTAACTTTAATCACATTAAGGACTATATTAAATGATACAAAAATTATAATATTTACAGTGTAACCTAAAGAGAACATTGCAGTTTAACATAAATGTGTCTGTCTAACTTTAATCACATTAATTACTACATTAAATGAGTTAAAAACTCCAAAATATATTTAGCTAAAATAAGACAATTAACTAAATTGTTGTAATTTACTTACAACCTTAACACCAGTGTTCGTTTACAAAGAGGAAACACAGTAAAAATATGATACCTTATATTGAGATTAAGACATTTATTCTGTACACTATTTACAAATTTATATCCTTGATTATCATATAACATAGCCAGCAATTATTTATGTCTTATATTCATATTTACACCAAAATTATTATAATTATTTTTAGTTATGCGTTATTCCTTAATCACAATGTTGAATTACTAATAGAGGCCTAAATGACCATTAAGAATATGTTTTACTTTCAGTACAGGCACAGGGGATCAGGCAGGTGCTTTTCTCATGCGGAGTGTCGGTCGGGGAGCACGGTATACCGGTGCAGACGAACCTGGCTTGGGATTCCGATGTCCAGCTGCCCTCGAATCCCGACTTCAACTCCTTTTCTTAAGTTCATTTCCCAACTCCTCACCTCGGTCTTAACACCCCTTTTTCTTCCTTTCCAATCGCTTGTTTCGTGAAATTTTCCCACAAAGGGGCTATTTTAATGAGCCCTCCTCCTGAAGGGAGTGCAGGAGGGCTCATTAAAATAACCCTTTTTGTGAAAGCTGATATTATTTTTAGCCCCTGCCCCCATAACTCACGGTAACATTTCTGTGCTAGCTTGACCGTTAAGCTGCCATTCCGTAATCTACACCTTCTATGCAGGGTTCCTTAAACTCGAAGTTAACAATCGAAGTCCTAAATTCTTCTAGGAAATTTCTCCCACAGCTGTGCATGCACGTGCTGACCATCATGGGAAAGTACCTCGGTACATAAATATTTAAAGCCTTTATTAATAAACTAAATATTTTAAAATATTAGTCCAAATACTATTATAAAATTCAGCAACATACAAAAGCTATACTATGAGTTATACACATCTTAAACTTAAACACTGATTAATAATATATCTTTGGAAATTATCAATGTATATAAGGGACGGTCTCACCAAAGTCATTTAACGGCTAATCTCGATTATTCCATGACACCAATCAATGATGAGACACAATTTTCCGTTTAAACAGAGATTAACCGAGGTTAGCCTCTAAACGACTTTTGTGAGACCGGCTTTTAATCTGATATTTTTTCAACATTAAAAAAATTAAATAATAAAGTATCCTCCCTATTATATAAATGCACAAAGTCAAGTATATGATATAAAAATATAATTACCCAGCCAACGATTTTTCTATAAAACAATCGAAAAACAAATACATATACGTTATGAAACGAAGCAAAATATATAAAAACTATCAGGTACAATTACCCCTTTTAAGGTATAAAGGAGTATATAAATCTCGAGTCAATGCAGAAGATATTTTTAAAACTAACCATTCATGTCTCTAACTGTATCAAATATAACACATAGCTCTCTTCATTTTCTACAAAAGAAAAGGCATGTTTAATGATTCGACATATATTTCCAATGGGAAATTCAATGAGATACGAAATATAAACATCAATTTTCAGAAAGAACTTTATGTAATACAAGTATAGACAAATCTTACATGCTGAAATTAAAGAAATATCTCTCGGTATATTTATGATGAGTATTACTTTAATGTACAACGCCTGTCACTGTTCGCTCTAAGTCTTACGTAATGAATATGGCTTAATGTGGTAACGGATATGGTTAAATATGGCTTTCAGTCATCGTTATTTCCACAGACTGAAGATTTGAAGCTCATAATAAACATTTTTAACCTTAAAAATTAAATACTCCAGGGAGATTCATCGTAGTTCTAAAATTACTTTTATTTAAATATCGAAGATTATGTTGGGATTGTGTAACACGATCGCACTTTTGCTCTCCATCAAAAAGTATTATTAAAACATGTATTAACACTACAGTCATCTCCAGCTATCAATACTTAAGCTGTACTCAGACAACAAAACTATACCGAGAAAAGAAACTGAAGAAAATGTGTAAAGGATAATTCTGATGATACATCATATAAAAAAATATAATTTTAAAATCCGGAAGAAGACAAAAGAGAGAGAGAAAAGAGAAAGAAGTCATGTGGAGTCTACAATCGATTTTTATATATTCCGTAATGTACAAACAATTTGCTAACCTAAAAGCAAACTTTGTTTTTTATACCACAATATCAGATATATAGGTGATGAATTTCATGATGGTAACTTTTGATGCTGTAATTTATATGAAAATAAAATAACTTCTTATTTATTTTGTAATATTTAAATATCATGTACATCATCTTCTCCCAAAATAAGATATCTTGTGAAAAATTAGATGTCTAGGATGACAGTTTATATGTAGTCTATACTAGTTTTAAATTTAATCCAAAATTAATTCATGTCCAAAAAATGGAAGATAGGTGAACTATTTTCTTAGACGAGTCCTTATAATAAATTATTTTTTTCTCACCGATTGATCATGTTAAACTGCTTTATTCTTGAAGAAAGTTTGATTAAAATTGTTTATGGGTGATTGACATATAAATTTTCTTTATAATGTAATCCTTTCTTTTTGAAAGTAATAGTGTAAATATATCACAGGCCTCCCATTTTTTAACCACAAGAAAGTAATTCATAATTTCTTTTCATATTTTTACCCTTTTAAAGCATTTGGTTAATACTAGAAACCCAAACATTGGAAGATCTCTCATATAAGTATCAAAAAAACAAAAAAATCATATTTAAATATTTTAGAATAGTCTGTATAACTTTTTTTTCTTTTCAAATTACTGACAATTATGATGCAATATACAATTTTAGTGGGAATGTAAAATAGACTTAAAAAATAACATTCAATTCTGAAATTAGCATAATTCCAAGTAGATTCAAAGAAATACACGAAATTTTCTTTTATTTCGGAAGAATTCTGAACATAAATAATGAATTAAGTTATAAATAAATCATAATTAATTTTTTCAATAATCCTGAGTAATAGAATTTTATTCTGGGTTATCAAAGAGTGTAAATTATATTTATCCTTTATCAAAGCATATCAATATTTTGATAAATAAATGTGGATAGTTTACAATTTTTGCAAAAGACCATATTTATATGTACAATTTATTTTTCAAACACAAACTATCTTGTAAATTCATTATAAATCTCGTTAACAGTATTACTCGAAATCAAATATGCTTTCAATCCGAAATTAGAAAATTGAATTCAAACTCAATTCAAAGTATCCAAGCTTCCGGTTGCTATAATATCTGTTCGTGAAGTCAGATTTACAAAATTTCAATAAATGATAGAATTAAAATTGTTCAAAAATTAGAATCTGTTTCTATATTTTATTTGAGTAAAAAAATAGATAAATGGATAGTAATGAAATATAGAAAGACACTTATATATCATATCACTTACCTATTATATCAAAATACATTCAATAATAAATCGTCAAATGTTATTTTTTCCAAAAGTCCTATTTGTTTATTTTTAGTGTTTTTATTTTCTGTTATTTTTACATAATAAGCAACTGCAATGTTACTGTTAATTTCTAACTTATTTTAGCCGTTTTATAATCACTGGATTCTTGTTTCAATCTTTAAAATGTAATTGGCCACAATATAAGTTTTGGAAAACGATGTCAGTAATATTAATTGTTACAGTTAATCTTTTATTTTGTCCAATAGACTTGAGTGTAGTTCATATTTTAGAAATAATTCATCTATTTTTAAATACTGATGCTTGGAAATTTTAGAAACCAGAACGAATGTATTAGTACGTACCGGCTAAATTCTATCACTAATTCTAAAAATTAACATTTGCATTACTGTTTTAATACTACTCAATTATTAAGTTACTTTTATATATTTTGTACATAAGTTCTCAAACTTCTGTCTGGTGGAGGTATGCTTCACAGCTTGTAGTATATGAAGTTACTGATTTGTTAATTTTAAAAGACTTTAATAGACAAAAATTTTTTAGATTGTTATACGCCAAACGCAGGTTACTATAACTGTTGCCGAAACCAAGTTAAAGATTTTATGAATATTTATAAATATGAAAACTAATTAAAACCTATGTTTGAGAACTAATTATACATAAGTTCTCAAACTTCTGCCTGGTGGACGTACGTTTCATAGCTTATAGTATATGAAGTTACTGATCTGTTGATTTTAAAAGACTTTAATGGACTAAAAATTTTTTGATTGTATTACGCGAAACGAAGGTTACTATAACTGTTCCCGAAACTAAGTTAAAGATTTTATGAATAATTATAAATATGAAAACTAATAAAACCTATGTTTGAGAACTAATTATACATAAGTTCTCAAACTTCTGTCTGGTGGACGTATGCTTAACAGCTTATAGTATATGAAGTTACTGATCTGTTGATTTTAAAAGACTTTAATGGACTAAAAATTTTTTGATTGTATTACGCGAAACGAAGGTTACTATAACTGTTCCCGAAACCAAGTTAAAGATTTTATGAATATTTATAAATATGAAAACTAATTAAAACCTATGTTTGAGAATTAATTCTACATAAGTTCTCAATTTTCTGCCTTGTGGACGTACGCTTCACAGCTTATAGTATATGAAGTTACTGATCTGTTGATTTTAAAAGACTTTAATGGACTAAAAATTTTTAGATTGTATTACGCCAAACGCAGGTTACTATAACTGTTCCCGAAACCAAGTTAAAGATTTTATGAATATTTATAAATATGAAAACTAATTAAAACCTATGTTTGAGAATTAATTCTACATAAGTTCTCAATTTTCTGCCTTGTGGACGTACGCTTCACAGCTTATAGTATATGAAGTTACTGATCTGGTAATTTTAAAAGACTTTAATGGACTAAAAATTTTTAGACTGTATTACGCGAAACGAAGGTTACTATAACTGTTCCCGAAACCAAGTTAAAGATTTTATGAATATTTATAAATATGAAAACTAATTAAAACCTATATTTGAGAACTATTTAAACATAAGTTCTCAAACTTCTGCCTGGTGGACGTACGCTTCACAGCTTATAGTATATGAAGTTACTGATCTGTTGATTTTAAAAGACTTTAATGGACTAAAAATTTTTAGATTGTATTACGCCAAACGCAGGTTACTATAACTGTTCCCGAAACCAAGTTAAAGATTTTATGAATATTTATAAATATGAAATCTAATTAAAACCTATGTTTGAGAACTAATTATACATAAGTTCTCAAACTTCTGCCTGGTGGACGTACGTTTCATAGCTTATAATATTTTAAGTTGCTGATTGAAAGACTTTACGGGACTAAAAATTTTTAGACTGTATTACGCTAAATGCAGGTTACTATAACTGTTCCCGAAACTAAGTTGACGATTTTATGAATATTTATAAATATGAAAACTAATTAAAACCTATGTTTGAGAACTAATTATATATAAGTTCTCAAACTTCTGCCTGGGGGACGTATGCTCCACAGCTTATAGTATATGAAGTTACTGATCTGTTTATTTTAAAAGACTTTAATTGAATAAAAATTTTTAGATTGTATTATGCCAAACGCAGGTTACTATAACTGTTCCCGAAACTTAGTTAAAGATTTTATGAATATTTATAAATATGAAAACTAATTATAACCTAGGTTTGAGGACTAATTATACATAAGTTCTCAAACTTCTGCTTGGTTTACGTACGCTTCCCAGCTTATAGTATATGAAGTTACTGATCTGTTGATTTTAAAAGACTTTAATGGACTAAAAATTTTTAGATTGTATCACGCCAAAAGTACTATAACTGTTTCGAAGCCAACTTAAATATTTTATGAATGTTTATACATATGGAAACGAATTAAACATCTAAACACAGAAAGAATAATAAATTTCAGTATAAAATCTATTGTAGTTTAAAGTTAAAACTAAGGAGATGATTGGCATCGATTATATTGCCACATTTCAAACGAAGCTACCGAACTCGATAGCACAATGGTCAGAGTCGTGGGCTATGAACCGACAGGTCTCCGGTTCGATCTTGGGTCAGGACAAATTTGTTTTCCTAATTTTATGTTTGATTTGTTAAATAGTCAAGAAGACTTCTAAATTATGCTAATTTTCTTTTTCATTAAAATAATTCTAGAAGGTTCTGTTACCATATAAAATCCCAGATAAAAACTGCCAGAGCCAGTTGTTGTTTGAGTACGAGCTAGGTAGTTTGACTCTTGATTGTGTTCCACCTGTACTTTCATCCACGTGACAATATATTTTACTTAAATAAGGGTTTTGTTTTGGTTTTGGTTTGGAGCACTACGGTCTACTGTTTTACATACGAGGGCTAATAAGACCGGGACCTACAGCTTAAAGCCGTGTACTACCTGTAACCAGCCACCCACCCGAAGTCGGGTGTTGGGTGTTGAATTGCTGGTTCGGTCTGGCCGTCCGGCAACAATGCGTTACGCAGGGTCCAAGTCAGCATTAAGTCAAGCAAGCAAGCCCATAATATTTAAAATAACAAAAGAAAATATATATATATATATATATATATATATATATATATATATATATATATATATATATATATATATATATATATATATATATATAAACATATAAATGTAGAAAATCTAGACTAAAAGGTACAATTAATGCAGTTTACGAAAGTGCGGGGGATACTCCGCAGGAGTCCTGCCCAGGTAAAAGTCCGGTGTACTACATGATACTTTCTGTCATGAGAGCAGGTGTTTGCGAGGGAAGCAATATCTGCACAGGGCAGTTGTGATGGCCATTCGTGAAGGGGTACTTTGACCCTGGCGGTGTGGTATAAGGTTAAATTCATGGCCGCACGATGGCGCCTTGGTTAGCGGTGAGCCAGTCAACCAGGCTCCCGGCCTTCCTTATCAGTACCGGGTTTTTGATTAAGCTCTCTGCCCAGAGTTCCTTATTTCGAACGGCTACAAACATCCATGTCCGCAATGGGATTCTAACCCACGAACTCCGGTTCCGAAGAGCAGCGCTCTACCATTCGGCCATAGAAAATAATGGTTTAATGGAAATGATAAAACAAATGATTATTGAATTAGAGCACTCACAGAGAATGGTATGAACAGTTATAACAACTTTACACTGAGGACATGTGAGAGCAGATTCCCCTAGTAAAATACAAAGAATAAGTTAAACGAGTTTCACCAATAGTTAAACTGGTAAGAATGGCATCTTTCTCGATAACATTGTAATCAAAATACTTCAATATATAAATAATAATTTATACTAATAGAAGCTACTAGATGATTTCCATCACTGATTTTATTATAAGGCTCAACACATGTTTGACTTTTCGAATATTTTTCTCCCTTCAACATACCCTTTTATCTTATATGTACATATCACCGTACATGGAAATTGAGTATGTGCAAGTTGCGCGTACCCTTTGCAAGTAATAATATTTGCACTGAATATATAAATATTCTTTAATTTCAAATGCATCGTCTGATTATTATTGCAAAGCCTTTACAAAGATAGTTCGTAATCCTCTATTAACTTCATGATAAGTCAAAGGAAAGAAAATACACATTTACAAGGAAAGTAAAGAACACGTCACGAGGCTTGTCGGGAAAATACAGCTTGGTTTTTAATCCCTCAATTCAACAATATGTCAGTGCGTTTGTTTTCCTTTTCAATCTATTTTTTTTCCCTTTTTATTCTCCATTCGGATTCTTAAGTACATTTATCTATCTTTTAACAGTTCAGTATATTCTCATTTGACACTAAACCTAGTTTATAATAGAACTAAGCTATAATCGGTACGTGCAGAGCATTTAGCCTTGATAATTGTTTCCTTTTATTTCTTTTAAAATTTCCATTCATAAACCACTTGAGTTCTATGTGGACATGCAAGGTCTTTCAATATATTAAGATATTGTCAGATGTAGTTCTTTA
The DNA here is from genome assembly GCA_032207245.1 of Pardosa pseudoannulata. NCBI lineage: Eukaryota > Metazoa > Arthropoda > Arachnida > Araneae > Lycosidae > Pardosa > Pardosa pseudoannulata. The sequence goes on from CM063510.1 coordinate 71,662,177, forward strand.
TATTGCGAAATTGCATTCTCTTATAGTAATTTCAAGCTTTTGATTTAATATTTACGCTTCCATTAGAATTGCTGAAGAGGTCATTTGGTTCTCTGGTAGACTTCCGATAATTTTGTTATTTTTAAAAAATCGATGTTATTTACCAATGAAATGTAATTCTTTTTAAGGGAAAACGATTAGGCCAAGGGGCGTGGTGTCCTTTAATTTTTTATAAATTGTTGTACAAAGCCTTATAACTTTTTCGTACTTTCGGCTGGTCGCACACACAGCTGATTTTTTACCGAGCGGAGAATTTACCGTCGCCAGTCAACGAAATCAACGTACACACAGGGCGGGAACATTTCCGTCGCCGTAGTCTAATGCAATGTAAAACGTGCTGCTACAGAGCAGGTTGGTTTGGTTTGGAGCGCTACAGTCTACATTTTGCTACGAGGGCTAATGAGGCCTGAACCTACAGCTTAAAGCCAATTCCGAAAGGCTAAGAACATCCATGCAACAGTGATATCCGAACCCACGAACTCTGGTACCGGAGGCCAGCACCCTAACCAATCTGCCATCATTTATCTACTTCCGAGGACCCGCTCTATAGGGGTGGATAACCCCTACATTTGTTCTACGTCAAAATTCCAGCATTTTAGCTGCGAATGTGAGAAAAATGTTGATATGTCAATTACTCAACTAATTGTAGTTTAATCGTTTTGACTTTTCTCTAAAAATTTACAATTCGTATTTATACTGTTTATGTTTAAATTCTAAAATATTTAAAATCCTTAATTCTATAGGAAACAGTTATGAAAAACCGTATGTTTAATTAATAAGCAGAAATACTAAAATTGTTATAGTCGCGCACTATTCTGCAGACTATTTGTTCGAGACCCAACTTCCGTTGCACACCATTAAAACGTATTCTACCACTTGGTGTATAGGTATGTGAGAAAATATTGTTACTAAATACATTTCTCTCATTTTCTTCCAATTGATCGAAATCGCTTCGAAGTACAACTCAAACTTCATGACAAGCTTTACGAGTAGTGTTTTTGTCCTTAAAAATGTCCAGAGTTTCATCCCATAAAAAAGAAATCACTTGTATTAATTTCATTATCAATAACGCTCGTGTTAACGGAGCTATTCATATTCACAACGACATTCCAATGCAAATGGTAGAAAAACCGCTGTGTTTGTCAACGTCACTGTGTTGCATAGACCTCTAATTTAATAATAAATTTCAGCTGAGTTCCAGTGGTACCAGATGGCAGTAGAGCTACCATCGACGGCAAATTAACCCTCTAAGCGGTTCTCAATTACAATTCCACCAAACCGATGACGTCTTCAAAACGTATAATTTTCGACCTTCATAAACGCTCTGAAAATGGATGTAAGTACATTTTTGCCAGTTCTATCCCCCATGAAGTTTTGCGGTAGGATGATCAAGTCGATTGTTTAGGAACTGCACCTCTCTTTAACTGATATTTATTGAGAGATGAACCTCTAATCCCTGAAGCCCAAAGACGCTGATAGTTTTTCATGGCTTTGTAAATCTCTATTTCGAAGTATTATGTTTGTGGTAACAGATGCATCTCTAATTGCACCACTTAAATATCTTCGATGACTTTCGTAACAAAATATAAATAAGTCTCTCAAAGAATATTTTATTTGTACTTTTAGAATCCATTATTTCTTATGGAATGATCTTCGAGGATTGACGAGCTTATGTGTATTAAAAGTTAACAATCTATAACATCTATTTATATATCTATTTATAACCGGAAGTAAAGGGACAATAACGAGGGTGGGTTTCCCGTATTCCATTCTAGTCGACAAAGGGTGAAGGAAAAAATCATAGAACGTTTTGACCACTGACACAGTAAACCTTTAGCCGATTTTTTGAGACATTTTTCCTCGATGTGTTCCACTCGGAGGGTTAAGCGATTGTTTTTTGTTTTTTTGTCTAATGTGCAAGCTGTAGCTTATTTCAATGGACTACTATTGGAAAGGCAGCGACGGTAAATTTTCCGCTCGGAAAAATCTGCCTTGTGTGTAACCAGCTTTAGATTAAAATATAAAGCAATAATCCAGAAAGTAAAATTGTAAAATAATTTAATTAAGATAGTGACTTTCAAAGTCTTTAAAAAGTTTATAATATTTGTATGTGTACTTTTCAATTAACAGTTTTTTCACAAAAAATACATGAATGTACCCTTCTAAGTACAACTCGGAATGGGTTTTAAATATCTCTACAGCCTATTTTATAAAAAGTATGTACTGGCATTAACAACAGTAAAATTTGCTATTTTCTTGTACATATTTGTATGTATAAATGAACCAAATAATTCATTATTAATTATAACCACATTTTTATTATATATATTATAAAACACTTCATGAAAAATGTTATACTTGTGTCTTTAATCTCATTTAGAACTAATAAATTGGCAGTTTGTAATTATTTACAATCAGCATTTTTCCTATTGTTCTATTTGGGTCTTTTTAAACGAAAAGTTTAGAACTGTTTATAAAACTTTTTGGAGATACTCGATATAATATTCCAGGTATTTTTTAGACCTTCTTAGGGAAGAACTAGGCTATTTCTCTGAAGAGAAATTTTTTCCTTTATTTGTTTGTTTTCCATACACCTTGCATTACTATGAAATTAAAGAGAGATTCTTTCAATTTTGCAGAAATACTAAAAGTAATTTCGAATGTATTTTCTTGATTTATGTTATACAGGCTACAACCCATTTTATAAAAATTATGTACTGGCAGTGATTAACAATAGTAAAATTTGCTATTTTCTTGTGCATATTTGTACGTAAAAATGAACCAAACAATTATTATTACATATAACCATTTTTTTTTTATTCTATATACTATAAAAGACTTCATAAAAATTTGATACTAGTATCTTAAATCTCATTTTGAACAGTTAACTTGAAAATTTGTAATTATTCACAATCAGCATTTTTTTCTATTGTTCTATTTGGATATTTTAAAATGAAAAGTTTAGAACTGTTTATAAAACTTTTGGAGACATCCGACATAATATTCTACGAAATTTCTAGACCTCTTAGTGAAGAACTAGGCTATTTCTCTGAAGAGAAAATTTTTCCTTTTTTTTTCCTTGTTCTCTGTACACCTTGCATTACTACGACAAAAAGAGAGATTCTTGAAATTTCGCAGAAATACTAAGAATAATTTCAAGTGGGATTTTCTGATCTATGTGATCCAGGCTACGTTTTACTAATTTAAAAATAAAAGAAATATATCTTACTAAATCAACATCTAAGAGCATTACATTCTACTAGTCGGCCGAGAAGTTGAAGGTAGGTTCAGAAGTTCATTGAGGTCAAAGTAAAAGATAACCAAGCCTTGCGATTTGAGACCAATATAAAGTCAACATAAATAAATGAGATATTTTCCTATTGTTTATTTTATGAAAGTTCTATCCACATGACATGAAGACTATTTCAAAACACTGACGGGAAAGAATGAAAAGCATGTAGAATTGGAGATATTTGAGTGACGCTGAAATATGTAACCTTATGGAAGAGTTTGCTAACAAATAAGAAGACATTTCTGAATATGCAAAGTGCAGAAAGGGTAACGTCTGATGACGATTGCAATATTGTTGTATGTATTATTCATGAGACACACTGTATTCTATCTGTCGATGAGAATATAAACTATACACTGAATACGTTTCCACGCTCCGAATTTTCCCGTCTGAATACTACAAATGTTATTAGAGTAGCTCCAGGGAAACTATGTGTTCAGCTTCAAGAATAATGGATGCAAATTGGTCGTTTGAAGCTCTATTCAATTCTATAATTCCGATTAATTCTACCATGTAATTCAAATTATTGTATTAAAATGGCAATTATTGTAGCAACAATTAATGATTTTTCGGATGAAATAGAAAAATTATTGATATCACTATTTTTCAAAGTATATATAGATTCACTGCTTAAATACAGGGAAACACGAACTATCATTACCGCTTTATTCGTTTGCCCACATTGATTAATCTATTCATTTGGTTTCTGATTTATATTCATATACAGCAATCTTAGATTTACCACATTCCTCATTACTGTAGTTTTCATTTTTTGAATAAAATATTCGGTTGCGTTGATTTGTTTCCCGGATGCATCGTTTAGTATTATAGAAACTCGTGAAAAATCTAGATCTATTTTTCTTTCTCATCCTCCGTCTGGAGCTGAAAATAGTCTAATACAGCTGAACATATAGTTAGAAACAATAAAACGTAAAATACCCATTTGCTGGATAAAAATATTTGTTATAGTTCTCCTAATTAAACTGCAGATATTATTTTGTGGTTCGAAAAAATAAATTAATTTTAACTAATTTTTATTTTTTTATAAACTACAAATAAATTTGTGATAAATTTCAAAGGTATGTAATAGTTAAAATTCACCTAAAATGTTTCAAACCCATACAAAATTAAGAAAAATTGTTTTAAAAGCAGTTTAAAGCATTTTTTAGAAATAAGGGAATTGCCGTATGTTGTAATATATTAACTAAAAAGGGATGTATATTTTAACAATAGCTTTTATTCTTATTCTTAATAATGTATTAGAATTCAACGTAGAATAAAACAATAAAGTTTTCAGATGAAGCTTTCAGCTGAAAATCCACTACACCCTTAAGGGAGTAGTGGCATTTTAGTTTTGGAGAAAGTTTGACATTTCTACTTAAATTTTTTGGGATTTATAATTAATATCATAATTTACGCAAACAAGCCTCGTCATGGGCTTGTGCTTGTTTAAAAGTTGAAATACAATGTCTGTGATTTATTTACTAGAGTGGAGTATGTGAGGGAATTCTCTTTGTTACCAGTACAAAAATATTTTTAATTAAGTTTTTCACGTTTCAATTACACTAAACTTTTCATAGTACGCCGTGAAGTATTCCATATTGGACCACTGACTTATAAACAGGACAGCAAATAAAATTCCATTTAATAAATATTTATAAATAGTTATAAATATTTTCTCAGTGGATTTTATTTTAATACCTTTATAATAGATACCCCAGTGGGTAAAACGTCAACCACAATTTGAACTATTAATGATTCAATTTCAACATGAGATTATGGAATTATAAGCGTGGTTGCAGGAAAAAATCCAGCTGAACTCTTCCACATGATAGTTAATGGCATAATATCTAGTACTGCAACAGAAACAAATTGGTATGCAGTTCCCCCCCCCCTTAAAAAAACACATTATTCAAGCATTACAGAAACAGAACTCACGCAATTTCTAGGTGTCATTTTCTTTAGCAGGTACTATTAGTTACCACTCGAAAAACTGTACTGGGAAAATGTCTAGACACTGGACTTACATTAGTGAGTAACGGTATAATGACACCAAGCTCTTTATTCATTTTAATGATAATTCTTCAATTGATCCACACGATCGTTATTATAAAATTCGACCTCTTTATGACAAAATCCACATAACCTTGAAGCAATTTGGTATATTTTCTGAAAATATCACCATCGATGAAAGAATGGTAAGATATTTTGGAAGGCACATTTGCAAGATGTTCATGAAAAATAAAACTATAAAATTTGGATATAAATTATGGATGTTAGCATCGTACAATGGATATCATTATTTTATTATCCCTTATCAAAGATGACAGTTCAAGAACTGCAAGAGAAAACCAACAACAGTGTGCTTAACATGTAATGTTGGATTTTGCATTTACTATTTCCCTAAATTTCACCTATGAATCGGCCTAATGAAATGAAAGTGATATTTATTAAATTTTAGTAGTTTATTGGACCGTTGTCCTATTTATAGGACAGCTAATTACTTAAAAAATTAAAAATATTTTTTCAAAATTTTGGTTTTATATACTTAGTTACACCATATTAATGATATGGATGAAGTTTTATTAACTTACAGGAATATTTAGTTTGTGTATTACAATATGGGTTAACACCATGTACTACCGTATGGTAGCAAAAATAAATCTATTTCTCTCCTAAAATTCTATTCAGAGGAGGATGGAGATTATTGTGTTTTATTAGAATAATTTAAAATTGATGAGATATTCATCAGGTTTTGCCAGTTCGAACAAAAAGAAATAGTTCACATTATTTGTGCAATACAAAGGATAGTAATATCGGGATCTACTCTTTAAGTCCATTGTTTGCTGCATGTACACCAGGAAGGCTGACCTACTAGAAATTACCTTAAATAGGAAGGTTAAAAATCGTTTTTTTTTTCCATCAACCTATAATGAATGACATTCAAATCAGAAAACACAATATGGATAAAACAATTTCGTAAAGCTTAATCTGTAGTTTAGGAATATTTGAAACACTCAAGGTACCTTTTCATTTGATATATATTTTTGAAAACTATAGAATTTTTGCCTTAAAGTTTATAATATAGAGTTTTAATAACACATGAAAATTCAAAACTTTCAAACTGAAATACTACTCTGTCTGTATTAAAGAACTATGTATATTTGTTTCCAAAAACAGATATTTTGTACAGAAGTAATTATTTGAAGTACTCTTTCTTTATCTTAATATTTTTCTTTAATGCTTATAACAACGGCATTGTATTCTAAGAACTTGAAATTAAAGTAAACCTCAGAAGTAGCACAGATTTTAAATTCGACATATCTTCTTCCTTTGGAAACTATCGAATTTTTACCTTAAAGTTTATAATATAGAGTTTTAATAACACATGAAAAATCAAAACTTTCAAACTGAAATACTACTGTGTTTGTATTTAAAGAACTGTTTATATTTGTTTCCAAAACAGATATTTTGTACAGAAGTAATTATTTGAAGTACTATTTATTTATCTTAATATTTTTCTCTAATGCTTATAACGACTGTGTTGTATTCTAAAAACTTAAAATGAAAGTAAACGTCAGATGTAGAACATATATTAAATTTGACATATCTCCTTTCTTTGAAAACTATCGAATTTTTACCTTAAAGTTTATAATATAGAGTATTAATAACACAGGAAAATTCAAAACTTTCAAACTGAAATACTACTCTGTCTGTATTAAAGAACTATGTATATTTGTTTCCAAAAACAGATATTTTGTACAGAAGTAATTATTTGAAGTACTCTTTCTTTATCTTAATATTTTTCTTTAATGCTTATAACAACGGCATTGTATTCTAAGAACTTGAAATTAAAGTAAACCTCAGAAGTAGCACAGATTTTAAATTCGACATATCTTCTTCCTTTGGAAACTATCGAATTTTTACCTTATAGTTTATAATATAGAGTATTAATAGAACATAAAAAAATCGAAACTTTCAAATTTATAAATACTACAGTTTCTGTATTTAAAGAACTGTTCATATTTGTTCTGAAAACAGATATTTTGTACAGAAGTAATTATTTGAAGTACTCTTTCTTTATCTTAATATTTTTCTTTAATGCTTATAACAACGGCATTGTATTCTAAGAACTTGAAATTAAAGTAAACCTCAGAAGTAGCACAGATTTTAAATTCGACATATCTTCTTCCTTTGGAAACTATCGAATTTTTACCTTATAGTTTATAATATAGAGTATTAATAGAACATAAAAAATCGAAACTTTCAAATTTATAAATACTACAGTTTCTGTATTTAAAGAACTGTTCATATTTGTTCTGAAAACAGATATTTTGTACAGAAGTAATTATTTGAACTACTATTCCTTTATCTTGATATTTTTCTTTAATGCTTATAAAAGTTGCGTTGTATTCTAAGAACTTAAAATTGCAGTAAACGTCAGAAATATCATACATATTAAATTCAAAATAGCTACATTTATGAAAAATTTATATCATTTATTCCAAAAGGGTTGTTTTTTTTTCTAAAATAGTAGTTTTAAAATTTAATTTTTTCTTTCATTTATGAGATTTAATATTAAAATATTAATATTAAAATCATTTCTATAGATAAGCTCTCTATACAAATTTAGATGAGATTGTTTTCAATGGCAATTTCAATGGTATTTAAAATTATTAAGGAATTAATAAATTCTGTTAATAACCCAGACTAAAATTTATTAGACATATACTTTTTTTCAGCACTTTTATTGTATAGCACTATTCCTGTATAGTCTTCATTAAAATCTAATCTTCTATATGTGTTTAACTCGTGAAAGATGAAACAAAGTACACAACTAATAATAAAGTTAACTCCTTTCTGTACATATGGGGGATAAAAATAAGTTATGTTGGAATTGCATCAGTTGGAATTGAACAGTAAACATCAGAAGTAGCATAAATATTAAATTTATTATATCTACAATTATATAAAATTAAAATCCTTTATGCCAAAAGGCTAGATTTTTTAAAAATATTTTTAAAATTTAATTTTTTCTTTCATTTTAAGATTTAGTATTAAAATATTAATATTAAAATCATTTCTATAGATACTCTCAATATACACTTTTAGATAAGATTGTTTTCAATGGCATTTTCAATGGTATTTAAAACTAAACTATTACGGAATTAATAAATTCTGTTAATAATCAGAGTTCAATTTATTAGAAATTTATATTTAATAAATGTTTTCTTGGACTTTTATTAAAGTTTTAGACTCCTTTAGATTTCCCAAAGATTTCCTTTTTTCCTGTACAGTCTTCATTAAAATCTAATCCCCTATATGTGTTTAACTCGTGAAAGATGAAACAAAGTACACAACTAACATCAAAGTTAACTGCTTTCTGTGCATACAAGGAGTAAAACTTAGTTACGCAGGAATTGCATATATTTGCAACTACTTATCCAAAAATTAACAATATTTTTAAACCACTCCAGGTGTAGAAGACTAATTTAATCTCAATAAAGGTGTTTCTAGACATGAAACCTGAATTAATTGCTTTATATTTATATAAAGGATAAAAATTAGATAAAAATACACACATTTGAAGATATTTATTCTTAAATTAGCGATAGTGCTAAAAATCTTCAACCATTATTGGAAAGGACTGATTTAATCTGAATAAAAGTTTTTCTAGGCATTAAGAGAAGATTTTTTAGTGAAACAGAATGAGGTCACCAAATGTAGTTTGAAAAATTATAGCCTCTAATGCTACAAAATGTGTTTTGGATCAACACTTAACCACTTCCTTTGTTGTTCAGGAAAGTTATTAATGAAAGAAAGAGAAAACCTTTTAAAAAAGGAAACCGCTCTACAAGTCTCTTTTAGCTGTATAACATTGAATATATAACTAAAATTTAATAGAAAATATTAAGTAATAATATGCGAACTTTAAATTAATTACCAGTTACCTAAGTTCAACTTTCAACACATGTAAATGTGGAATTATGTGTTGATTATGTGTTTATGTGTGATTATGTGTTTTCCACATGGAGTTTTAAGTTTTTCTCAGTATTTTCATTTATTTTTTCTTGTTAGAGGAAAAAATATTTGAGATAGTTTTGTTATATTTTCTTTAATGAGATGATGGAATAATACAACGTTTTTACAATATGTTGTTTGCAGTTAGAAAGTTTTGCGATCGTACGCACTGACGTAAAACTGAATTAACCACACAAATAACTATTTAAAATTTTTAAAATTAAACTGTAACTTCCCTTTTAAACTTTTGTAAATTTTTAAATTACAGCTTGTGATTTTATTCATGTTCCTAAAAAAGATTTACTAGATATTCATAGAGTAAATAAACATAAATATGTGCTATTTAGACTATTAAAATTGTTTCAATTTAGGAAAAAAAATCTGAATTTTATTAAAATTCGGTGTATTCGCATAACAGTATATAGAATAAATTTTTAAGAAGTTGTTGAAACGGTTGCCACATATACAAAAATATATTTCTAAATAATATTAACTCTAAATTAGAATAAAATATTTAAGAGTTAAAAATAAAAATTTTTAAATTGACTAAATATTTAAAACAACACCGAGTTAAAATCATTATAGCCCATTAACTACCAAATTCATTTTTTTATATATAAATATATTTTTGAATGCAAAAAAAAACATAGGCGATTAATGTTTACAAAATAGTTATATAAACATAAGAATTAAAAATTAATTCCAATAGTGAGATAATTTTGAATTGTATGTAAATGATTGCATAATGTTATACGTATTTATGAGAGCCAATGAACATGAAATCTAGTATAACATTTTCTATAAACTTCCTTTGTTTTTCATCATCTGGTCTTTCCTTTATGATACACTTCGGAATTTTTCGGTACTTTTATTAAAACTCAGTTATAATGTAGTTTTTTTCCTTTGATTTGTTGCTGTAAGTGTAACAGATTCTGATAGGTTTTAAGCACATACATTTAATAGCACTTATATATTACTTGAACAGCACATAGACGTATATATACTGGAATTTATAGTTCAAAAAGTTAAATTTAAATTCAATAAAGATTTGTGATTAGCTCGCTACGAAAACATCAACCAGAGTGACTCTAGTGGTTAGACTTCAAAACTGTAAAATATTACATCAGTATTCTGTCACATCAAACACCACTGTTCATTTCTTCATATCTATTCCCAATTGTAGTGCAAACAGCAAAATATATCTTAAATAAACTTGAGAACCATTTACATTTTCAAGCTATTTGGTCAGCCAATTTTTTCAGTCTTGATTTTATGATATTCACAAAATCTTGAGGAAAGAGTTTTCCATTTTTAAAAAAATTATAAAATATTCATTTGTCAAACATATAGGTTATAAAAAGTCTCATTTACATAAAAATTCTAGACAAATGTGAAATATAAATGCATATTTTAAAATTCCATGTACAAGTTTATTTACACATCAAGTAAAATATAACAAAAAATGTAAAAATACATTACATGTAAAAATATAACTAAATAAACAAAAAGTTAGATATTATGGAGGCGCAAAATAAAAAAAAAATTAGGATCCCTATATGGGCCACCAGAAGGAAATGAGTTATTAAGATTGGTATTTTGATTTATGTATATAATATATGTGTCTTAAAACTTTAATATTTATAAATAAAAAATTTAACGAAAATACTTTGTAGTGTTGTAACAAATTTCTTTTTTTCTATATTTCTATATTACAAAGAGTATATTAAATAGAACTAAATAATAATTATTAGATAACATTTTAGAAAACTAGCTACGAATTAAGATTATAAAAGAACTTATCATCATTTCGTGCTATTTTTCATAGGTTAATAGATGTTTTTTAAAAATTTGTAATTTTAATATATACATTTATTTTAATAGATAAATAATTACCCATGTTTGAATAAGAAATGCTTTTTTTAATGAGCAAAGCAATTGTTTTATCATTGCACGCAACTGTAACGAAAAAAAATACATACTAAAAATTAATTAAGAAAGAGTAATTCAATTTAGAATGAAATGATTTAAACTAAATGAGAAAAAAAGAGATAGTGATACTTTATATTGTTTCGAATATATAAATCTTCTTCAACTACTTTTAAAGTATTTTAAATATTTTAGATAATAATAATAATAATAATAATAATAATAATAATAATAATAATAATAATAATAATAATAATAATAATAATAATAATAATAATATTTTTTTAATAAATGAAATCGTCCTTTGAATTCTGTATTTAACGAAGTGGTGCTTTAAATCCGGTAATAAAATATATAAGAAAATATTAACAGTGTATTCAAAGAAAATATAACTTCGAGATTAAATTTATTTATTTATTTTTAAAATGCCAAACAATTAACACCTAAACCATTAGTTTATGAGCTCTCCAATATTTTTAACAATACCTTCTTACTGAGTAAGTAAACACAATAAGGGCTACTCCAATCTTTCTTGGAAAAATTAGAACAGCTCTCTCTTCCCCAAAATTCTCCATCTTTTATTCGTCGCAAATTGAACCATATATTGTTTCAGAGTTTTCTGAAGAGTCAGCCTATGAGATTAAACAAAAGCAACAAAATCGGGATGAAAAATAAAGTTAGAATTTCAGTATGAGACAAAGTTATTTAAAATTATTTAATAGTTTTTTTCACTCTCCTCTATGCAACCAATTCTGACCGTTGAAAGATTTTTAACGCTATATTATGAGAAAGCCCACCTAACTTTGTATTCGTAAAAGTTTTAAGTATTTGAATAGTGAAAAAAAAATAGACCAGACCACCCCGTTAGAGGTAACCAAATATCAACTTGTGATTACAAAATCAACAGAAGCGGATATGTCAAGATATGCTTTGATACGAAACGATCTTTCTAGGGTCGAATAATGAAAAAATGGTAAGGCGCTGTCCTTATGTGCGTTCGTTCTTAGGATGGAATCCTACTGCAGGTATGGATGTTCATTGTAAATTGGAATCATATTTAAGCTATAGGTATAGGTTTCATTAGTCTAGTGTTCTAAAAAAGTAGACTGCTAAAAAATATATATATATATTTTTAAGGTAACTATGCAGACAAAAGTGAACTTCAAGCTAGGGGGCAATTCAGCTTGAGCCTGTACAGTTACAGTTTTTCGAATTTGTATATAAGATTATTATAATATCTAACTAGAAACCTATTTTTTACAAACACTTACATGTATATTTTTATAAGTATTGTATATACATATAAATATATGTATAATAGTGCATATGAAATTATGAGTTGAATAATTTAAACTGTATTATGAAATTCAAGAAAAATTGTGGTCGTCCAATATTTTTTTTAAAAATAGAAATGACACAAATAGTCTTTCTGTGTACCGTTGCACCCGCAAAAGAAATAATATTTAAAAAGCTGTTTCCACACTAAAAGATACCTTATCTTGAGTCTACACTCTTTTCCTAATTTGCTATTTGTATTTAAAGCTATTGTAACATCTAACTCCTAACCTCAATTTTTACATATGCATATAAATGTACGATATGCATATTTTCTATATAGGTTGTTCATATGCATGAAAAGATATTTAACCCTCTGAGTGGCCACATCGAGGAAAAAGTGTCCAAAAATACGCTAAAGGTTTACTCTGTCAGTGGCCAAAGCGTTCTATGATTTTTTCCTTCACTCTTTGTCTACTAGAATGGAATACGGGAAATCCACCCTCGTTATTGTCCCTTTACTTCCGGTTATAAATAAAAAAATAAATAAATATATATATATATATATATATATATATATATATATATATATATACATATATATATATATATATATATATATATATATATATATATATAGAGAGAGAGAGAGAGAGAGAGAGAGATAGATAGATAGATAGATAGATAGATAGATAGATATTATAGATTGTTAATTTTTAAAACACATAAAGATCGTCCAGTCTCGAAGATCATCCCATAAGAAATAATTGATTCTAAAAGCACAAATAAAAATATTCTTTGAGACACTTATTTATATTTTTTTACGAAAGACATCCAAGATATTTAAGTGGTGCAGTTAGAGATACATCTGTTACCTCAAATGAACTTCGAATTAGAGATTTATAAAGCCATGAAAAGCTATCAGCGTCTTTGGGCCTGAAGTCGTAGGGCTGCATCCCTCAATAAATTAGTCAAAGAGGGGTGAAGTTCTTATACAATCGACTTACCCTCCTACCGCAAAACTCCACGGGGCAAAGCACTGGCAAAAATGTATATTACATCTATTTTCAGAGCGTTTTTAGAGATCGAAAATTGTACATGACAACCGCTTTGAAGATATTATCGGTTTGGCGGAATTGTACGTGCGAACCGCTTAGAGGGTTAATGATGTGATAGAAATTCAGATAATAAACTAACATAATATTTTACATTTAAAACATTTACTGATTCGTTTAAACAAATTGAACTTTAACATTAAGAAAATTATTGCCAAGGTTAATAAAGTTTTGAAGGAAAAATGATCCCGATAGAGACAGAACAATGTCTAAAATCATTTTACTAAAGAACCTCAAAAATGACAGGTTTTATAATTATTTAAAGTTATTTGTCATTTGTAATAAAGTCCATAGGTAATTAAACGTTTTCATTTCAAAATCATAACACTATTTAACGACACATGTTAAAGTTATGCAGTATTTGCATTTTAACTTCTTTGGGATTATTTTTTATTATGATATTTTTGCCGCAAAACAACAGCTCCCATATTTGTGTTACCTTTAATTAACCCCTACTAAAGAATATGTCACATTTAATAAAGGAAACGCAAATATATACAAAATGCATAGGGAATTTATTATACAATTTAGGTTAATAAATTTTCATTAAGCATGACATAGTCAAGATATGAGTTTTGAATAATAATTTCACATTTTACGATTGTGACATAACAGCATTTTTTCCCTATACATTTCAAACAAATCGCAATGTTAGTTCTTACCCAATGATATTTCTAACTCCTTAAGTAGGCTCATTTTTTTTGTACATAATCGAAATAAAAATAAAAAAATTGCATGCATAAGAAGTTGAATCCACATAAGTTTTTACTTATAAGATAAATAATAGCTTTGAGTTCAAAATATACAAGAAATGTGCATTTATAAATAATGTATACATCAAATTTTCTGTTTATTAAACAGCTAGGACGTGCGCTAGACCGTGAAAGCCTGGTGCAACTTTTCTAAACAAAATACCAACAAAATTGCTTTTGATGATGAACAGAAAATTTGTATTGCCAAATATCCCCTACATAATAATAGACTAATTTATCTGTCCGTGTGTCCTCGAATTTATGAAGAGGTTGTACCTAGAATGGGAGAGGCATCCATATTTGATTTTTGATTGAAATCCCATCCCTTCTCCCCTTTTCTAGCATTTAATGCCATTGTTTCAAGCCCGATATTCCCCAGTTAAGAGCAGGTGATTAAATTTATCAATTTGTCACATAATAAATAGGTAAAAATAACATTTTCTTCGCATTATGACGTCATTCCTTTAACCATCTCATTTAATCATTTCTTATTTTAAATTATTTAAATTTCGTCTGCTTTATTTTCGTACTTTTTATCACTGAACTTAGATATGACGTAAATAATTTTATTTTATATTTGGCTAAAATAATAGATTAGGTACATATGTGATAGTTTTAAATTTAATCATCGATTATTTTTTGTTTCAATGAAAATGTTATCACTATTATTAACAAAAAATTGTATCTATCTCCAGGGTTTAGTGGGAATGATAGTTTCATTTCTTTACTTCCATCAATTACTCTGGCAAAACAGTTGGAAAGTTCTTACCGGTAATTTCAACTTAGCTAAGAAAAACTTTTAATTATATTTCTAAATGAATTCAACGAGATTTTAATCTGCCTTCACAGTATCGGAAGACTTTAGAGGAGTTTGAAGATAAAAAAAATTATTGAGCGTGTACCAAATAATTCTCAGCCAAAAAACAAACCACTCTTTTATGAGTCATATTGTACTTCACAGCTCTGAAAAATTAAAAAAAAATAATGATCTCATCATATGACGGGCTATATGCTAGTACTTTATTAAAAGTTTAAAATATATTTCGGATTATTTGAAATATTAATTTTTTAAAGTATTTTGAAATGTAGATTTTTTTTTATTATCATTCCGGAAGAGTCCAGAAGTCCAAACATGAGACACACAAGTTAAAAACTGAAATCACATGTTTATATTTCATTATTGTTTGATCAAACAATGATGTGTTTTGATAGGTTCTCTCCTGTGACCACAAAAACTAAGTAAAAATGCAAAAGTTTATGCGCAAGTACTAGGTTTCTGGTGATCACTTTATGAGAAAAATATTCAGAAAAAATTGCGGAAATGTGTGTTATTGGGGTCTAGAGGATTTATAAGAAAGTTACTGAAAATTTGGGAAGTTAATTTCTAATGGATGATTTTGTGTGGAATGTTTTTATAACGATCGTTCCTCGGAAGCTCCGCGTGCGTCCTCGCGTGTTAATTATGCATGTATTTATATCGCAAAAATAAACCTGCTTACAAGTATCTCAGAAATATCATTGCTTAAGACTTAACATTTTCTTTTGTTTTAACAATACAGAAAGAAATAAAGTTAAGATATAATTTTAAAATGTAAGTTATTAATTAAAAATGCAGACTTCAAATATGTCTTGTTTATACAAAAAAGTTATATCCTAATTTATGCGGATTACTGATTGTGTTTTGCATATATTATCCTTTCATTTATTGATGGGACAAATTATTTAGTAAGGGATAATTAATTGAAACAGAAATTTTAGGGCTGTTGTATTATGATAGAAAAATAATAATTAAAAAACATTGCAAAAGCGATTAAAGTAAAAAATATAAAAATTTTTAAGAATAAATCTAATGAGTAGCAAATTGAAACCAAGTAAGTATATACTTATAAGTTGAGTAAAAGGTTTGAATGGAAAACAAAGAAATGTACATCTAAGATTTAAAATTTGTTTGTTCGTAGTACAAAAACAAAGCACAAATAATCATATTATTTTATTTAACTGAGTCCTACAAAAGAAATAACTATGTTAAAAAATTCTTAATATTGTCCATTATTTTAAAGATATATCTATCGTATTCAAAAACTGCAGTTCACATTCTTATGTAATATCAATACATTTTTCTAATATGCTGGCAAAATAAAGATTAATTCTTTAATGGACTAGAGTATTTTTAGGATTAAGATCTATTTATGATCCAGAAAAGCTTTCGCTCAAACAATCTTCTTACGTAAAATAATCCCCGGAGTTGCACCATGAAAAAACTGAAACTGACAGAGCATAAATTGTACCTTCATTATGCCATCAAAAATTGAATGATAATAGAGACTACTTATGTGTTCTTTTAACGGCAAAAAGAATTTTTTTATAATTCCCGTCATTTTGTTTTACAATTAACTGACGACTCTAACTTTATAAGTGTAGGTTAATTAATAATTAGGTGAAAGGTTTTTAAAAATTTGTATTATTATTGGCTATCTATTTAATAATTATCACACCTAAAAAAAAAAAAAAATCGAGGCATTAGAAAACTTTTTGAAAGCGATTGTATTCTTGAATTTTTCTCTTTGTAAAAGGATAAATTTCACTTGTAAAACGTTTATAATATTTCAACTAAAATATTGTATAAATAAAGTGCGAATTATTATCGCTTTAAAGTACTTCTGCATGTTTACAAGCATTTACCCGTCTCCGTATTTAAAATATTTTGCAATTTACAATTCATTGGTACGTTTTATAATAAAGGGTTCAACTGTATCATAATATATTTAATTTTATACACATATTTATAACTTTTTTTTACATTTTGAACTTAACTGTTAAAAGTATATATATATATATATATATATATATATATATATATATATATATATATATATATATATATATATATATATATATATATATATATATATATATATATATATATATATATATATATATATATATATATATATATATATATATATATATATATATATATATATATATATATATATATATATATATATATATATATATATATATATATATATATATATATATATATATATATATATATATATATATATATATATATATATATATATATATATATATATATATATATATATATATATATATATATATATATATATATATATATATATATATATATATATATATATATATATATATATATATATATATATATATATATATATATATATATATATATATATATATATATATATATATATATATATATATATATATATATATATATATATATATATATATATATATATATATATATATATATATACATATATATATACATATATATATATACATACATGCATATATATATATATATATATATATATATATTACTTATTCTATATAAATAAATTTAACGTATTTACTGCCTCTTTGAATGTAAATTATACCACAATTATGCAAGCTCTAACTAATTAACAAGGGAGGCTATTTATCGCTGAGATTTGTTTTATTGCTAGAAATACATTTTTTTTTTAATTCACGAATGTTTCAAAATAGCTGTAGATACCAGCATAATTTTATAAGAGTTCGCCAATTAATAATAAGGTTAAAGATTTTAAGAATAATATAATATATTGGCTACCTAATAAATTTTCTTCCCAATATCAATTCAAATCAAAAGTTTTTGAAAGTAATTGGATTCCTCAGTTATTTCTCTTTGTAAAAGAGTATATTTTACATAAATCCTATCTATAATATTTCAACTAAGTATATGTCTATATAAAATGTGTATAATTTGTGTGGTAAAGTAGTACTATTACATAATTATCCTTTTTTATTTTTTTCTCTATTTTAAAAACTGTTTCTCTATTGTTAGTACCTTTATGAATTCAACGAAAACATCCTAACTCATGAAACTTTATTCAATTAGTTATATTAAATTAATATTCAATTTAAATCTCAAATGTATTTACATTTTGCTTATTCTACAATTTATTCTTAAATTTATAAAGTATTCTTTTTAAATAAAAAGGAATTATAAAGTGACTGCAATATATCAGCTGTAAAAAGGTTTGACTCAAAACGTGATACTGCTATCTAATTGACTTGACTGATATAATTGAAAATTAAATAAAAACTGAAAAGTTATAATGCAGTTAAAGGATTAATATTTATAAGAAGAAAAAGGAAACCTCATATTATAAAATTTTATATAATAAAATTTAGTAAACTAACACTATAAATAAAATAACCAACATTTATCGTAAATCAACCTCTTTTAAAAGAATGGTTTACATTTTTCAATCACTCTTTTATTTTTTGTACTAATATTTTTAAATTACAATTATAAACAAAATTTCAACTACATATTGTAATTAATCCCTTGCCTATGACACTCGAAATCATCCCGTGAAACGCAAATTCACAAAATTAAGAAAGCCTGACTTGAGTTCGGGCAAAAGTAAAACGGAATTTCAATTTCGTGAAGATATTTTTTTGTACTAATATTTAATATAATTTATAATTATAAACAAAATTTAGATACGTATCGCAATTAATCTTTTGTTAAATAATTTATTGATATCAATTAATATAATAATATATAATTAATTATATAATAATAATAATAATAATAATAATATAGAAATAATATATAATAATATGTAATAAGAATATAATAATAATAAATAATAATATATAATAATATAATAATAATAATAATATATAATTAATTTATTATAATCAATTTGCCTGTGACCCTCGAAATCATTTCGGGAAATCAAATTCACTAATTTTGGAAAGCCAGACTTGAGTTCGGGCAAAAGTGTAAAAAGGTATTTTTTTGTGTTATTTTAAAATTACAATTATAAACAAAATTTCAGATTTCAAAA
>CM063510.1:71686464-71693964 GCA_032207245.1 Pardosa pseudoannulata
TTAGGATACATTTTAGTAATTTATTCATTATGTTCAGTCAATAAACAATTCAACAAACCCAAAAGGTAATTTAGCAATAAATTCAAATAACAGCCGTCAAAGAATCTTTATATTCTAGAAACATAAAGAAATAATAATTTTACTTCGAACGTGCTAAGCTCCGCTTTTACATCGGCATCATCTACACTGCAGTGTATAAGGCACTAATATTCATTTTTAAAAAGCTATGACTTTGCATATACCACTCTACTATGATGCATTTTCCTGAGCCAAAAGGCGATGTATACATGGTATATTGTGACAACAACAAAATTGGTTTAGGATACATTTTGGTCATTCTTTCCTTATGTTCAGACAATAAATAATTCAACAAACTCAAAAGGTAATTTAGCAATAAATTCGAATAATAGAGCTCGAAGAATCTTTATATTACAGAAACATAATGAAATAATTTTACTTCAAACATGCTAAACACCACTTTTATATCCACATGCAAACATGTACAATTAATAATTTAGTTTTTTTCCACCCTTATGCTCTAATATTCAGTTTTTAAAAGGACGTTTTGTCATAAAAACCTCTATAATGATGAACGTGCGTCGCCCAACAGATGATATATTCATGGCATGCTATAGAAACTACAGAATTCATTTATAATATACTTTTGTAATATATGCATTATTTATATATAAAAGATGCAATAAAATAAAAAAAATATTTTAAGGACAAAGTGGGACAGCAATGACCAACGAATCAAATGTTCCAGAGACATTATAAAAAGACCTTTTTATTTGAAACCTGCTAAGTGCGGTTTTTGCTTCAAAATTGCAACCATGTGGTAGCATGAGCAGAATTTACTTATAGCCTCAAGCCGTGATATTGATTTTTACTAAGTGATTATTCCGCATGTGCACCTTTACGTGATGATACATATGCGTAAAACCCCAAGTGAAGATACAAATATTCTGCGTTATCATTGTAGGACAATTAAAAGATTTCTATACCAAATCTAGATAAAATATGAGCTCTATAAATTTACCAATTTATTGACGTACATTTTTGTCATTACATACATATAAATAACTGCCATTAAATGAATTAAATATGCATATATGGTTATGACTATCAATTACAATATTTTCTTTTTAATTAGAAAAGCAGAAAATGAACAAATAATTTAAAAAATTATCTACTTTAAGCACATCTTTAACTCACGGAAAAAAATACTGACATTTACAACATAAAATTTAATACATCATTTATTCACTATTTTAGACAGGTGCCTAAATTTTACATTCATTGTCTGATACATGTGTATCACACAATAAAATATTTTTAAAGTAAGTACTTTTGAATAAATATATTTTCATATATACCTAGCTCTAAATATAGCAAAAATTCTCCAGATATCTTGACATAAAGTCAAAGAATTTTCACGGTACTCTAACTCATCTTAACTGTTTGATACTTAGAACCGCGATATATTTGTTAAATTTAAATATTTTTTTTTCATTCATAATTAAGTTGATACCCTAATAGATGATTTTTTCCTAAACATTTTGTATGTAAAATTGAAATAAAAGTAAGTACTTTTGAATAAATATATTTTCATATATACCTAGCTCTAAATATAGCAAAAATTCTCCAGATATCTTGACATAAAGTCAAAGAATTTTCACGGTACTCTAACTCATCTTAACTGTTTGATACTTAGAAATGTGACCTGTGACGTTTTTGTTAAATTTAAATATTTTTTTTTCATTCATAATTAAGTTGATACCCTAATAGATGATTTTTTCCTAAACATTTTGTATGTAAAATTGAAATAAAAGTAAGTACTTTTGAATAAATATATTTTCATATATGCCAAGCTCTAAATTTAGCAAAAATTCTCCAAATATCTTGACATAAAGCCAAAGAATTTTCACGGTACTCTAACTCATCTTAACTGTTTGATACTTAGAACAGTGAAAAATTATGTTTTTGTTAAATTTAAATAATTATTTCATTCATAATTAAGTTGTTACTCTAACAGATGATTTTTTCCTAAACATTTTGTATGTAAAATTGAAATAAAAGTAAGTACTTTTGAATAAATATATTTTCATATATGCCAAGCTCTAAATTTAGCAAAAATTCTCCAAATATCTTGACATAAAGCCAAAGAATTTTCACTGTACTATAGCTTACCGTAACTGTTTGATACTTAACTGTGGCCTGTGATGTATTTGTTAAATTTAAATAATTTTTTTATTCACAATTAAGTTGATATCCAATAGATGAATTTTTCCTAAACATTTTGTTTGTAAAAATGAAATAAAAAATTTTAGTATTTAGGAACCTGAAATATGCAGCTTCTCCTATTTTCATTTTGAAATAATGTAAACACTTTGAAATGGGCTTCCTAACTGTTTGCACCACTTTTTCCTGGACAACGTAGGTCTAGAATTCTGGAAAATATTGATTTTTCTCCTTTCTTTTTTTTTTCCTGGAAAAATTACATATGTCTTTTAAACTGAACATCAGTGCCTTAAAAGCTCCATATCTTATTTTAAATATTATATTTCTTATCTGATATAGGAATATTTTTATTCGTTTCTTTTCAAATTCAAATATATCACAGCTTCTTTTAAAACAAAACTGAATTTTATTTTTTCTTAAATTATTTACATATAGTACTTGCAGAATGATAAGCGCTATCGTAAATTATATTTAATTCCTGGTCATGTACTTCATCAATAATTAATACCTATACTAAAAAAATGATTTTGACACCTCTTAACTTATACGACTACAAGGGTTGAAACTTTAATAGTGGCAACTGTTTATTTACATCGAATACAAAATTGATTCATGTCACCATGTTTTACAGTCCTTCTATATAGCAATCAGCATTGTGTATAACCCGTTTTCAACGATGTGGAAGTCGCAGAACACCTGTAGCAGCTCTTGTTCTGTTGATAGTTCGAATGTACTGGTCTATTTCCGCAAGAATCTCTGGAACAGTTCTAAAGCGAATGCCACGAAGTGGTTTCTTTATCATACGAATTAAATGACAAGGCCTTAGATCTGGGGAGTATGTTTGATAGTAAAGCACTTCTCAGCCCCATCGATCAAACAAATTAGTCACAGTTTTCTCAGTATGTGGCCGAGCATTGTCATGCAGAATGGTAGGGCGTTCTGCAGGAACTGCAGAATTTTTCTCATGCTTAGGCGTTCCTTCAGAATGGGAAGCACAATCTTATGCGCAAATCCTGTGTTTCGGACCAACTCACAAATCGTTTGGCATCGATCACTGTCCATTAGTGCGGCAACAGCATGCACTTCTGCATCGCTGACACTAGGACGACCTGCCGGATGCATGTCTGCCACATTTTACAGTCCTTCATTCAAGGCTTTTACCCATCTTTCTACAGTTCTGTAAGCAATGTAGATTTCTCGGAAGCCTCTTTAATCCCTAGATTACATTGTAATGATGTACGACCTCTGGCACATTGAATTTTTATCCATTTTCGTTGTCCTTGTTTTGAAAACATCCTAACAACACTTTAAACCTCAAGCTAATACAAGTATCAGTTCTTCGCTTCACTCTGCATTTGTATGACGTAGGAAGCAAGAGTCCTTTTGCTGAGAGGTAAGATAGGTATGTAACTCACGTTGCTATACACGACATTCTTTGGTTTTGTTGCGTTGCATTTTTACAGCAGTGTTGACACTATTAAAGTTCCAACCCTCGTATTATATCCTACTTCTTTTATTTTGTATGCAACATCAGTATTATCATTTGCACAGTCTTCTTCATTGAATATTTCCTTTTTGAAATGTCACCATGTTATGAGTAAAGTTCATAAACCCGAAGAGTTAATCTTTAGTTTAGACACATTTCGTTACATAGAAATTTTGTTATAATTCACAATTGCAATACGTCTTTTAATCCATGCCAGACAATAATAAACGACGAAAACTTAAATTATTCTGTACATTAGCAGATTTTACTTTTGGTTTCTAAACTTCACTTTAAAGCATTTTTTCAACTGCTTCAACAAACCGATATTTTTGGCTTCATAGTTGCAGATCGGTACTGACAGTAGCTGTTAAATTGATATGTTTCATTTTGTAGAGTACGAGTTATAGCTAGATGATATTATCGTGTTATAGGAAATACACATGTACGTCCATACAGATGTAAAGAGAAAATTTGTGAAAATAAGTTTAGCAATTGTCAAAACGTGTATATAATGTTTTAAGATTAAAGTTCTCTGAGAGTAGATACAGACGTAATGATACAATTTATCAAAATCCATGCCTGAATGGTTTATATGTGTATTTTCGTTAAAATCTGAATTTTTAAATTTGTTTCATTACAATGCATCATTCTATTATGAACAAGGATGTAAATCAGTTAATAATAAACATATTTTAAATTTCAGAAAATTTTATTTATTCTTATCTAGAAAAGACGATATTTATTCATTTAAGAAATAACTGCTATATCTTTGAACAATACATTTAATTAAAACTAAAATTTCTAAAACCATTCTTAAAATCTTAAAATCTTTTTGAGATTTTAAAATGATCTTATTGTTGCTCTTTACTTTATTGAGCTTATTCAAGCTTATCACACAAAACTCTGCTTGCACTGTCAGATGTGTCTAAAATTATAATTTTTACTGACAGACAGTAAATAACAATAAAAATTGATTATCACAAATATGCTTAAAATCTATAACTACCCAATTTTTAACTTTTTTTCATTCACAGTTTTATTTTACCTATCGTGGAAAGCCGTATAAAAATTTACAATTTTATCTTAAATTCAAATTTTTAATGTACGGCTTTCTATAAGAAACAAACATGGTTTAAAACCATTAAAAATTTTCACTTATAAATAAAGTTATATATACACTTAAATTTTGAAATTAGAGATGTAAATTTTGAATGTATATGTAGAATGCTTAGAATGATAACTTTTGACAATGAAAAGTTAGTTGATTAGACAATATACTTAAAAGAGTATAAAGAAATATGAATAAAAATGTTTAAATTAAATAAAATTGACTAATAAATGATTAATTTAAAGTCTTTGTTTACCTTCCCACTAAAATTAAAATACTGAACTATCTTGGACGAAATGTTTTCCTCGGATTTTTATGATACCAAAATTTAATGGTTGCAAAATTTGTATGTGTAGTATTATATGTTTACGACAAGCTAAAACTTTTGTGACGTAACACACCACAGAATTCAAAGCCTCAAATATATGTCAGAGTGGATATCAGAGGTCTCAGTTATATAAATCGTTGACTGCAATAAAATCAGAACTAAAATGCATAGATTTGTAGTAAAGCATAACAATTTCCTGAAGTCTTCATAAATTATATTTTCAGCTCTGTATAATATCGATATCTGTGTAATATATGTGTAAGATTGTTGTGAAAGAAAGATCTTCTGAAATACTTGGAAATAGGATAAAAATTTTAAAGATTTTGTTTAAAATTCTTTGACTGCCGCTTAACCTTTTAGCCTTCCTTTGATGAATTATAAGTACTATTACAATATATGTTTATTAATTTTCTGTACATTTAAAAACTTATAAATATTTTCAGTTATGTATAATATAGATATCTGTGTGCTATGTGTGTAAGATTGTTATAAAAGAAAGATCTTCTGAGATACTTGGAAGTATGATAAAAATATTTAAGATTTTGTCCCAATTTCTTTGACTACCACATAACCATTTAGCATTACTTTGATGAATGAAAAGTTCTATTACAAAATATGTTTTATTAATTTTCTGTACATTTAAAAACTATTAAATATTTTCAGTTATGTATAATATAGATATCTGTGTGATATATATGTAAGATTGTTTTAAAAGAAAGATCTGCGGTACTTGGAAATGTAATAAAAAGTTTTAAGATTTTGTCCCAAATTCTTTGATTGCCATTTTCTGTACATTTAAAAACTGTAAAATATTTCATTTGTGTATAATATAGATATATGAGAAGATATTGAAATCCTACGGTGTCTAATTCTTTTTCAGTCATGCTGCACAGATAAATTACGCGTTAATGTGAACATTTTTGTTACTACAGTTCAGCAACCAAAAGGAGGTGGTGCACATCTAGATATTATTGTAGTCCTACATAAAATTTTCGCCCCTCTAAGGTAAGTAGTTTTTGAGTTATAGGAAATACACATGTACGTCCATACAGATGTAAAGAGAAAACTTGTGAAAATAAGTTTAGCAATTGTCAAAACGTGTATATAATGTTTTAAGATTAAAGTTCTCTGAGAGTAGATACAGACGTAATGAGGATATTATGATTGTTATAAAAGAAAGATTTTCTGAGATACTTGGAAATATGATAAAAAGTTTTAAGATTTTGTCCCAATTTCTATGACTGCCACATAACCATTTTGTCTTACTTTGATAATTTAAAAATGCTATTACAAAATGTTTTATCAATTTTCTGTGCATTTAAAAGCTATTACATATTTCACAAATAGTTTTTTAATTTAATGATATCTTTAATATACTTTGTTATAATAAACAATGTCTTTTTATTTAATTCATTTTCTTTAAAAACTTTCAAAATCAATAATACAATGTATTGAACGAATATTTCTTATCTGATAGAGTCAAGATTTTGATATTTCGATACCAAGGTAGAAATAGCCAAACAGCGTATGTAATTACTTAATAATTTGAATATCTCCTACAAATTTTGATTTATGTTTAACATCATTCTCTAACAGAAAAAAAACACATAAATATGCAGCTATTTTATCTCAAGATGTAAATATTTTTTTCAATTAAATTTCTCGTGATTTACATATTCTTAAGCTGATGCTTGAAGAAGAAGAAATCTCATTCTAGAATCTATCTATCTTCAAAGTGCTTTATGTTCTTTCTCCAGCCGAGGCCATTTTCCTCACACTTGGCTTGGCTTATCGCACACTTAATATATGTTTTCGAAGTCTCTACAATTTCATTCTTACTCCCCTTTTTTTCCTCCGAAAACCGGTCTAAGCACCCAAGTCTTGATTGATGATACGTTTATCGGCTCGTTAATCTGTGTTGGTGTCTAAGTGCTACGACGCGATTCTCAATATATGTGTAAGTCAACAACTTCTTCGGACTTGCTGTTCAGATGGCAGTTCAGATAAAAAAAAATATTTTAATCGATACGTTTTTAAAAGTTTTTCAGATCTTTGCAGACCGATGCTTTAGAAGCCCAACATTAAAGAATATTGTTTCTTTTTTAGTGAATCCATTAGAGTTGAAAGCAGTTTGTGTCCTTTTATCCTATAAGACTACATACTGCCTTTAAATTTTTTGCTTTTATTCAGTGGAATTAAAAATTTCAAATATAGAAAAGAACTAGTTTACACACAACACACAAACTCATATATATATATATATATGTATATATATATATATATATATATATATATATATATATATATATATATATATATATATATATGTATATATAT
>CM063510.1:71701464-71703964 GCA_032207245.1 Pardosa pseudoannulata
GGAATTGTAATAAAAATATCTACAGTCCTAAATACTTTTAAAAATTAATATTTCATCAAATAACCCGAAGTATATTTTAAACTTTTAATAAAGTTTTTTTGGTAATAAAAATTTTCTGTTCGTCAACAAAAGCAATTCTGTTGGTATTAGGTTCAGAAAAGTTGCTCCGGGCCTATGAGACACGTGTTACTCTCGTGTTAATTCTAATGTACCTCTGGGACACTCAAGTCTTCGAGGGTTAGCAGTGAAAATGTATGCAACTGAGTTATAATATACATAATCTGTCTAATGAGCGTAAAGTTGACAGTTGATATTGAAATGAATTAAGTCCTCATTTGTAAATACAGCAAAAAATACCTCTAATCAATCTAATGTTCCCCATATTATTTTTACAGAAATTTGATCATTATAACATTTCAGCATTGGCAGATAAATTCATCAAAACTGAATGTCATGTTTCATTGTAAACTTTCTTTCAAATAACAATCGTGTAATATAAACTAATTTTGTAATATAAACTGATTTTTTCAATTTTATAAGTTTTGAAAAACTCCTATATTAATAAATGTAAGCTTTAATAATGTTGGAAATTACTAGTTGAAATAACCGTAATAAGTAAAATTAAATACCAACTTTTTTATTTTGTATTAATACTACATCTGTCAAAATATAAATCATTCTAGAAGGTAAATTCTTAGTTCAGAAAAATATTGCGGAATGCAAAACCAATATATATAAAGCACACATAAAGTGAAATGAAACACAGGGAGTTGTTTAGGTCTTTTGAGCAAATAATTTACTTAATACCAGAGCAAATCAGTCTGCTTGGTAAGTCAAAGAAGGTTTAAAGAGAATTTAACCTCTTAATGCACAGTTTTTTTAAATGAAGACCGGAAAAATATCCATTTATTTTATGTAAAAAACACAATTTAGAAAGTAGAATTTAGAAACAATATACATATTTATATATTTTTTACATAAATAAGTAAGTGTTATAGCTTACATTCCCATGAAAATAATAAATATCAATAAAATGTTTTTTTTTTGCCTTCAGATTGTTATTTTCAATTCTGGATTGCATTTGAGTGTAAAAAATTATAGCAACATAAAGTACAACACCACTTGAATTATCTCGAGTGTGCACAGTTTAGCCAGTTTAGCGCGCTCGAGTTAACTCGAGATTGCACTTTAGTGGGTTAAATTTAAAGAGATTATACGTATATCAGAATTAATCTTTATATTACTATGCCATTTCTTGTAATTTTTTTTCTCATACAACGATCACGACCTTATTTATCAATAATTTTAATAGAATGGAGAACAATTCAAAGAAAAATTAACATTATATCAATGTTAATCTTTCTTTGATGTGTGTAAACT
Organism: Pardosa pseudoannulata; assembly: GCA_032207245.1. Lineage (NCBI taxonomy): Eukaryota > Metazoa > Arthropoda > Arachnida > Araneae > Lycosidae > Pardosa > Pardosa pseudoannulata. The sequence continues at coordinate 71,702,845 of CM063510.1, forward strand.
ATTTAAATGATCGCTAATCCAGTAAAATAGAATTTCACTCTTTAGTCGTCTGATCCTGTTATTTTTTTCTACTGAAACTTTTTATGTTCGGTAGTAAGAAATAATAAGGCCATGCCTTTAACTCATACAACGATCTCGATCATATTTATCAATAATTTTAATACAATTTAGCACAATTCAAAGAAAAATTAATATTATATCAAAATGTTGTGTGTAAACTACTTAAATGCTCGCAAATCCAGTAAAATTTAATTTCACTCTTTAGTCGTCTGACTCTGTCATTTCTTACTCCCGAAACTTTTTATGTTCGGTAGTAAGAAATAATAAGTTCATTGATTTAACTCATACAACGATCACGATCATATTTATCAATAATTTTAATACAATGGAGCACAATTCAAAGAAAAATTAACATTATATCAAAATGTTGTTTGTAAACTAGTTAAATGATCATAAATCCAGTAAAATTTAATTTCACTCTTTAGTTGTCTGACCCTGTTATTTCTTTTAATTTTAACTCATACAACGATCATGATCTTATTTATCAATACTTTTAATACAATGGAACACAATTCAAAGAAAAATTAGCATTATATAAAAATGCAAAATGTTGTGTGTAAACTAATTAAATGACCGTAAATCCAGTAAAATTTAATTTCACTCTTTAGTTGTCTGACCCTGTTATATTATACTACCGAAATTTTTTATGTTCGGTAGTAAGAAATAATAAGACTATTGCTTTTAATTTTAACTCATACAACGATGACTATCTTATTTATTAATACTTTTAATACAATGGACCACAATTCAAAGAAAAATTAACTTTATATCAAGCTGTTGTGTGTAAACTACTTAAAAGATCGTAAATCCAGTAAAATTTAATTTCACTCTTTAGTTGTCTGACCCTGTTATTTCTTACTACCGAAACTTTTTATGTTCGGTAGTAAGAAATAATAAGGCCATTGCTTTTAATTTTAACTCATACAACGATCATGATCTTATTTATCAATAATTTTAATACAATGGAGCACAATTCAAAGAAAAATTAACATTATATCAAAATATTGTGTTTAAACTAATGAAATGATCGTAAATCCAGTAAAATTTAATTTCACTCTTT
>CM063510.1:71708964-71723964 GCA_032207245.1 Pardosa pseudoannulata
AAAAAATTATTGAGCATACACAGATGTGTTGTTTTTTATTTTTCCGTAAACGTTTTGAGAACATTTTCTTAGGCTATGACATTTTCTGTTAAAATAATTTTTTAATTGTTAGGGGGTATTAATGTTTTAGCAATTTTTTGCGATGCTTTATAATAATAGTAAAAATAATGTCAAAGTATGCTATAATTAGTGTGATATATATATATATTATATATATATATATATATATATATATATATATATATATATATATATATATATATATATATAGAATATAAAAAATGTCTGAGTGAGAAACTATTGAGCTTTAAACAGATTTTTGTTTTTTATTTCTTCGTAAACGTTTTGAGAACATTTTCTTAGGCTATGACATTTTCTGTTAAAATAATTTTTTAATTGTTAGGGATATTTATGTATACCAATTTTTTGCAATGATTTGTAATAATAGTAAAATAAATTAAAGTAAAATAAAAATTTTTGTACTAAAATTAAGTAAAATACTAAAGTACTAAAATTAATAAAGTACTAAAGTACTAAAATTAAGTTTTGTAAATAAAATTAAGTAAAATAAAATTTTTTGCAATGCTTTGTAATAATAGTAAAAATAATGTCAAAGTATGCTATAATTATTGCAAAATATATATACAGAATATAATAAAATGTCTGTGCAAAAATCACGAAATAGCTGTTAACGTACACAGATGTGTTGTTTTTTTATTTCTTCGTAAACGTTTTGAGAACATTTTCTTAAGCTATGACATTTTCTATTAAAATAAATTTTTAATTGTTAGGGATATTTATGTTAACCAATTTTTTGCAATGCTTTGTAATAATAGTAAAAATGATGTCAAAGTATGCTATAATTATTGCAAAATATATATAAAGAATATAATAAAATGTCTGTGCGAGAATCATGAAAAAACTGTTGAGCGTACACAGATGTGTTGTTCTTTATTTCTTCGTAAAATGTTTTGAGAACATTTCCTTAGACTATGACATTTTCTATTAAAATAATTTTTTTAATTGTTAGGGATATTTATGTTTCGCAACTTTTTGCAATGCTTTGTAATAATAGTAAAAATGATGTCAAAGTATGCTATAATTATTGCAAAATATATATAAAGAATATAATAAAATGTCTGTGCGAGAATCGCGAAAAAACTATTGAGCGTACACAGATGTGTTGTTTTTTATTTCTTCGTAAACGTTTTGAGAACATTTTCTTAGGCTATGACATTTTCTGTTAAAATAATTTTTTAATTGTTAGGGATATTTATGTATACCAATTTTTTGCAATGATTTGTAATAATAGTAAATATAATGTCAAAGTATGCTATAATTAGTGTGAAATATATATAAAGAATATAATAAAAAATGTCTGTGCGAGAATCACTAAAAACCTATTGAGCGTACACAGATATGTTGCTTTTTATTTCTTCGTAAAAGTTTTGAGAACATTTTCTTAGGCTATGACATTTTCTATTAAAATAATTTTTTTTAATTGTTAGGGATATTTATGTTTCGCAACTTTTTGCAATGCTTTGTAATAATAGTAAAAATGATGTCAAAGTATGCTATAATTATTGCAAAATATATATATATATATAATATATATATATATATATATATATATATATATACAGAATATAATAAAATGTCTGTGCGAGAATCACTAAAAACCTATTGAGCGTACACAGATATGTTGCTTTTTATTTCTTCGTAAAAGTTTTGAGAACATTTTCATAGGCTATGCCATTTTCTATTAAAATAAATTTTTTTAATTGTTAGGGATATTTATGTTTACCAATTTTTTGCGATGCTTTGTAATAATCGTAAATATGTCAAAGTATGCTATAAAAAGTGCGAAATATATATAAAAGTATAATAAAATGTCTGTGCGAGAATCACGAAAAATTTTTGACTGTACACAAATGTGTTGTTTTTTATTTCTCCGTAAACGCTTTGAGAACATTTTCTTAGGCTATGACATTTTTCAATTAAAATAAGTTTTATAATTAATGATTTAGTGATATTTAAGATTGGAACTTTTTGTTAACCCTTAGAAATTGTCGTCAAATTGATGTCAAGGTGTAACAATAAGTTACAATCCGCTCAGCTTTTTTTTTTACCTCTTCCCTTAAGCCATCGTCAAAGACATAGAAAACAGGACCAATTTGAACTAGAAGAAACTTCAGACTTCTCTCAACCAATATAGAAGGTCCCGTTGGTTTGGCGGGATTCTGACCCCTCCGTTCTTGAGTGGACCCTTGCTATAATTTATTGATATTTAAGTTTGGAACTTTTTATTAACCCTTAGAAATTGTCGTCAAATTGATGTCAAGGTGTAACAATAAGTTACAATCCGTTCAGCTTTTTTTTACCTGTTCCCTTAAGCCATCGTCAAAGACATAGAAAACAGGACCAATTTGAACTAGAAGAAACTTCAGACTTCTCTCAACCAATATAGAAGGTCCCGTTGGTTTGGCGGGATTCTGACCCCTCCGTTCTTGAGTGGACCCTTGTTATAAGTTATTGATATTTAAGTTTGGAACTTTTTATTAACCCTTAGAAATTGTCGTCAAATTGATGTCAAGGTGTAACAATAAGTTACAATCCGTTCAGCTTTTTTTTTACCTGTTCCCTTAAGCCATCGTCAAAGACATAGAAAACAGGACCAATTTGAACTAGAAGAAACTTCAGACTTCTCTCAACCAATAGAAGGGTCAGTTAGTTTGGCGAGAATCTGACATCTCCGTTTTTGAGTGGACCCCTGTTTTTTTTCTCCGTGGGGCAGTCTGATTTTTTTAGAGAACAAGGTTGCTACCAGAGGAGAGAAGAAGGTTAACGCTGCTGGTATCTGCTGCTTTCGGGATAGACATTTTTTTGAGCTACATGAGAAAAAGGAAAAGAGACGCCATGTTTTTGTGAGACCAAAGCCGAGTCGAGAGGAGTCTTCCACATCTACAAATGATAAGTTGTATTCCAGTTGTATTCCTTAGGCATTTAATTGTATAAAATCATTTAATCAAGACATATTCGTCCATGTGTTTATTAATGAGTAATAATTTCTTCTTTCTCAAACTCTAAGCCAAGGTAACATTAATATTACATAAGATATACGATTTTTTTGTGTGTAAATGCATTATCATAGGTCTACACAAAGTAGCAAACTCAATTTAGGATACATTTTTCAGTTGAAAAATACATGGATTTCACGGGGTATTACAATTTTTTTCAACTTATTAAAGATCTTATCACAATGCAACTTAATCTAAAATAAATAAGCTTGAAATTTTTCACCCTAACACAAGAAATCTGTACATTCTTCACAAGTAAAAAGAATCATAAATTAACACGTAAATGTTCAAGTGATAAAGATTTTATATATTTAAATAGCATGATAATTACGTGCATAACTATCGAAATATCACTCAGAAGTTATACAAGTTATTGACATCTGTCTCTTTAAAATCCGATGTCACAGATTTGAAATTAACTTAGGCAAAACTTTTTTTAAGTGTGAAATATTATTCTAATAGGAAGATTTTTTTTGTTTTTGTTATCTCTTATATTTTTCTTGTCTATTAAACAAGCGATAGTATTATTTCATCTTCAAGGTCAGAAATTTTCTTTTGAGATAAATCTTTTTAAAGTTGTATAACATATGAATAATTTGCTTTAAAATTCTAAATTATATTTGCTTTTGAATACGGGAAAAAATTCCACACTCAATTGCGATAGACAATTATGTCGATTTTAATTTAATACATAAATTTTTATCTGTAATTAAAATAGCCTTCATAAGTGTTGCTAATAGATCACGAGTTGTCACTTATTAATTAATTTATATTTTTCTCTATATTTTTCAATGAGGTAAAAGGAAATATTAATTACTATAGTTCTATACACACACACATATATATGTAATATATATATATATATATATATATATATATATATATATATATATATATATATATATATATATATATATATATGTTTATATATATATATATATATATATATATATATATATATATATATATATATATATATATATATATATATATATATACATATATATATATATATATATATATATATATATATATATATATATATATATATATATATATATATATATATATATATATATATATATATATATATATATATATATATATATATATATATATATATATATATATATGAAGATATACATATGTATACATATACCGGGTGGCCATAATTAAGCTGACAGTGCTCACAGTGTTCTGTAGCGCGATCTATTTGCGAGAATGATACCATATTTTGTAGGAAGATTAAAGAAGACGTGGGATGAAGGATTCATGAAAAAACAAATTAGTTCCAAAAGTCACCACTAGGGGATATTTTGGTGCTGTGTAATAGGAAATAGAGCGTTATATGTATATATCAAAACACTCTTCTTTCTGTACAATATTTTTCAGAATTGTAATATATATCCGAAATCAGAATTGGTATAAACAGTTATACCGAAAACTACGAACTATAAGTACACTTGTTTATATAAGACGATAGTGAATTATATTGCTTTGGGACCGCTACAATGAAATGCCTTTACAGCATTTCCATTATGTAAACACCGTGGATTATGCAATACGTCAAATGATATCTATGAAATCCTTGATTTCCAAAGCTAACAGAACTGTTCATTTACTCACAGAAACCTCCAATTCAACCTTTATGACTCGATTTCAACGACTATATTCCAAGTATCACCTACATCTTTTTGTACCCAATTTAAATGCAGAATATTCTTTCCTTTTTTTATAATCATCCATCAGTCATTCCTAAGGACGTTGAAGAGCTCTATTAAAAAAGTCATTTTATCTGTACATTTTTTTCTACTTCTTTTGGTGTGAATGCGAGAGAAAATTTGATGTTATCTCTCACTTTACATAGATAAAATCTTCAAGTTTTCTTGTAAATCAATCCTCTCCAATATCCCTTTGAATAATGGCTCCAGGAAGGATAAAAGGTTGTCTATAAAGGCGGACAGAATAACCACGCGTCATACTATTAGCTTGATAAGCTGAATAAGAAAGCTGTCAAGCAGATATTACCAGGGTAATTTTTTATGAAAGAGACAAATAGGCTCCAAACTCTATCATCAAATGCTTCATTTTCTCATCAAACAAGATGGAATCTCGAGTTTTTTTTTCACCGAGAACATTTTATGTCTCTTTTTCATTTCTTTATCATCCGTACAAACATTTTATCCTAGTAATTTAAATGCATTCATCCAAACCGTTTCAGGTATATAATATGATGCATAAATTTAAAGATTCAGTTTAAATCGTTAAAAACCTGAAAAAATAATCAGTATTAGATTTTATAGTAGTTTCTAAGGAATAAATTTATTATTTCAATATTTTGTAAATTAATATTTTGCTTACTTTTTATGCATTAAAAATTATTAATAAGCCAAACGTGTATTTCCCTGTTAAAATATATTAATAAGCAATATTATTCCTATACATTTAATATTAACAATGTAGAGTATACTTGCATTATAAAATTAGCCTCATAAGCTAAGTTAGATTACTTATGAGTCATTTACTTATGAGTCATTGGGTATACATATATTTACAATTGCTTGGAAGTTAGTTTATGCGTTCATATTCAGCATTACTTTGCATGCTTAAATGGATACCAAATTAGAGTATCTTTGTAATTCTTCCCCTACAAGCAGTTGTAGAGAATGTGAGCGATGAAAATTATTTGTTACTATATCATTTGAAATTGCTGCCCAAGTAAATGTTTATCATCTACTATGAAATGTTTATGTTAGAGAAGAGATTAAATTAAATAAATAAATTTAACGACTGTCGTACGATGATATGTTATTAGACATGCACAATTTTTTTCTTCCTAGTCAAATCAGATTACATTACACTCTGTTACAATTATAGCCTATCTAAAAGACATGAATTAGCAGTTACTTATAAAAGATACATTGTCTTTATTTCTTTCTGTCATCGTAGAGAGATATTTCATCTTCCTTCATAGTTATTCTAAACAAGAAATAAAAATTTATGAACTGTATTGCGTAGAATTGCTATTGCGAAAGTTATTTTAAAGCCTGTAAACAATATCTAGTGTTCAGTAAAATTAAATAAACAAAATTTAAAATATATATTTTTAAATTAACGATGTGCAGTAAACTCAATTGTTCAGACTAAATGTGATAGAAGAATTATCAGTTATAAAAATCCCGATTGGTTTATATTATATAAGGGTTTGGAAAATCAGATGCTGTATTTAAAATATTAGAAATTTCTTTATTTATTACAACTTAAAATAAAACAGTTAATTATCTAGTTAGTCTTTATATTATTATTTTGCCGAATGATACTGCTTAGATATCTAATGATTAATTTTTTGTTGCATATAATAGGTAAGTAGGGTTTTAAGCAATCATGAAGAGTTTTGAAGATCACACAAATAAGAAGTTAAATAATTTTGTAAGTTAGAAAGTAGTTAAATATCTTGAAAAAAATCATCCTCAAACGAACATAACTTTTACTTTATGATAAATCGAAAAATGGCAAATATAAGGAAAATTTCAAGTCTACAAAAGTGGTATAATGACTTAAAACATTAAAAACATTTTCATTATTGAACTTTCTTTTTACATTTTACTTTCACTGTAGACTTCTACAGTATAAACAAATATAACTATATAACATCATTATCTGATTTTATATATATTCTCTTAAATTGTATTCTCCTGATCAATCAATTTAATTTTGCCGTACGATATTGTTTAGATATCTCCTGATTGATTTTTTGTTGCACATAATGTATAATTAGTGTTTTAAGCAATCATGAAGAGTTTTGAATGTGACACGAATGATTATATCTCTAATTTACACATGAATAATGACACAAATATCTCTAATTTACAAAATTAAATAATTTTGTAAATTAGAGAGTCTTTAAATATCTTTTAAAAAATCATGCTCAAAGGAACATAACTTTTACTTTATGGTAAATCGAAAAATGGCAATTATAAGGAAAATTTCAGGTCTACAAAAGTGGTATAATCCCTTAAAAAGCTAATAATAAAAACATTTTCATTATTGATCTTTCTTTTTACATATTACCTTCACTGTAGACTTCTACAATATAAACATTTGGCAGAGTGCTTAGGATGTAAATATTGATAATAAACTTCGTAATATCAAATCGAAAATTAAAAAGTAGCACCTTCCTTCGTCCAGAATCCATGATGTCATCCTCACCCGTCTTTGTATCGAAAACACAAGGATCATCCATTGTCATCTCTTACTCAGAGATCACGCACCTACATGTAAAATTTGTAAGGTCGACATGTCCGTTAAACACGCTCTGATCGACTGTCCCATTTTTAATCAAAATCGTCAGTATTATTTTAAATCTGCCAATCCTGATATCAAATGTCTTTAAATGAGTCGCTACATCCTGAAATTTGCACCTTTTTAAAAGTAATTGGTTTTTATCCTCATATTTAATATTATAATACACCTCATTCACTTTTTTAATTCTACATACATTTATATTCGTTTCTCTTGTCACTTCATTGATTCCTCTTTAAGTTTTAAACTTTGCAATTATTTTTAAAATCTTTTTTCTATTAATGAGTACTTGTGTTTGGAACAATATATCCCAGGAGGATGCAATGCCATTAAGCTCCAACCAACCAACCAACCATCTACAATATAAACAAATATAACTATATAACATCATTATCTGCTTTTATATATATTCTCTTAAATTGTATTCTCCTGACAAATCAATTTAATTTTGCCGAATGATATTGTTCAGATATCTCCTGATTGATTTTTTGTTGTAAATAATGGGTAATTAGTGTTTTAAGCAATTATGAAGAGTTTTGAAGATCACACAAATGACAAAATTAAATAATTTTGTAAATTAGAGAGTAGTTAAATATCTTGAAAAAAGTTCATCCTCAAAGGAACATAACTTTTACTTTATGATAAATTGAAAAATGTCGATAAGGAAAATTTCAGTTTTACAAAAGTGGTATAAACGTTTAAAATGTTGATAATAAAATTATTTTTGTTACTGAACTTTCTTTTTACATTTTACCTTCACTGTAGACTTCTACAATATAAACAAATATAACATCAGTATCTGCTTTTATATATATTCTCTTAAACTGTATTCTAGTGATTAATCAATTTCATTTTGCCGAATGATAATGTTTAGATATCTCCTAATTGATTTTTTGCTGTACATAATGAGTAATTAGTGTTTTAGCAGTCATGAAGAGTTATGAAGATCACACAAATGACAAAATTAAATAATTTTGTAAATTAGAGATCCTTTAAATATCTTGAAAAAAAATCATCCTCAAAGGAACTTTTTATTTGTGGTAAATCGAAAAATGGCTATTATAATTAAAATTTCAGGTCTACAAAAGTGGTATAGTGACTTAAAAAGCTAATAAAAGAACATTTTCATTATTGAACTTCCTTTTTACATTTTACCTTCACTGTAGACTTCTACAATATAAACAAATCTAATTATATAACATCAGTATCTGGTTTTATATACATTCTCTTAAATTATATTCTCCAGATCAATCATTTTAACTTTATCGAATGATACTGTTTAGATATCTCCTGATTGATTTTTTGTTGTACATAATGGGTAATTAGTGTTTTAAGCAATTATGAAGAGTTTTGAAGATCACACAAATGACAAAATTAAATAATTTTGTAAATTAGAGATTCTTTAAATATCTTGAAAAAATCATCCTCTAAGGAACATAATTTTTATTTTATGGTAAATCAAAAAATGGAAATTATAAGAAAAATTTCAGGTCTACAAAAGTGGTATAGTGACTTGAAAAGCTAATAATAAAAACATTTTCATTATTGAACTTTCTTCTTACATTTTACTTTCACAGTACACTTCTACAATATAAACAAATATAACTATATCACATTATTATCTGTTTTTATATATATTCTCTTGAATTGTATTCTCCTGATCAATACCTTTATTAAATTCAGTAGCCGAATAATAATGCTCAACATACAGTATTGAATAACCTTTCACTTAATCAGCAGATCATTGCGTGACTATGCACGAAGATAAAAAAAAAATCCAGGGAATTTCCTCGTCTTTTATATTCAGCACACCTTAGGAAAATGCGAGGATTGGCAGTAACATAGATTAATACAAGATAAAATCCTCAACAAAATAAAAAAAATATATAGGCCATACAAATTCATTAGACGTTGTCAGGAATTTCCTGTTACATAAAAAATAAAGGAATATATACGCGATATACACACGTATGGTTTATACATAAACATACTTAATTAGATATTTGGGAGAAATTTGATAAAGCACACACAAGGAAAAATATTTTTTCTTTCTAAGTAAGAGGTAAAAGAGATCAATGTCTACTATCGCCTATTTGCTTTTCTTCCTTTCTTTTTTTCTTCCTTTTTTTAGTTCCTACCAGATATTTTGGACACTAGTGTATTGCTCATTACTGTGAATTTAATATCTCTGTTTAGTTTTTATTACACAAACAATGTAACATAATTCAAATAACTGGATACACCATTTTATAACATTTTCCGAAAATGAAAGTTTAATTTTAACATTCGTATTCTAGTTTCAACTCATTTTAATAGATGTTATAGAGAAGGGAAAATAAAATTTGGATTTCGATATTCATTAAATTTACATTTATGTTTTATAATATATTTTACAATAATTTCTTGAAAATTTCTGATAGTCATGGCATTATTAATTTATTGTAAATGAAAAATTGACTTTTTGATAAAATTTCATTCTATATTTCTAACGAAAGACAATGCTACGCTTTATTAAAAGTACAAAATATTATCACAAATAATTATGTCATTAGAAGTACTAATGTGTAAAGAAATCAATATATATATATTATATATATATGTGTGTGTGTGTGTGTGTGTGTGTGTGTGTATGTGTGTGTGTTTGCCAAATTTAAAAATGGGGGTTAAGAATTAATCGAGTTATAATTAAAAATATTTTGAATTCATTAACGACAATGTAATAGGAAAAAGACAAACCTTCGAGTGGAACTTTACAAACTAAAAGGGCAGACTAAAAGTAGGCATAGGAATTTTGCTTAGGTAGCAACGGCAAAAGATACAGTTTTGAGCTGATAACATCCTCCACGCGTGTCGTGGCAAAATATGAGAACAATGGATTTCTAAATGACATTGCTTTGGACAGATGGATTACAATAAAGAAGTTTTTATGTACGAAATCAAATGTCTCTTCCATGCATTAACCACTCGGGCATGTCATATATATATATATATATATATATATATATATATATATATATATATATATATATAATTATATATAAATATTTCCTACTATATATGTAGAATATATAGTATATTAATAAAAAATAAGCAGTGGTTGAAGACAGTGTGCACGATTTCACACGAGTTAGAGCAATATTGCAAATAAATTTTGATTTAACAACGTACATACAAATAGACACTGAAATAACTAAAACAAACACCGCTCTTAATTTTTAATATCTTTTGAGTCAAGAGAATTCTACTTTGAGACATTCGTTATAAATGGTGGGATTCTGATATTTAAAGCTCTTATGTTTTATTTCCAATGTAATTATCCTATATTAATGTTTCAAACAAAAGATGTTGATGAAATAATCACTATTAATTAAGTAACATAATGTTAAGCATTTTCATTAATTTTTCATTAATTTGTATTCGATAAGCTGTATTTGCGTTTTACATCCTATACTTTATGATTATTGAAATACTCCGTAACGGTTTTTAAGTTTTCCACTGATTCTTACTTTGAAGCCAGCACTTCATGCAATTATATCTCTATCCATTTACATATTGTATGTAGGACACGTACTAGTACGTTTCCTGATGATCGATACTTGATCGCAGGTTACGGACTAGTACAGCTTAGTGTAAAAACATGGTTTGTTCGTGGGTATAAAAATAACGGTATATAAAGGAAAACGAAGCCGAATGTTCTTGTATACTATGTAGATTCAGGAAAAATTTAGACAAACAAAAAGTAGTTCTTACACCAGTGCAAGCGGAACTACAGAACGGGAAGTTTGATTAAAAATTAAATTTAGATTTAAAATTAACTTTTTATTTATTATTGCGAGAATGATATTATATATGTATATATATATATTTATATATATATATATATATATATATATATATATACATATATATATATATATATATATATATATATATATATATATATATATATATATATATATATATATATATATATATATATATATATATATATATATATATATATATATATATATATATATATATATATATATATATATATATGTGTGTATATATTTGTATATTTGATTATTTATACATTTGTTTATATAGTCCAATATAAAATACGAAAAGTTGGTTAAAAAATAAATAATTTTCCATCTATTGTGATTTAACTGAATAACTAGATTTATCCCCAAAACGCCCGCTCCTGGTACAGTTCAATTACGAAAGGTACCCGTACACAGTGTATTAATATAGAAAATCATTATATAAAATAAACCTAATATGGAGCTTAAATAACAGGTGTAGGTATTGCTTATTTTTTTATTGATTACTATTGTATTTGATTTCTTCTATTCTGCAGTAAGATTAATTGGTATATTTGATTTCTCAAAATTTTCCAGGTATTCAGATATAAGTTATGTAACAAATTAAACATTATTTAAGACAATTATTTCGAGAACACTGTAGATTTTCAGTAGGGAGAAACTTAATAAAACGTCTTCTTATTTTACCTTATTAACTTGTTAAAAACAGTAAAGTCTGAGAAAAATTACTTTTAACACCTACTACCCAGTAATGAATATAATTATCATCCAAATATGCAAAGAAATAATTATTTTCATAAGTTCTTTCAAAATAACATTGCTTCGGTTTTTAGGAGTATTTGACACATTTCAAAAGAATTTCTAACTTTTATATCCGTTTAAAAAATATAATCTGTTAAACCAATAAAATATAAACGTTTTTTAAGCATACGATCAGCCCATTCTCTATTTAAATGAACTGTTATAGACATTTTCTCAGTAAAAAGAAATTTTAAATGCAGTTTTTTCAAAATTATCTTTAAACTAGTATATAGCCAGTCATATGACGGGATCTGTGAAATTTTTAATTTTCCAGAATTGTAAAGTACCCTATGAGGCCAAATTAAAAGGAAATTATTTACGTAATATCTAAGTTTAGTGATAAAAAGTATGGAAATAATGCAGAAGATATTTAAATAAATGATTAAATGAGATGTTTAAATTAATGAAGTCATAATGCTAGGGAAAATGTTGTTATTTTTACCTATTTATTATGTGATAAATTGATAAATTTAATCACCTGCTCTTAAAATGGGGCTTGAATTAAAATGGAATTAAACTCTCGAAAAGGGAGACAGGGTAGATTCCGAACATTTTAAAGATGACAGTATTTTTCGCAGTGATACGAAGCTTATTCATACCAAATTATTTTAGAATTGGATCTATAGTTTAGGAAAAGATAAACTTTACTCGCTTTGAATTTTGTTAACCCTTACTCATCAAAAATCCAATATGGATTCTCTATCCATTCCAGGCCCAACCGCTTCATAAATTCGAGGACAGACGGACAGATTAAGAGGAAAATATTTAAGGATAAAAAACATGAAATGTTCATGTGGATAGGAACATCCGTACATGAATACTTGTATTTAATAAAATAAAAATTAAAAATAAATAAAAAGTTGAAAAAATAGTAAAAATTTATTTAAAAAAAATAAAACAATTTTAGAAATAAGATTTTTAAAAAAGTAGAAAATATTAAATTAATTAGCCATTTAGAAAAATTTGGCTGCGTCGGGGATAGAAGAGTCAACCCGAGAAGTACGACGATCAAAAGGATTGGCACTCTACCGAACGTGCCAAGCCTACTCATGATGAAGGGACTAATTAAAGTATAATTAGTTGATTAGGTTGACTCAGCCTTTCATCCCTTCAGTGAGTAGATGAACTAAGGACCAAGCGTGCTTGGGAACTATATACTAGGGGTTCTGCGTAAGATTGACCACCTAACTGAAACATATGCTTCGCACCGAAGGGTCCATAGTCAAGTAAACGAAGATTGGCACCTTAGGCCCTGGCCCAATAGGGGCTGTTGCACCGAGGAGTTAAGTTTAACATAGGATCCCCTATCACCATTTTTAAATTGGTTCAAAGTTAAATTTAAAAAAATTAACTATTTAAAATTTTGCAGTTTAAAAGATTTTACCTGATATAGATATTAGTAAAACAGAAAATGTAGCTGAAGTTACTTCATTATTAAGTAATAATTATATTTCATTTTATGTTGAAGTGATTCAAACTCTTTTCGAAATTAATGAAGAGACTTAGTTCTAATTAATTTACTTTATGATCTGAAACTTTGAAACTGCTGCAAAATTTGACGAAATATGCGTTAATCTTTGTCTTATACTCTCTTTCTTACTTAGATACTAGATTTCACGATAAAGATACCATTCCTTTACGGTGATGCATCGATATTTATTTTGGTGTTATTTAAGTTTAGATTTGGGGACATCTTTGCTGGATACCCTATAGCCTAACATTTTGTATGCATGTCATTGAAAAAAATAATCCCTTATATAATAATAGCCTATGTTATCTGACAGTCTGTCCTCAAATTTATGAAGCGGTTGGACCTGGAATGGATAGCGGCATCCATATTGGATTTTCAATGAGTTAGGGTTAGCAAAATTTAAAGCGAGTTGGAAAACGTTCCAAATCTTCCCCTTCCCTTCTTTTCGAACGTTTGATGCCATTAATTCAAACTCTATTTTTCCCAGTTAAGAGTAGGAGAATAAATCTGTCAATTTATTACATGATAAAAAGGTAAAAATAACGTTTTTTCTAGCATTATGACGTCATTTCTTTAACCATATCATTTATTCCTTTCTTATTTTAAATTATTTAAATATCGTCTGCATTATTTTTATACGTTTTATCTCTGAACTTAGATACTACGTAAATAATCTTCTTCTATATTTCTCTTAAATAATAGATTAGGTATATATATGATAATTTTAAATTGAATCATCGATTATTTTTTGTTGCAATGAAAATTTTATCACCGGTATTAACAACAAATTATTTTCATAAAACTGTTGGAGTGTATTTCACGGAGTAATAAATATCTAGCGTTTAAACTATATATCTTTGAAAATTAAGAAGTTTGCTCGTCCTGTGTTTGATTTTTATATATGACCACACGGTTTGCGATCGATTCGCTAAATTTTGGACATCATTCATATATACCTCTAAATAATTTATGCCAATATTAAAACCTCTGTTGTCCACCCTATCAAGTCATATGACAAGATAAATTAAAGTTGGTAACTAACATGCGGTAAGTAAAGATAAACAAATTATTGAGTATGTACCTGATAATTTTCAGCCAAAGAACAAACCAATTTTTTTTACCTGTCTTATAAAGTATTTTACAATTCTATAAAACTAAATATTTTTCTAATCCCGTCATATGGAGCGCTATATATGCTAGTTTTAAAAAATAATTATTTATTATGTTACAGAGAAACAATCTTAAGAGTAAGAATTTAAAAGGTAAAGAAAATATTAAATTAATTAGACATTTAGAAAAATATGGCTGCGTCGGGGACAGAACCGTCAACCCAAAACGTACGACCAATTGGGCAGATACTTTACCGAATGTGCCACGTCTGCCCACGGTGAAGATAATAATTAGAGTATATAAGGGTTGAGTAAAATCAGTCCAGTAATTTAAATATTAGGCTACGCGCTCACCATCCTAAAAAGAATGAATTTAGTATTGAATTAGAAGGGGAATAAGGCTTGGAATAATATCATTAAACGCTCGAAAAGGG
>CM063510.1:71728964-71746464 GCA_032207245.1 Pardosa pseudoannulata
TCCTAAAAAGATTCCTTTTTTATCATTTCCTTTATTCTAAAACATAAGTTGCATAAAAAAATTTTGCTTACATTCAATTTTCTAGTAAATTAATCACAATTCTTTTGTTATTTATCTATTTATTTTTTAGGTGAAACTCTGCTTTCAAACATGTTTAGAAAATGCATTTCTGAATAATTTCATGGCGTGAGTTTTTAAAAGATTACTCTTCATACTTTGCGTATCGGGTAATTATATACCTTTGAAATACCTGCAATCGATTGTCCTTTAAAAAAAATTCCCTACATACAATTTTAGTTTTTTTATACGATATGTATAAATTTTATATGTGTATTTATGTATGTCATGTAATTAATTAAGTGTACTTACTTGATTATGTAGTTTAGAGTAATTATTAAGTGATGTATAATTATGTATATTTTACAAGGTCTTTTGCAAGGGGGGATTTAGGGTTCTGGTCCCCCTCCGAAATCTAAAAGGACTGTTTCATGGAAAGAAACTGGACCATGTGTGTGGTTGTGTCATCTGCTTGACTGTGTACAGACAACAGTGCTTAGAACAGTGTGTTGAGTAACGTTGAATTAAACAGAAGATGCAAGTTGTATTCAACGAATAAGAGCAGATTCATATTACTTTCAGCAACGCATTACAATATTGATGCACAGTCGGAAGAAATTCTGAAAACTTTTTGCACACTTTCAAAGCGAGAACATTCATGATATACAGATAAAAAATTTGGACATGTTCATTTTCTTTCAAAATTATTCTTTTTGCTGGTTACTCTTCTGTTTAAAAAATTAGAATTGAACACCATGTATAGTTTTCAATTTTGATTTTATTGTTAAATTGATTGTGTAGTTACCTCATTACTGATTCTTGGCTTTAAATTTGTTCATTATATCATTTTTTTATTCATTTTGATATTTTAAAACCCCATTGTGTTATGATACTCATTAGTGTTATACATACCTAAAAATACCTGTAGTTTTACTGAAGTATTATTCATAAAAAGCAATGCCTTTTCCCCTGGTCCCCTTCCGAAGTAATTTATGGCGACGGTGCTAATATTATGGTACTAATAATTTGGATTATGCAATTCAGAGTAATTATTAAGAGACGTTTAAATATGTATATTGTGCAAGGCCGTAGGCGAGGGGGGATTTAGGGTTCTAGTCCCCCTCAGAAATTCTAAAAAGACTGTTTCATTTAAAGAAAATTCACCATGTGTGTGGTTGGGTCGTCTGCTTAACTGTACATGGATAACAGAGCTTAGAACACTGTGTTGAGTGACGTTGAATTAAACAGAAGATACAAATTGTATTCTACGAGTAAAAGCAGATTCATACCACTCTAGCAACGCATTACAATACTGATGCACAGTCGGAAGAAATTCTGAAAACTTTTTGCACACTTTCAAGGCGAGAATACAGATAAGAAATTTAGACATGTTCATTTTCTTTCAAAATTTTTATAGTTAATCTTGTGGTTGAAAAATTAGAATTGAACACCATGTATAGTTTCAATCTTTGATTTTACAATTAAATTGATTGTGTAGATACCTTATTACTCATTGTAGGCTTTAAATGTGTTCATTATATCATTTTTTAATCATGTTTATACTTTAAAACCCCATTGTATTATCATGCTCATTAGGTTTATACATATCTAAGGAAACTTGCAGTTTCACTGAAGTTTTATTCACAAAAAATATATCTTTCCCCCTGGTCCTTCTCGGAATATAATTTCTGGCGACGATGCTGATATTATGGTACCAATAATTTGGATTATGTAGTTGAGAGTAATTATTAAGATATGTTTAAATATGTATATTATGTCAGGCCGCAGGCAAGGGGGGATCTGGTCCCCCTCCAAAATCCTAAAAAAACTGTTTCGTGGAAAGAAAATTGACCATGTGTGTGGTTGTGTCGTCTGCTTAACTGTGCATAGACAACCGTGTGCTTAGAAAAGTGTGTTGAGTGACGTTGAATTAAACAGAAGATGCAAATTTTATTTGGCGAGTAAAAAAAGATTCATACCATTTATAGCAACGCATCCCAATATTGATGCACACTCGGAAGAATTTCTGAAAAATTTTTGTACACTTTCAAGGCGAGCATATTTTATGAAATACGTATAAAAAATTTGGACATGCTCATTTTCTTTTAAAATATTTCTTTTGTTGGTTACACTTCTGTTTTAAACATTAGAATTGAAGAGCATGTATAGTTTCTATTATTAATTTTACTATTAAATTGTGTATTTACCTCATTACTCATTCTAAGCTTTAAATTTGTTCATTATATCATTTTTTAATTTTGATATTTTAAAACCCCATTGTATTATGGTACTCATTAGTGTTATACATACCTAAAAAACCTGTAGTTTTACTGAAGTTTTGATCACAAAAAACAATGTATTTCCCTCTGGTCCCCCTCCGAATATAATTTCTGGTGACGGTGCTGGTATTATGGTACCACTAACGTAAAAAAGTTTCTTAAGAAATCTAAGTTAATGATTCAGACAGATTTAATTTTGAAAATATGTTATTTAACTGCAATAATATGTTATTTATTGCAGACCGTGAGTAATTTATTAAAAAAATATGTTCAATTTATATATTTGAGTATAAATTTTATTATTGGTTGTATTTACTTTAGTCTAAAATAAATTCTGCCTCATCTTATATCCGATTGTACGGGGAATGAACATATTTTTAATTTAAAAATGAAGCTCAAAGCATTGAATTATTTTGAAGGCGTTGAGCTTTTAAAATTCCTCATACGTTTTTAAACAATTAATCTTTATTGTATACAGGGTAATTTAAATGTCTTTTAATTACCTGTAATTAGATCTAATTTGAAAGCTATCCTTACATATAATTTTAGTGTATTTTCTTACATAACATTTATAAATTTTGTGCATGCATATATATACGTTAGATAATTGTGTAAGTTGGCACGTCTAAATAATTAATATTCTTGTTATTCGTGCTCAAAACGTTAAGTACTTTTACTTGATAATGATGATGAGGATACATATTAACTGACTTATAATTTTTATATTAAGACACCATTGACGTAATAAAGTTTCTAAGCCAACTAAGTTAATAATCAATAACGTTTTCATTATGAATATAATAATTTTAATACTATAATTGTATTGTAAATTTATTAGATTGCGTGAGAGATTTATAAGCTAATTTTGTCTAAGTTACAAAACTGAAGAACAAGTTTTGGATAGGTTGCTTACATTTGGCTAAATAATTAGAATTCTCCTTATTCATGCTCAACGTGTTAAGTAATTTTACTTGATTATGACGATGAAAGTACATACAATTTTATACTTATAATTTTTTTATTAAGACATCTTTAACGTAATGCAGTTTCTAAGCCAACTAAGTTAATGATCCATGACCTTTTCATTATGAATACAATAATTTTTTAATACTATAATTGTATTGTACATTTGTGTTATTTATTAGATTGCGTGTGAGATTTATAAGCTAATTTTGTCTAAGTTACACAACTGAAGAACTAGTTTTGGATATGTTGCTTAGGTTTGGCTAAATAATTAGTATTCTCGTTATTCATGCTCAACGCGTTAAGTATTTTTACTTGATTATGATGATGAGGATACATATTAACTGACTTATAATTTTTATATTAAGACACCATTGACGTAATAAAGTTTCTAAGCCAACTAAGTTAATAATCAATAACGTTTTCATTATGAATATAATAATTTTAATACTATAATTGTATTGTAAATTTATTAGATTGCGTGAGAGATTTATAAGCTAATTTTGTCTAAGTTACAAAACTGAAGAACAAGTTTTGGATAGGTTGCTTACATTTGGCTAAATAATTAGAATTCTCCTTATTCATGCTCAACGTGTTAAGTAATTTTACTTGATAATGAGAGTACATATGAACTGACTTATAATTTTTATATTGAGACAGTGTTGAGGTAATAAAGTTTCTAAGCCAACTAAGTTAATGACCCATAACGTTTTCATTATGAATACAATAATTATTAATACTATAATTAGATTGTAAATTTGTGTTATTTATTAGATTGCGTGTTTGATTTATAAGCTAATTTTGTTTAATTTACACAACTGAATAACAAGTTGTGGTTAGGTTGTTTAGGTTTGGCTAAATAATTAGTATTCTCGTTATTCATGCTCAACGTGTTAAGTATTTTTACTTGATTATGATGATGAGAGTACATATTAACTGACTATTAATTTTGGTATTAAAATGCCGTTGACGTAAGAAAGTTTCTAAGCCAACTAAGTTAATGATCCATAACGTTTTCGCCCAAAGCTGGCCTATTAGTTAAGGCGCTGATCGTCGGTACCGAAGTTCGTGGGTTCGAATCCCACTCTTGCATGGATTCGTAGCCGTTTGGAATCGGTTTTAAGAAGTAGACTCCGGTCTCATTAGCCCTCGTGTTCAAAAGAGTAGACCGTAGTGCTCCAAATAAAACTATAACGTTTTCATTATGAATACAATAAATATTAATACTATAATTAGATTGTAAATTTGTGTTATTTATTAGTTTTCCTGATAGATTTATAAGCTAACTTTGTTTAATTTACAAAACTCAAGAACAAGTTTTGGTTAGGTTTTTTAGGTTTGGCTAAATAATTAGTATTCTCATTATTCATGATCATCGTGTTAAGTACTTTCACTTGATTATAATAATGAGTGTACATATAACTAACTTAAAATTTTTATATTAAGACACCGTTGAGGTAATAAAGTTTTTAAGCGAACTAAATTAATGATCAGTAGCGTTTTCATTACAAATACAATAATTAGTAATACTATAATTAGTTTGTAAATTTGTGTTATTTTTTAGCTTGCGTGATAGATTTGCAAGAGTACTTTGTTTAATTTTCACAACTGAATAACAATTTTTGGTTAGGTTGTTAATTGCTTTAATGTACAACATAATTTTCTGTAAAATATTTTTCTTATATCCTATAGAACCGAACAGTGTAACAGACAAATGTCTCTTTTAGACTTGTTATTTGAGTTAGGAACACTATGGTATATTGTTCTGATAGACGAAGGGTAACGCAACAGGTACCTCGAAGGAATTAGTACATTTAGAGTTAAAGAAATAAAAATTCGTGAATTTTCTTGTACAAACCAAGAAACAGATTATACTTGTTAGTTTCTCATTAAAAAAAGTGTTTATAAGTTATGAATATTCTTGTACAAAACACAAAACAGGTTATACATGTTAGTTTCTTACAAAAAAAAGAGTTTATAAGTCATGAATTTTCTTGTACAAAACATGATGCAGGTATACATGTTAGTTTCTTACAAAAACAATTGTTTATAAGTCATGAATTTTCTTGTACAAAACATGATGCAGGTATACATGTTAGTTTCTTACAAAAACAATTGTTTATAAGTCATGAATTTTCTTGTACAAAACACGAAACAGGTTATTCAAAATAGTTTCTCACAAAAAATATGTGTATATAAGTCATGACATTTTTTGTACAAAACACGAAGCAGGTTATACATGTTAGTTTCTTACAAAAAAATGTATTTTCAAGTCATGAAGTTTCTTGTAGAAATCACGAAACAGGTTATACATGTTAGTTTCTCACAAAAAATGTCATTACGCTTTGATTAGCATTGTTCAAAGTAATTCACAGTGTAAGATACGTAATTATTGTTTGTAGAAAAAGTCTAATAGACAACAATTCTTTACTTTTATATTTTAAATTATCTAATAACTTTTACGTAATAAAAATAATTTTTAAAATGTTAGAGAATATTTTCTTTTAAATTTAGTGTTGTTCAGATATAAATGATTAAAAAATAATTTTGAGGGAAAACATCTATCCAAAATGGCAGCGTCGACAGAACTCGATTTTTGTTCTCCACTGGAATTATCACTCACTTGGGACATTTCACCACATTTGTCGCGGGAGAGCTTTTAAATGCCTCTCCTATCCTCGCTGTCGATTTGATGTATCACATCATGTTTCTAATAGGTCTCTGGATGCTCTTAACCGACAAACAAGTACAGAGATTGCTTGGCAAGGCGATAATAGTCATTTTAAGATTTCTAATGGGAGTGAAATTTAACGCTGCTCTGAAGTGTTTCTGTCTTGTGAATCTTTTTATAAGGAGAAAATGTCGTTGTACCTTTTCTTCAAGACCAAAGGAAAGAGTATCAGTATAAGGAATATGTTTTAAAATAATGTGTATAGTATACGTTACTTCAGAATTATTATTATTATACATATGCCTACAAACAGAGTGTTACATAAATGTTGCGATATTTCTAAAGAAAGTGGAGCCCATGAAAAGGATGAATAACACGTAGAAACTCATGGGTGGAAATGTCAGGGTAAGTGGTAGTAAATGTCGAAGATGTACAAGGAAACAAAAGAGTTATCATTTTGAAACATGTATTAGGAAAATGAGTGTAAATGGTGTACAATAAGTGCATGTCTACAAGCTGACCGTTCGTGTAACATTCCATGTTATTAGTAGGCCTCCAGAAGGTGTTGGATATGAGAGAGACAGAGGGGCAGTGAAAATTTCCTCACTAAAGTATTAGTCACGAAAAGAAGAGCATGGAAAAATTTACGAACGGTGAGTTTGAAGACATGCACTCAGTGTATGGAATAGATAAGAGCAATAGATAAGCGACTGCAAGCATTTATTCACAATATTTCCCAGAAATCTGTCCAATTCAAATTCTAAGAGTAAAAATGAATAACTACCAAAGTTTAGGTGATGAAATGAGGTGGTGAATTATTGCGAGGCTAGAAGCAGTCCAGATTTGTAAAGAGTTCAGTATAACTTCCAGTGTCATGTACAATTGATGGAAATATCTCCAAGAGTAAGTCTGGCCAAGGTCGTTACAGAGACACGACAATCAGAGAAGATCGCCATAAGGAGTTGAACAGGGGAGCTGCAGCTTCAAAGCTCTCTCGTGACTTCCATGCAGCAACAGAAACCTTTACCTTTTACCTTTATTTAAAGGTAAATAATTCCAGTAGACTTCCAAAAAGAAAACTATTTGCTAGAAGTCTTGCTTTATGCGTCCCGCTCACTTCTACAAACAGAAGATTCTATTCAGCCTGTCGAAGATAGTTTAAAGATTTGAGTATGGATAAATGGAAGACCGTTGTCTTCGATGATGCAGATGGTCTAACCACCGATTCTCCTAGTACTTTGAAATGGAGAGAAAAAGGGACACGATACTTGCCTTCCAATATTTCAGATATAGAATCTTGTGGTGTCAGATGTATAATGATGTAGACAGTTATCACGTTGGATGGCCCCACACCACTCTATAATTTAAAAAGATCACGGAGATATAGGTTTGATGTCCGGAGATATAGGTATGATAAAGACCCATATTAGCATTTTCAGGGGTGCAGTTGGCTCTGAGTTCATTACAAAGGAGGATAACGGGAAACCACAAAAGGCCCTTCAAGTCGCCGAATTTCTAGAAAGTGAGGATATTCGCTGGATAGTTTACCTAAATCAAATCTCCAGACCTCAACCCAATTTAACATGTCTGGGATATATATATATATATATATATATATATATATATATATATATATATATATATATATATATATATATATATATATATATATATATATATATATATATATATATATATATATATATATATATACTATATATATTATACATATATACATTATATATACATATATATATATATATATATATATACATATACATACATACATACTATATATATATATATATATATATATATATATACACACACACACATATATATATATATATATATATATATATATATATATATATATATATATATATATATATATATATATATATACATATATATATATATGCATATACATATATGTCAGGTTTGAAAATGGAGTTTTAAAAATTAAAGGAGTTATATTTAAAAGTAAGTGGAACAATTTAACGATCCCGTATGAGGAAAGAGACACACCCTCGGGCGAATGTAAGCAGAGAAGACAAATTAATGCGGTAGGACATCAGGAAGAAAAGGTTTACGCAAGCATGTTTTTGACTCACTTTGAGTGGGAAACTGGACTGGGTATCACCCTCGATGCTAGTCGAGTATGTAATTTAAGAAAGGAGTATATTTAATGGTGTAGTTAAAACTTAACGAAAGGACTGAAGTTAATAAAGTGTGGTTTACATAAAAAAGAATCTTGTGATTGGTTTCCTATATTACTGACCACGGTGTATGTATGTATGTATGTATATATATATATATATATATATATATATATATATATATATATATATATATATATATATATATATATATATATATATATATATATATATATAAATATATATATATATATATATATATATATATATATATATATATATATATATATATATATATATATATATATATATATATGTATATATATATATATATATATATATATATATATATATGTATATATATATATATATATATATATATATATATATATATATATGCATCACAATATATATATATATATGCTGGTGTATATTACAGATCCATATATTTTATAGTTTACTCATATATAATCAGGATCTAATATTTTCAGTAATATATATATATTTGACAACATATATATATATATATATATATACATTCACATATATTTATATATATATATATATAATATATATATATGCTTGTATATATATATATATATATATATTATATATATATATATATACGTATATATATATATATATATATATATATTCATATATATCCATAGATCGTTATATACATTATATAGAGATATCACTGACGTATGTCAAAGAAATGATATTTCCATTTCATATAAACGTTGAGTCCATGTAAACATTTATTAAAAAGTTTTAATTATAAAACCAAGTTTTGTGGGCTAATATAAAATTTGAATAAAAGACGTATTATTAATGTATTATTAATGTATGTAGGAGTGTGAATGAATATACTTATGTCGTATTATGAATTGTCGTAATAAAAACTACATGTAAATTAACTTAAAGAATTAATAAATTACTTACGTATTCAGCAACCCATCTCAGGAGAGTTTAGATTCCTCTCTCCAATAGATCGTTAACACCTTATTGTTAAGGATATCACTTAAGCGTGTCAAAGAATTGATATTTCCATTTCATATAAAAGCTGAGTCCATGTAAACATTTATTAAAAAAAGTTTTAATTATAGAACCAAGTTTTGCGGGCTAATATAAAATTTGAATAAAAGTCGTATTATGAGTGTATTATAAATGTATGTATGAGTGTGAATGAATATATATATGTCGTATTATGAATTATTTTGACAGATATTTCAAAATAGTTTAAACCATCTTATTTTATCTTTATTATGATTTTAAATGCATGTTCTTTATTGAATTATATTTCCCAATTTTGAAAATGAAGATAATGGGTATTCTTAATTTGGTAAATATAATTTTATTATCAAACGGTAATAAAATATATAAAACTGTAGAATGTAAGTTATTTATTTAAGTCATAAAGTAATTCGATAAAAATATGTAAGGAATTCGTAACATAAGTATTTTGAAAACTAAGCATTTTCGTTACTTTATTTTATCTAGTATATTAATAATTTTCATGGAAACACACAAATAAAGAAAAACTCATAAAAAATCTCCAATTTACGTGGTGATGAAAACATAATTTATTTGGTCTATTTTATCTTAAGGTCTTCATTTGGTCCTATTCGAGAACTCTAAATACCGTGACAAGTGACTAATGAAAATACAGCACTTATTAACTCAAAGAGTCCATTGGATAAAAGGAGAAAAATGATTATAAACATAAAGATAGAGGTCAGATTTTGTGCCCCCAGGCGTAGGAAATTCCATTTACTTAAACGACAATTACATTGACATTTCCGTCGGACTCTGGGGAAGAAAAAAAAGGGATCTTTGCAAAGTATGACGCAATAAGACTGTTGATTAAATAATCGTAGCCACACTGAATTCAGCCCAATTGAGGGAAAAAGAGAATTTTGTTCCTTTTTTGACTTGTCTTGAAATTTTTTGGTTACTCTCTATTTTATTTCATTACATGTACAGTTTTAAGACAAAAGGGTTGTTAACCCTCTGACTGCTTAATTTGTAAACCGAGATCTCTTTAAAAATTGCGTATTTTTTTTGTTGCATAGTTTAAGTATATATATATATATATATATATATATATATATATATATATATATATATATATATATATATATATATATATATATATATATATATATATATATATATATATATATATATATATATATATATATATATATATATATATATATATATATATATATATATATATATATATATATATATATATACATATATATATATATATATATATACATATATATATATATATATACATATATATACATATATATATATATATACATATATATATATATATATATATATATATATATATATATATATATATATATATATATATATATATATATATATATACATATATATATATATATATATATATATATACATATTTATATATATATATATATAATATATATATATATATATATATATATATTATATATATATATATATATATATATATATATATATATATATATATATATATATATATATATATATATATATATATATATATATATATTTTATATTGACTTTTATCATGAGAGCATATAAGCTTTCAGAAAAACTAATTTCAGACGTTATCACAGAAAAAATTATTTTTTTAATAAATTTCAATTCAAATACAGTTAATTTCTATTTATAACATAATATCTATATCTATATATATATATATATATATATATATATATATATATATATATATATATATATATATTTATATATATATAATATATATATATATATATATATTTATATTGACTTTTATCATGAGAAACTAAGCTTTCAGAAAAACTAATTTCAGACGTTATCCCAGAAAAAATTAATTTTTTAATAAATTTCAATTCAAATACAGTTAATTTCTATTTATAACATAATATCTATATTTCTATATTCTAATATAACTATAGTTCTAGTCATATAATTCATTTATTTTCCCTAATTAAATGCCTAATACTGTATATAATTTATTCCACTGGTTAGACGGTGAAAAGACAGTGCTTCTTAATAAAGGAAGAAAAACACATGCCCGCGAAAATCGCGGGATGAGCAAATTTTGCTACATTTGAATTGCCCATGGAAATTGTGGGATGAGCAGTCAGAGGGTTAAATTGTATCCCAACGTTCGGTGTCATAGCGTGTAAGCATGTGATTCCTTTTTAGATTGATTTTGATCGTGTGTTTAACAAGTATATTCTACAACATAGCTGTCTGAAATTTCAGTCTAAGAAAAGTATATTCTGAAATAATAGCTTAAATAAAAATAACAGTGTCAAATATCCTCAATTTTGACTCATTTACCTCTTTTAGTCTTTAGAAAGATATATTTTGTAATTTTAAACATAGTTTGTGTCATCACAATACTCTATAAAATATTGATTTTAACTTTGCAGATATTGAGTAGGAAATGTAGTTATGCTACTTACAGGCTGATGTAGGTTTGGTTTGGAGTGCTACTGTCTAATATTTAGCAACACGATGGCTAATGAGACCGGGACCTACAGCTTAAAACCGACTCCGAATGGCTACGAATATCCATGCCATAGTAGGATTCGAACCCATGAACTCCGGTACCGAAAGCCAAAACCCTAACGAATCGGCCATCGTTCGGCGCTGGTATAGGTATTGCATCTAATGGAGAACTCAGAATAGTATTAAACATACAAATAAAAAAGTATCCCGCATTAAAATATTTTGAATCTTAACCTAATTCTAAGTTTGGAACTATATACATCGACAAGAATGCATTCTTTTACATGAAATATTTTAAATCGAAATAGAGAAGGTGTATTAAATATTCTATAATTTAAAATATAATACAAAAATCATGTCTCATTACTGGCATAGAAAAAGCAATCGAATAGCAAGAATCACGTTCCTAAAGCTTTGATAGAAATTTTGAACATATTATTTTAAAATTTTTCTTAGTATAAATAAAGTTGTTGGTTGACTTTTTAAGTGCTACCCTTCCTTGGAAAATGAAATGTTTAATTATAAAATTATTTTAAAAGGGTGAAAATTGTATTACAGAGTTAACTTAAAAACTACGTAACTGATTCTAAATAAAACTGTTTTGCGAATAAAAACTAAAGTGTCCTCAAGTTATATTTTATTTAGATAAAATTAAGTAATTAATAAAGTACTAAATAAACTGATACTTTGCTTCTTTATCATCGATTGCAGGCTTAATGTATATATATATATATATATATATATATATATATATATATATATATATATATATATATATATATATATATATATATATATATACATAATAATACATAACAAAACAATTATATATGAATATATTTTTAAAAACTCAACTCTGCTATTTAAATGTTATACCTAATTTATACCAGCATTTTATGAGAGAAAATTAACTAAAAAGTATAATAAAAAATGTCCTACGCTAGCTATTCAAATGAAAATTTACCTAAAATGCTGAAATATACTGAACTGTTGTTAAATTTCCATATTCTGTTTTTATATATATTTTAACATATTCCCGCAACATTGTTACCTGATATTTTGACATTCTATTAATAATATACGTTGCACTTTTAGTTTTGTTTTTAAAAAAGCAATGCGGAAACTGAAACGATTATAATATACAAAACACTAGGTGCTTTCTTGTTACCCCAGTACAGAGTTAGCTGTCAACATATTACAAATATGGCAATTTTATAAGCTCCAAAATTGTTTCCGAAAGGCCATAACATCTCTAATTATGCAAACCAATATATCGGTGTGATATATTGGTTAATATTGGTGTGAAATGTGTAAAAAATGATTAAGTGATACAGATTATAATATAATTAGGCAGTGCTGCCTCGAAATACTCAAACTTTAAGTACTGAGTTTTAAACACTGAGATTGTAAAAATTTTACAGATAAAATTTACAAAATTTACGTTTTTTAAGCATAGTGGTTTTTCAATCTTAATATATTTTGAGCCTCAGAGTTATTGAAAAGTTACCAATATTAATGATGTAGGCACAATATCAGAGGATCATAAGTGATATAAACTTCAAATAAAATTGTAGAAACAGGATTTTGGTGAAGATATATGAAAACCTCTTATTTTTTATCTTTGAAAAGGAAACTTAATTGGAATATATATATTTGGGAAAGATCACATTTGTGCCAATATTTTGGTTTTATGCTCAATATATTTAGATTACAATGAGTGTGAGCTTGAGAAAAAATTGTTGCCTGATCAAAATATGTAAAAATAGTCACTCGTTCTCTACAGACGGTTAGGAAAGCTGTCAGCAGGAATATTACATTGGCAGAAATATTCCTTTATTATGTTGAACATTACAGGAGCACAAAAGTTATAAAATTAACAAATGGAATCATTAAAACGTAAAACTGACTACAATATGTATAATTATAATTCTGTTTCAGAATCAAAGAATATTTAATTAAAAAATTGGAATTGTACCGATAATTTTTTTTACATTTTATTTCAGAGTTGAGCGATCTTTAATAATTTAATATACAAAACCAATGAAATCATCATTTTATGTAAATATAAGAATATTTCAGTTTCAGAACTATTGTCTGGAAAGTAAATAGCAGAGAGTCCCGAATAATTTAAATTATTTATCTTTATTTCTAAAAGAAGAGAAGTGGGTCTAAGTTTCTCAAAGTCAAGCTGACAAAACTGGGGGCTGATTATAATAGAAAAAAAAATATTCCTTGATTATCCCTAAACTGATTAGAATGTGTGTTTTTCTTTTGAGTAGATTTAAATATTAACTCAATTGTCTCTTTTAATATTATCCTGTAAAATATTAAGTGATACAGGCTATAATAGAATTCGACAGTGCTACCTCGAAACACTCAAATTTTAAGTACTGGAGTTTTAAGCACTACTGTTGTAATTCTGAAACTAAAATTTATAAAATCGATGTTTTTTAAGCATTGTGGTTTTTTAATCTACTTAATATATTTGAGGGTTATTTATTAACGGTTCCTGACTGACCGTTCCTGAAAAAAACGTACTGCCCATACGCTGAAATTTAGTGATATTTCATGGTTATACATTTTAAACATGAAATTGTTAAAACTGGCATCGAATCGAAATACAAGACTTTCTTTTTTTTTCTTTCAGTAAGTAGGACGTTTATTTCCGAGAGCGCATCTAATAAGAATTAAAAAATGACCAAAAATTTTTTCTTACATTTAATTTTAGCACAAAAATATAAGATTATTTAATGACATAAAGAACAGTTTATCTCTTTTTTAGAGTGCATTAAACCTACTTTATAAAAATATGAGCTTCAGAAACCTATGTTGTCAATATCTTCATTCACTGTGTTCTGAATAAAGAAGTTTCTCTGAAAATTCAAACATGTTAACATGTATTTCAAACGTCCTATTAATATATAATCTCATGCTGTTTTTATATTTGTTTCTATTGTTTAAGTTTTAAGACAATAATATCCACATTAAAAGGCAATTTTCTATTGCCGTACTTTTTAATTCAAGCTGTTACTAAACAATTCTTGTTTTATGTGACAATTGATATTCAAAATTTAATAAAGATCTGTTTGATATACAAATATAAAAGCAGACTTCATTGAAAGAAATTTATAAGCAAATCTGTATTGATATTTTAATTGAATATATTTTTTCTTTGATATTTACCCTCATTCAAAAGAATACTTATCTTAAAAAGAGACACGACCACACTCAATGCATTCCCAGATGAATAGCTTGAGTGCGTAAAAAAAGGAAGATATGATGACTAATTAAGAGTCATAGCCCTTGACATAGTCTCATCAGGAGAAATTTCTTTACACATATTTTATGACCAATTGTTGGTGTCATTATCGTTTAGCAACTGGCTTAATATTTAGCGAATAACGTCTCTTATGCAAGAAAATGACCCAAACTCTAATTGTTTTAGTCATTCATAGCATTTTTAGATTTTAAAGGCACACTTTCTTGGAATAATTAATTAAATTATGCACAGCATCTTCCTAGTAAAGCTCCTTCAGAACAAATAGCACTCAATAAAGCTGCAATTAGGTAAATGCAGTTATTGAATTAACCTTGAAAAACTAATGGATTTTAAAATAATAATTGCTGAAATAATTATCCGAAACAAATTTAATTGTTGCTAGAAAAATGCATATTTCAATGAAAAATTTAATGGAGGTAATGTAATTCTTAAATTATGTAATGATTGCCTCTGAGCAAAAAATTTAAAACGCGTGACAAAAGATGATTAATTTTAATTTTATGAAATAACTAAAACTTTAACAGGCTTTTCAGCAAAAAAAAATAATAATTAGCTAAATGGTTTTTACGTTATTAATAAATTTAACTTCTATCTAGTAGTGAATATTCACAAAAATATTTTAATATTTTTTCATTTCTAATTTCATCTTGTTTAGACTTTTCAAATATTTTAAAGATGTCATGGTAAATCCTGGAAATGTATCCATTTCCAAAGAGCATAATTATTTTAATAATAATATACATTATTTTAATAGACTTTAAAATCTATTTCAATGATTAAAAATTATGAAATTACTTCATTAATTGACTAAAATGAAATATGTTCAACAGTTAATACAGAAAAATTTTAAAACAATAATTAAGGTTATATAACGTTGACTAAAATAACTTAATTTAAAATTTGGAATTTAATTAAGAATTTAAATAAAATGATAATATACTTACACTCTACTGAAAGACTTAATAATACTTAATAATCTTCCTGAAATAATCGGTTAAAACATCAAGTAAATTTTCATTAAAGCAGCAGTAATAAAAATGGATTATAAGTAATTTGTCATTAATAATAATCTAAATTTATAACCATAGGAATGATATTCATTCATTTTGTAGATAATATATATCTATGAAAATACAGAAAATACAGGTTTAAATATTAAATAGATGAGTTTTGTTTTTAAATCTTATTAATCATAATATAACACATATAATTTAGAATCATAGTTTATTGATTTCTTTATATTTTTACTTTAACCAATCACCACGGATAACATAAATTTATTACAGTTGAAACAGGTCTTAATTAACTCACAAATAGATGCATAATTTTATTAAGTATTCAAAAACTAAGAACTTTTCAAAACAGGAAGACATGCAAATTGGATTAAGAATTTTTTAAGAATTATAGCTATGTAGTGACGTTACAAGAATTACTGTAATTTCAATAGAGAGTCAGCTCGAGCTTGAAGTTATAGAGCATGCGCACTTGAACTATTTCTTTTTCAACCTTTTTCATCTATATTACTATACATATATACATTTTTCTATGCGGTTTTTTGACATAAACATGCGTATTGGTTTTATGGACATTGTACAAATGCGGTAGTAGTTTTGAGCTATAGATGCAAGATTTAGCCTTCAACTTTATAAATTTAATGCAAGATATTTTTTATTTATTTTATGTGTATTAAATCTCCACTGTCATTAAATTGTGTGAATATATATTCATATATCTGGTGACACGGTCGTATTTTAACGGGCATCTGATCCTATAATCCTATATATCATCTGATCCTATATTAACAAGCTATATAAAGGAACTATTTAAAGTATTTTTATACTATATATAATAAATAAAGTATACTGTACTATATATAACTAATAAAGTATACTATACTATTTAAAACTATATATATACAAAATAGCTATATAAAGAGACTTCTACATATTTTTCTAAACAGTCTTAACATTCATATCCAGTACATTTCGATTCTATAAACAATATGTAACACCGAGTAAAAATGGTACATTTTATACATATCCTAGGTGTACATATCCTCCAATAATGCCATAAATATCCATATTTTTACATATATACAATTCTTTTGTTTCAAATTAAATTTAAATCATATGAGTTTCAAAAGATGAACTACAATACTTATTTAGGACTATTTATTTAGAAAAAACGAAATTTGTAATGCTCTCTTTGTTTTTTATTGTATCAAAATATTTTTTTAACTAAACAGAAAATATTTTAACATGAAATTAAAAAAAAAAAATATTTTTCCAGTTATCTCACTGCGAGCAATTTTTCCGTGTTCACTATATGCATTGAGCGGACGAATTGTGCATTTTGGGATAAACGATTTTTAACACATTGTATACAGCAGGGCTTCGAACCGGAACTGAACCGAAAACCGAAAACCGGAAAAAACCGTTATTTTGGTCGGAACGAAAACCGGAACTGAACCAAAAAAAATATCGGTTTATTTCGGTTCGATATATCTTTCAGTCATTTTGTTACTGTTACCAACTTATCAATATTTTCTAATTTAACGTCAACT
>CM063510.1:71748964-71756464 GCA_032207245.1 Pardosa pseudoannulata
TTATAAAAGTTTATATGAAACTAAAGCTAAATATATTTTTTTATTTCTTACAATTTATATATATTGATACAAACAATATAATTTATTTAAAAATATTATTATTATAAATTTTAATAACTTATAAGTTTTGAGGATTTTCTATTGAATTTGAGACATATTTTAAATTTGATTGTTACAGAGAAGAAGTATTTTATTTCATTGAATATGATTTAAAATTTTAGTGTGAATTGTATATATATTTCAAAAAGCAGTTTCGGGACAAGTAATTTTCTTTTTGTTTATTTTCGAATGCAATTATTTTATTTTTATGAAATATTTTAAGTAAAATAAAAGAAAATATGATGGAATCACCATATTAGAACTTTACCGACTATAAAATAATGCAAATATTTTTCTTCATTCCATTTAAACTTATTTTATATGATTGTGAGATACTAAACTATAATTCTTTGATAAAGCATACAGTTACAGAATTGCAAAAGTATTAGTTAATATTAAAGTAATAAAGTTGATGCAATAAAAATTAATTCAAAGATGAGTAAAAAATTTTAACCAACAGTGAGTTGTGTGTTTTCACAACTGTAGAGCTACAAAAGTGCCTTTGGCTAACCCTGGTTCATTAGTATCTGTCATATTGAGATTTTTGGTAATAAAAAGATAAATTTGTAAAAAAAAATATTTAGAGAGAAGAAAGTACACATTTAGACTGGAGACGAATAACTAAACAGCAGTCCTAAATAAAATATTTCAAAATTCATTGACTGTTCCTACACAATCTGATGTTATAACAGTCCTAACATTTATAAGAGTGCACATCTAAACGGCAGTCCTAGATAGAATATTTCAGTATTCGTAAACTGTTAGTACACAATTTGATGTTATAACAGTCCTTAATACAAAATTTGTGCGTTTTCTCCAGCTAAATGCTTTTCAGTTATAAGAGATATATTTGTATGTAGAAAAATCAACATGAAATATCATGCCAAAATGCTCTCAGAAACTGTTAAAACGAATATTTAAGCATCTTAAGCAGTTTCTAACGTATATATATATATATATATATATATATATAAGTAACACTGAAACTAGTGAAAATAGATATAAGGAACCGCCATTTCTTTCATTACATTGATGAAGTTAGTGTTTAATAATGTTAAAGAGTTTATTAAAAAACGTAAAATTACATATTTCTATAAATAATAGATAACAAAAAATATTTTTTAAGCATTTATCTCAAAGTGTTGACCACTCTTTATTATATTTTAGATAGCAGTAAGAAGTTCTACTAAAAACACATGGTTGATGCTAGACACTTTACACTTCTTGAATCGTTCTGAAAGATCTACCGTTACTTCCAAATGATTTTACTTGTCTATATATTAGGTAATGTTTTAATCAGATTTGTTTAATACCCACGGGGTTGTATATATCTTTTGTATTCTATTTTAAAAAATCTTTACGAGATATTTGATATGTGTAACTTATTATCTCCAACATTCCCAACGATGTCGTCACTTTAGAATTATTGCAATATAGGTTCCGAAGTTTTGTGCATCATTGCAAAACTTACCTTTGCCAAAGCTAATTTGATAAGAAGTGCTTTATTCAGAATTAGGGTTCTATATTCAGGGAGAAGCAAAGGATTGACTATGACAATTTGAGCTTTATACAAAAGAGGGAAAAATGCAACAACTTTCTTATTTTCATATATATAAAAATTGTTGAGTTTTTTAGCAATTTGTCTCTGTTACCTTGACTAATAAGGAATATTTAGGAAAAGTCTTAATTTATAACTTAACAGAGTTTGGCATACATGTTATTTATCTTCAAGGACTAAGTTATTATAGGAGCAACGTCAATCAGAGATCTATTTAATGAAATTTAAGCTATGTTTAAAATAAATGTTCCACTGTCTTAAATGTTTGTTGTACATCCACTTTAATAAATATGTTTATTTGAAATGAAGGTTTTGTATTCAGCAGAATAAAAACTGTATAAATATTACAGAAAATGTATATAATTATTTTACACGCAGAAACATTTTTTAGAATAATCCAAAATTGTATTACTTTTAATCAGCAATTAAAGTAGCAATGAAACATATATTGCTATTACTGATTTGACTAATATATTTGTGTTGGGGATATTAATAAAAATATTGAATCTTTTTTATCCCCATATTCTTAAAATTATCCTCTCTGACAATATCTAAGACAAATAAATTTATAAATATTTCCAGAGAAATATGAAGAAATTTTTGAGACATTTTCTAGAATGATTGAAAATTGTATTACCTTTAAAGAGCAATTAAAGTTGTACTCAAACATACATTGCTATTATTGATTTCACTGATATATTTATGTTGGGGATATTAATAAAAATATTGAATCTTTTTTTCTCCGTAGGCTTAAAATTATCCTCTCTGACAATATTTTACAAGCTGAAACATTTTCTAGAATGATCGAAAATCGTATAACTTTTAAGGATCAATTAAGGTTGTACTCAAATATACATTGCTGTTATTGATTTGACTGATATATTTATGTTTGGGATATTAATAAAAATATTGTATCTTTTTTGTCCCATAGGCTTAAAATTCTCCTATTTGACCAAATCTAAGACAAATAAATTTATAAATATTTGGAGAGAAATCTGAAGAAAATTTTGAACATTTACATAAAATTTTTAATATATTATTTCGTGTTTTATCGCAAGGAGAGAAATTGTGACCAAGTAGAAGATTATATTTTCTGTAACGAGTGAAATAGAGCATCGTTGTATAATATAAAACCAATTTATCTTAAAAGTACCCTTTAAGTTTTGACTTTAAAATTTCGAAATAATACTACAGATTAACATTCCAATTGCTATTTCAAAACAGTGGGCTGGAAATCATAAAATTATATTAAATAAATAATATTTAGAAATTCTCTTTTTATTTAATGTATATACTTAATAATTAGGAAGACTTATTTTTGATTATAAAAATTTATACTTCAATTTTATGTATTCTGTTAGATAAATAATTAAATTAACTAAAACATTTATTTAAAAATTATCTAATTTTAAAATTATGATTAATGCAAGATAAATTATTAAATTTTATCTTGTTTATACGAATAAATTAAAATGTGACGTGATTAATTTTTCAAATCCAAATTATCTGTACAAATAATTTAAGATGCCTAAAATGTCCGTGATTTTATTTTCGTCAATAATATTTAAAAGAATTTTAAAAGTAATCTACTTTAAAATTTAAGCATAAAAATGTCACGTAATTTAATAATTTAATGAATTTAAAGAGCGTAATCGATGTACTGCTATTTTTATTTTGTACTTACATAATATTTATTAACATAAATCAATATGATTTTTGTTACACATAATATTTTTACTATGCCATAAATTTTTATTTTACTTTAATAGTATAAATAATAATTGTATGATTCACAATATTGTAAAAATACTGTTGAATCTAAAACGTTTAACCTTATTTAATTTTAGTAAAATTTGCTTGATAGAAAAAAAATATGACTTTGCATTTTATTTCCTTTTTTTGATTATCCCTAAAAGATCAAAGTTAAATATTTAGTATAATTAGGAATAACAAAAACATGTTTCTAAATTTATTAACTTACGAAATAAATATATAGAAATAAAGTGAGTATTTTTCAGGCATTTCCATTTTTAAGTATTTTCTATTTCCAAATTCTGAAAACTTAATAATAATTTAGCTTCCAGGTTATACTAATAAAGAAATTGAGTTCGCTATATAGACATTTATTTTTTTAAAAATCAAAATTATAAAAGATCAGCATACTTTAATTTATTTTCTTTTAAAATTAAATAGAATGTATAAGAAATCAACCAAACTAAAGAATTCTATTACAAAATATGTAGGTAATATTTTTACCCCTTTTTATCGTGTCAGCTAAAAGACTAGAGAAAAAAAATCAATGAAACCAACGTAAAAAAAAGGCTGAGGCAGCTTTAAATAAAGCTTACAGCTACAAAAGACTTGTGATGAAAAATGAGTTTTTAAACAATATAAAACAAAACCGTTTTACTGAATCAAAATGGATGAATCCTGACAAAGTATGCATCTGAATTTGCTTGTGAAGTGAAATTTCGTTTCATTGCATTTCATTGAAATATTGCGGTATATTTTCATCCCAATTTCATGAATTTTAAAAGAAAATCTTATTTTCAGTAGGGAAAATATGATTTAAATATGTATAATATTAAGTTTTTGAATGAAAGGCTACGCATTAGATTAAGATTAACAGGCATTCTGTTATGAGTATTTCACAACTATCATAAAAGGAACTGAAAAAAGATTTAAAGTTTATTGTTCATTAGTAGTTATTGTTTATTAGTAGCAGTTATATTATAATGTACCATTAATAATTTAATAATTTTTTTTCAAAATATGCAATTTTTCAAAAATAATAATTGGGCTGAATCCCAGTTTAGGGGCCCAAGTTCTGTGGGCATGCTAAGCGTGGGCGATGTCACCAATTACTAGTCCAAGTTTTCTGGTAAACCTTGCTTTTCTTGATGACAGGTGACATGTGAACACGAAATGATATGTGATTTGAATACTTGACTCTTATTGGTTCCTGTAACTAACAATACTCCAAGACCGCTGAATTTGGATTTTTTAGCGTCCCTTTCAAGTCTTTGTCCATTTCGGCAGTGCTCTGGAGGCTTGTTCATTTCGTTTTCATTTCAGCTGTGCCCTTGTGGTTGTTTGTTTCGTTTTTTAAATTTAATTTCTTAAGTACTTCTTAAACCTTTTTTGTAAATTCAGGAACTTCTTGGATCAGGAAATTTTGGCAATTCTGCAATGGTATATGGGTGTTGGTTTGCTTGCTGGGATTTATGAATGCCCGACTTGCACACCCCCCGCGCACCTTGTAGAAAGAGACTCAATTGGCGGATACATATGGGAATGTCGTAAGAGAGGAGTGAATAAGCATAGGGGGAAAAGATCTGTCACAAAGGGAAGTTGGTTTGAAAAGAGTCATTTTAGTCTCTTCAACATTTTAATGTTAACCTCTAGATGGGTGTATAAATTACCTATGGAGCATATCGCTCACGAATTACAAATTTCAAAAATCCCAGTAACTGACCGGTTCAGCTTTTCTAGGGAGTTTTGCATAAATTTTATTTAAATTCTTCTTCTAAAATTGGGGGTGGAAGAGATGGGATCATTGTTGAAATTTATGAAAGTAAATTTGACAGACGTAAATTTAATGGTTGTAGAAGAGTTGATGGTAAGTGGGTTTTCGGAGGAATAGAGAGGGGTACAAATAGATTTTTTTTTTAGGTAGTAAAACATAGGGATAGGGATACTTTATTAGCAGTCATACGGAAATATGTGCATCCAGGTACTTCCATCATTTCTGATTGTTGGAAAGCCAATGATGGTCTTTCAGATGAGGGTCTGGATCATCTGAGAGTTAATCATAGTGTAACTTTCAAATACCTTGATATTGGAGCTCACACCAATACAACTGAGGGCTTGTGGAGCTAATTAAGAGATCCATCCTCACAGTTCACAAGTGTAAGAATGAATTTGATTCTTACCTTTGTGAATTTATATGGAGGAAAATGACATAAAATCCGCAGGACGCTTTTCATGATTTTTTTAAATCAGATAAAGCTTTTATATCCACCAACAACGAGGGATACTTAAATTAGGTAAGTGCTTTATTTATTTTATATTTTATGCTTAATTTTCGAAAGGTAACAAATGATGTTATATTTCCTAAATATATTTTTTTATTTACTGCTTTTTGAACTTTTTATTCAAAATTGTGTTTTAATTTAATTCAAATTAAGACACATTTCATTCATTTCATTATTTTTTATTCAAAATATTCTTTGAAATTGGGTATAAACTTACTACAAAACGAAGCACAAATTATAAACATAACTTGGCGACAATTTGACGACCACTTGTACAAAAATAGAGCCAAAAACATGGCTGCCGGCCCCCGGAACTGGGATTCTAATATTTGGCGACGTCACCCAGGCTTGGCCTCCTCACTGAAATGGGGCCCACTAAACTGGGATTCTACCAATAATTGATTGACGGATTAAAAAATATCGTGTATTAACGAAATAATGTTGACTTTGATTTCAATTTTTTAAAATTTAATATAATAGGTTCCAATACTATAATTATGTAAGAAAAATTTTAATTTTTCTTCTGTTTAATCGATACATGTCAACGTTTTGTATAGTTATTGATTTAAATCTATTGTTTTAAAAGTATTTTAAAGTTGTAGCTTTCAAAATTTTACAAATGCAGGATATTCATCCTTCTGGAACGTCTGCAGTTCTTATCTTAGTAATTTCCTCTATTTTTAAATAATAATGTATAGTTATCTAGTAAAAATTGAGAACCACTTTCGTACTTTTTATTAAAAGTATTGAAAGATTATCTTTTTACCAATCACCTATTTAAATTTTAAGTATTCTTTGATCAGTGACTAGTTAGTAAACTGATAGCCTACTCTTTAATGTATAAGAAACTCTTATCCTAATATAATTACTTATATTTTATATACTTATCTGACAGATACAATTATTTTATAATTATCTCTTTTCTTTGTATATTTAATATATATACATACAGATTGTAACAAAACTAATGGTTAAAATTGTAAAGGATGAGTGCAGAAACTGGCATGCTGTGACAGGAAACGGTGTGGAAAATCTATTTCATCTAATGCTAGGAGTCTCAGGAGAATGTAATGTTGTTACACGTCCTTTGAAGCAACGCGACTCACTATTATATAATCACCATCTTCTTCTCACCATTGATTATACGCGTCTTTCTTTCAAGCTAGTAGTCCACTATCTACAACACTTTTAATATTAAATTTGCAATTGTAAGTATATAATATTAGTCAAAAGCGAAAGATTAGTTTTTATTCACTCAAGTGGAAGGTTCCTCTAGTTTCTGCTTTTTAATACGTGATACCACTTTTATAGGAATATTTTTTGTTTTGGTATGTATATCACACTCTAAAATTGTGATTTTTAGTTTAACTGCACTTTTTCTATCTCTTCCACTTCATACATACATACATAGACACACATATAAAACTAAATTTCCCAACGTTACAGCCCATTTAGCCGGCCCATTACCTACGGTGCGAATCTCCACCGTTTTCGAACATGGTGCAAAGGATAGGAACAAGTTAGATGGTAAACTTTAAGCAAACCCCCAGTTCTCAAGCATACTTGGTCCTCCGTTTGTCTACCCTCTGAAATAAAGAAAGGCTGTATTGATCTTCCCTAACTGGATGATATAACCTTGTAGCGTGAACTGTAACCTTGAAGCGTTACCTTGTATTTAGCAAGAAACACACACAAGTATATATATATATATATATATATATATATATATATATATATATATATATAATATATATATATATATATAATAGTATTGGGTAAATATATAATATATATATATATATATATATA
>CM063510.1:71763964-71786464 GCA_032207245.1 Pardosa pseudoannulata
CTTCCCCGCAACCAGTGCAGTTTTACTGCAAATTATTTTTTAAAAATTTCCATGTTTCTTAAGTTGTACTAATAAGATGATTGGTTACATGTTATTGCAAAGTCTAGATTTCTCCCTAGATAACACAACTGGATGGTCACAAGCAGTCTGATATAAAGTACATAGTTGTGGGTTTATAAAGAAGAAAAATATGTTCACCGCTGCCGTAAGTTGTATGGACTTTGATAGTTAAATTAGATTTAAGTGACGGATTTA
The DNA here is from genome assembly GCA_032207245.1 of Pardosa pseudoannulata. Classification (NCBI taxonomy): domain Eukaryota; kingdom Metazoa; phylum Arthropoda; class Arachnida; order Araneae; family Lycosidae; genus Pardosa; species Pardosa pseudoannulata. The sequence continues at coordinate 71,764,220 of CM063510.1, forward strand.
GTAATACTAGAAAAAATCTTTTAATACGATAATACATTTAAGGTAATCATCGTGGTATATTATTTTTTATTTAATGAGCTTTACGAGACTGATCATTTTGACGCATTTCGAATTTTATAAGGAAAATTACAAAAACGTTTGTCATTTTTATTTTATATTTTGCACTGATTTTTATCCATTGAACTAGGTAAATATATATTTAAGACTATTTTTAAGAGTATTGAAATAGGGAAATTTTCTATGTGGTATACCTAACTCAATGGATGTGTCAATTTGACTCCATCGTAATGTAGACAAAATTTTTAGTAAATTAGCTCTACTCATGCAAACATTATAACAATTATAAATAGGAAAGTACCAACAATACTTCGATTATTTTTCCGATATTGTTATCTCAAATGAAACAAGCAATAAGCAGCAGTAGAAAAAACGAAACGCAGAATGTCAGTTGAAGTCAGAGTGTGAAGAAATTTTGAATATTTTGGCAGTTCGTTCATACATCAAATTTACACTTTTTCGTATATATAGGTGTATAAGAAACGTCCGTAAACCTGGTGTTAACTACTGTATACCATAAAGAAGTTGGTGTCGATTAGTCATACGGAACTATGAAGAATTGCTATTTCACAATTCGTTTATACACAGGTTTATAATATTCTATTGCAGTGCTGAAGGCTTAAAATATATTATTTTATATTTATTGCATTATTGTATATGCCTTAATTACTAAGTATCTATAGTGTAAAATACTTTTTTATCAAATTTTAACTCTACAAATATCAAATGTTAAAAAATTTTACCGAGCAACAAAAGAATCAGGCTGTTTTAGAGCATATAAAAGCATATCAAGTATATTAAAATTTATGAAATACTATTTTAACTGCTTGGACAGTAGTTTATATTATTTTAATAAAACAATATTTAACAAAAGCTGTTGATAAGTATTTTAAAAGTTTTTTTTTTTTTTTGCTTGAACTTCTGCTTTTCATATATATGTAATGTAAAAATTTAATACTTTAATCCTGAACTGAAATTACTAACTCCTCTATTAAAAAAACACCAAATCCGCAATTTTGTCATCTTTTTAGTGGCCATTTGGAATTAAACTCTTTTGTCTCCTTTCTGTTGGCGAGATTAAGTCGCCAACCTATTTTGCTGGTTAAGAGCATTTCTACTTTGTTGATTAAACAAATTTCTTTCTCACACTGGTGGCGTCTCTAAGGTTATAAAAAGCCGAGAGACCATTCTTTGTTAGATTTTTGCTGTGGTATTGTTAAATAAAGTTGATGAAAAAGTTTCTAGTGAAAAATCGCATTCTTTTTCGACCAGGATACATCTCAGAAGCATGGCAGGCTACTCTATGTTTCATATATATATATATATATATATATATATATATATATATATATATATATATATAAATATATATATATAATATATATATATATATATATATATATATATATATATATATATATATAATTATAAAAATAATATGTATAATATATACTATATATATGATATATTTAAGTATAAAATAAATATATAAATATATTGGATATAATATATTTTAATAAATATAATGTATTTAATATATATATATTTTTTTTAATAATATTGTATTTCAATAATATATTTTTATATTATACATAATATATAGAATAGTTTTATAAATATAGAAAATATTTAAATTGTTTTAAGGAAAAAATTAAGTATAAGATTTCTTTAACATTGAATAAATATTGAAATAATACGTCTTATTAATATAAATAGAATTTTGGAAAATATATTTTCGTAAACAATGAAGGTAATTACAATGCTGAACAATTTGTTTCAAATAAAATTGTTTCCTCAATTGATTTTTAACAGTTACTGGAACTTTGGTATAATAAAATTACAATGTAAACATCAGTTACACAGAAAATGTATTTCAAAAATTATTTAGGTGAGCATACAGTAAGAAGAATATAAGAAAACTAACATCAAATTCCAAAAACAACAAAGAATAAAAATAATTTTTAACAATAAATTTGAAAAATAACAAAGAATGAAAATAATTTTATACAGGTATATTAGATTATTTTTCAAATCTATCTCCTTCCTTTCTTTTTGGACGGTATATTGCCTTACATTTTGTCCTTAATTAAAGAGAAAATTTAAAATAATTGTTTTATATTTTTTCTATTAATAAAAGTTGAGTAAAATGCATTCAAATGCAGGCATTTTTTATGTTTTCATAAAGAAAATACATAACTTCTTTAACTCTTGGTTAAAATTTAAAAAATAAATATTTTTTCCAAAGCTAGAACTTTTTTTTACGATGAACTAAAATGTTTAATGAAGACATTTAGTCACAAAAGCGACCTTATTTGCTTAAAAGAAAATATATTTTAATGTGCACCTTATAAAATATCAGTCAGAAAATCATGGGTATAATTCTTCTACCTAATAAATATATTAATTCATAAAATGAAATTTTCGGCATTATATCTGTTTGTAAATTAACATGGATTTTCAATGTTATTGGGTAAAAATTACTTTCTTAATTATCAAAATTAATATATATTTTATTTTATTAATATTTTATTAATATTTTATTTTATTAATATATATTTTATTTTCTGAATCTACACACTAGAAGCCTAAATTTTAAATTAAAAGGTAACCAAGTAATAATCATATAGTGAAAATATATTTATAATTCCGCAGTAAATTTAAGTTTTGGTTCCTAAAATTAAATAAATTAAATATTTAAAATAAAATTCAAATAAACTAGATTTTTATTCCATAGAATATATAGTATCGCATGTACTCTACATTTTCTCATCTATACTCTACATCATGCGTGTCATCTACATTTTGAACTCCGTTTTCAGTTTATTGTGTTAAACCATAAAAGCTTACACAATTTAACCAAAATAACAAAAAGTTTGTTTATTTATAACTGTAAATACAAATGTTTAGCAATTAATAAAATAATTCAATAATTTGTTTAATATATTGAAATTTATGAAATGAAAATCTGAACACAGGTTTGTAATGAAACGAAAAGATATATTCCCAAGTAAATGAGATTTTTTTTATTTCATAATTAACCCTCTAATTAGCTTCGCACTTACAATTCCGCCAAACCGATGATGTCTTCAAAAGCGGTTTTTGAAGTACAATTTTCGACCTCCAAAAAACGCTCTGAAAATAGATGTAATGATACATTACTACCAGTGCTTTCCCCCATGAGTTTTGCGGTAGAGATTGTCAGTTTTCGATTGTTTAAGAACTGCACCCCTATTTGACTAGTTATTTATTTTGAGGGATGCACCTAGCGATATGCACCTATATAAACGCTGATAGCTTATCATGGCTTTATAAATCTCTAATTTCGATGAGTTTTTTTTTGCTATAACTGATATATCTCTTAATATTGCACCACTTAAATATCTTGGACGACTTTTATAAACAAATTATAATAAGTCTCTCAAAGAATATTTTTATTTCTTCTTTTAGAATCCATTATTTCTTATAGGATGATCTTCGAGACTTGGAGAGTTTTATGTGTATTAAAAATTAACAATCTATAATACCTATATATCTATTGATAACCAGAAGTAAAGGGACAATAACGAGGATGGGTTTTCCCGTATTCCATTCTAGTCGACAAAGGATGAAGTAAAAAATCATAGAACGCTTTTTGGCCACTGACAAAGTAAAACTTGTATTTTTTGGAGACATTTTCCTTGATGTGTTCCACTCGGAGGGTTTAAAACAAATTAGCTTCATATTTTAATAATCTACAAAGTACTTTTGTACTAAAGTACTTTTGTAACCATTATAACATTTACCACTGCTATTTTGATAATTTAAATCCGTATTAGTCCAGTTTATATTAAGTGTGCAGAGATTGTCAGTTTTCTAGTAAATTAGTTTTAAGGCTAAAATAATTTTAATAATTTTATTTATTTTAGGGCTAACTAGCGATATGCTCCTATATATAATTAACTAAAAAAAGGCATAAGCCTCATATATTATTCCGATGATTTTTTTTAGTATCAATGATATATCTAAATATATCAGTGATATGTGTAAATAAAGATTTTATTTCAAGTCTGTAAAATTTATTTATTCCTTATTAAAACATACTTTTTTGAAGGAATATATGATTGAGAACACTTATGTCATCATATTTATATTTTTGCTTTCTGGTTTTACCCAATACATTTATAGAGCTGGATAATAAGTACAAAAAATAGTGACAAAACATTAAAGTAGAAATGTATCTAATATCACATACATGTAAACAGAAAGTAAGTACTTTTTTCGAATTTAGAAGGCTTTGACGCATCCATGTTGAAATCCTCTAAGTGTTATTTGAAAGATTCTGAATTTCCAAAGCTGATTCTCTTCAATATATACACCTCTTGAATTTTATATCTCTTTTCCAATAAAGTATAAAGTAAGAAGTTGTGATAAAGAGATATTACTCTTATATATGCTTCATAGAAAATATCTTGGGATACGATTTATTACATATTTACAACTTTTCAGTTGGACCCATTAAATAAATATCCTGCATATACTCAACGGAGAATTTCTATCTATTTCAAACCAATATCATGTCCTTAAAATATACAATTTAATAACTCTTACAAAAGATACATTCATTTTTTATACGAAATATATTTGTTAATATAATATGTGATTTCTTATACATATATCTTATACTTTTTACTAGAAACCATTAAATTGATAACATGTATCCACGCAATAGGTATAGTATATTTAATTTAGATCGTAGTCTTCTTCTGTTTAAGACATTGAAAACTGCACTATATGATATATTTCCGCATGTTAAATGTATATTTCATATAAAATTTGCGTACGTTTTATTATATATTTCATACTTATAAGTAAATCCCCTATATAATAATAGCCTAAGTTGTCTGTCCGCGAATTTCTGAAGCGGTTGTAATTGGAATGGCTACAGGCGTCCATATTGGATTTTTCATGAGTTAGGGTTAGCGAGTTCGAAATCCACCCCATTCCCTCTTTTTAAGCGTTTAATGCTATTATTTCGAGACTTATCCATCCTCTTATTTTATACAAAATTCATTTTTGATAGGGTGGCAAAGGCAGAGAGTAATATTTAAATTTCTGGTCTGTTTCTACTTGAATATTCATATACTCTAATTAGTTCGCTTACTGCGTGCAGGCGTTGTACGTTTGGTAGAATGTCCGCCCACTTGATCGTTGTATATCTCGGGTTGACGGTTCTATCTCTAATTTTTTTTAATGTATAATAAATTTAATATTTTCTGCCTTTTCTTTTAAATTCTTATTCCGAAATTTGTTTTATTATTTTAAAAGTCGTTTTATTATTTTTAAAATAAAATTTACTATTTTTTCAAATTTTTATAATTTTTATTATTTTTATTTTATTAAATTCACGTAAACTTTCTTCTCGTAATGTAATAATAGCCTAAGTTATCTGTCCGCCTGTCCTCGAAGTTATGAAGGTGTTGGACCCGGAATGGATAGAGCATCCATATTGGATTTTTGATGAGTTAAAGAGTTTGCAAAATTCAAAGCGAGTCAAGTTTATCTTTCCTAAACTATAGATCCGATTCTGAAGTAAATTGGTATGAATAAGCTTCGTATCACAGCGAAAAATACTGTCCTCTTTAAAGCGTTCGAAATCCACCCCGTCCCCCTTTTCGAGCGTTTAATGCCATTATATCAAGGCCCATTTTAAGACCAAGCGATTAAATTTATCAATTTATCACACAATAAATAGGTAAAAATGACAATTTTTTTCTAGCCTTATGACGTCATTCCTTTAACAATTTCATTTAATCCTTTCTTATTTTAAATTATTTAAATATTTTCTGCAATATTTCCATACGTTTTATTACTAAACTTAGATATTACGTCAATAATTTTCTTTTTTATTTGACTTAAATAATAGATTAAATACATATGTGATAATTTTAATCAATTATTTTTGTTGAAAGGTAATTCTCCGCCAAAAAAAAACAAACTATTTTTTTACCTGCCTCATGGGGTTCTTTACAATTCTGAAAAATAAAAAATTTACTGATCCCGTCATATGACGGGCTATATGCTAGTTATTATATAAATGCACTGTATACCCAAAGAAAGTCTTCTTTCTGAAATACTACAATCTTCTTTCTGAAACACGAGGCCTAAGGCGACCGGGACCTACTTCTTAAAGACAATTCCAAACACAATATATATATTATAATATATATATATATATAATATATATATATATATATAATATATATATAATATATATATATATATATATATATATAATATATATATATATATATATTATATATATGTATATATATATGTTATAATATATGTATATATGTATATATATTATATATATGTATATATATGTATATACATATATATATATATATACATATACATATATATATAAAATATATATATATATATATACATATATTATATAATATATATATATATATTATATATATATATATGTATATATATATATATATATATATATATATATATATATATATATATAAATATATATATATATATAATATATATATATATATATATATATATATATATATATATATATATATAATATATATAATATATATGTAAAGTATTGCTAAAAGATATTGAAGAGCTACCACCATCGCAATGGAACTAGTCTATGATACAACGTTTGTATTGTGCGTTGTGAAGACTTCTGGCGCTGACTCAATTTTGGATAAACGGTCTAATGTGTGAACCTGGTATATTGATTTCATCAAGCATCAACATGATCATTTTGTTGTACCCCGATCAAGTTTGGGGAATAAAATCCAAGACACAAAGACTTGCATTGCGTACAACTGAGGAACTGAATTTTGAAAATATGCAATCTTCATTGAATATCTTATCGCAATGTTTTATCTGTCTTTTCGGATTCAGTCTCTAATATACCCTGCATACAACTTCACCAATAAATATATTCAATTGGAATGTATTTAATTTAAAATGATGGACTTTATAAAATGCAGTTAAAATAATAAAAAAATTTGTATGGAATATGTAAAAATAAGTAATACTATTTGCTGGTGAATAAACATTTAATGAAAAAAAATTAATGACTGAAATAAAAATTCTAAAAAATATAATAGTAAAACTATGTAAGTAAAGATAACGTCAGTAACGCAAAAAAGGAAAAAATATTTAAAAAATAACATATGTTTCTTAGCCACAAGTGAGGTAAATTTTAAGTGAAGATTCGCTTTTGCCAGTACAGACATATCAATTTGTATAATCAACTTTGAAGAAGAAGTTTACTTCTGGCTAAAGCAGACCTTTGCTAACACCTTTTTCGTCATTTTATATTAGTCAAGTTGAATTTGCTTCCATACATTTGTTAATCTTTGCTAAAAAGCATTTATCCTACCAGTATAGTTCAGAATTAACAAAGGAAGTGAACAAAGGATTAGCTGCTTCTGTTAGCGAAAAGAGTTCTGTAATAGTAAAAGTATGCTAAAAAACAGAAGTAACTAATATATAAAGTTCAAAACAGATATCATATTCCATTAGTAAATAGCAATTTCATAGAAGGATCAAGCAGCAATTATAATCCGTATTTTGAAATGTATTAACTTAAGAATAATATTAAAAACGCATTTATTATATAAATTGCATATGTATATGTGATTCATCTCTCTTCATTCAAAATACAAACCAAAATATTTTTCTATTATTTTGTTTAACTATACCAATAAAATATTAGGTTTCTTCGTTATGTAAAGCTCACTATTTTATACTGTCATTGTAATCTCTCATTCTCTTTGTAGACAATTTAATACAGCAGATCAAGGATAGAGCCCACAGATGTAAGGTAATAAATCGTATTATATCCTGACCATTTCTATTCTAAGGTTTTAGAAAAGACGAATTTCGAGTCTGTCGCAGAGAATTTATATTTGAGGTCTGTGTCGCACATTCTTATTCCGAAGAAATATAAATCATTCGGAGCATTTCTATAATCTAAATATTATGCATGGATACAAGGACTGACATGACAATTCCATTGAAGAAGCTACTAAAAGTCAAAACTTTTGGTTAGACTAATTCATTTATTCAATAACTAAATAAATGAATAAGTCGAACCTAACTATAAAATGTAACATGTAAATAAAAATATGAGCATGCTTTGAAATTAAAGCGACTTAGTTATTTTATTAACTTTATGAAATATTCTATTTCATTATTTTAAAACATAAGGACGTTTTACGGATGTTTTCACAATGATGTATTATTATATTTCTTGTTGTTTCTCTTATAACTGAAATCTAGAACCCCAAAAAGAATCTGTGAGGTGCAAAATGTTTTAGATTATCATATTTTCATACCGAAATACAATTTTGTATGTGTACCGAGGTACTTTCAAACGGTAATCTGCACGTGCATGCACAGCTGTGGGAGGATTTTCCTAGAGGATTTTAGGCCTCCGATTGTTCACGTCCAGTTTAGGGACCCCTGCAGAGAAGGTATAGATCAGGGAATGGCAGCGTAACGGTCAAGCTAAAACAGAGATGCAACCTTGAGTTAGGAGGGCAGGGGCTAAAAAGTAATGTCAGCTTGCACAAAAGGGGCTACTTTAATGAGCCCACCTGCACTCTCGAAAGGGATGCAGACGTGAGAAAATTTCCCATTTCAAGCGATTGGAAAGGAAGAAAAAGGGGCATTAAACCCGAGATGAGGAGTTGGGAAACGAAGTTAAGGTGAGCAGTTGAAGTCGGGATTCGAGAGAAGTGGGACATCACATCATAAGCCCCGCTCACCAACACCGACTCGTCCCGTGCACTTGAACACCCGGACCGACTCACCGCATGAGGAAATCCTCTACCTGACCCTCTGTACCAACTGAAGGACCGAAGCATTCCTTGAGGAAAGCCCCTGCCTGCTCCCCTGTTCATTTAATGAAGGTAAAGATAAAATAATATTTACAGTCACTCAACTTAGGCCTCTGTTAATAATTTAATCTTGTTACTAAGTAATAACGCCTTATAAAGAGAACTGTAATAATTATAGTGTAAATATAAGACATGAATAATTGATGATTAGGATACATGATAAGCAAGGATCTATTTGTAAATGAATGCACAGAATAAATGTCTGAATCACAATATAAAGTATTATATTCTCTCTGTGTTTCCCCCTTGTAAATGAACACTGATGTATAGGTTGTAAGTACATTACAACAGTATGAATTATGAAATTGTATGAAATTTTTCATGTCTGTACTTATAAAGTATAATAGTGTTATTATTCTTTTATCTGTAATCACGCACTCACACAAACACACACACATACACCCACAAAAATTTTAAACTCAGACTTTCCTGTGAAATTTTTGGACACTTTTACAGTTAACAGTCTCCCAGCATTCAGAAAACAAAAGTGAAAGTTTTTGGTAACCTTATATTTAAATAGCTAGAAATGATTTATTACATTTCAATTAATTTTATACAACTCATGACAATGACTGTTTGAATTCTGGAAGCATAGATCATATATTTAATCATATATTTAATCTGAATGTCGATACATTTACATTTAAGTACAAGGTAATTTTGACTCATTTTAACTACTCCTGAACTAGTTATGGCTAGTTTAACATTGACATCTGTACATAAGTGCGTATGTATCTCGTATAACTCGAAATCGGTTACAGGTATAAGATAGATATTTTGTATTTAGAAACGTTATAACGTATTTTTTATTGCAGGTTTAAGAATTTTTTACTTAATCAAAGTTACTAAACGAATGGTAATTTTAATAATATTTTCTAGAAGTGTTGATACATGTTGATACATACTATGTTGATACATTTTCAATAATATTATAATAATAACTATTAATTAATAATAATATTCTATCTAATGCAGGTTTAAATTAAAGTTGTTTACTTTACCTTCAGTAAGCTTCAATAATGAAGATATTTTGTATTTAGGAATATTATAACGTATTAGTTAATGCAGGTTAACGAATTTTTCTACATGATCAAAGTCACTGAGCAAATGGTAAATTTAGTAATACAATATTTTTTTAGAAGTATAAACAAAGGTCTAAACTCCAATTTATTCAAAACCTATGGTTATTAAGCGAATGTTGATAAATTTTCAGTAATATGATAGTAATAATTTTAATTAATAGTAATATTCTATCTGAATCAGATTTAATTTGCGTATGTATCTCCTATAACTCAAAAGCAGTTAGAGGTATAAGATATATATATATATATATATATATATATATATATATATATATATAGTATCTAGGAATATTATAACATATTAGTTATTGCAGGTTTAAGAAATTTTTTACGTGATCAAAGTTACTAAATGAATAGTAATTTTAGTAATACAATATATTTAAGAAGTGTAAACAAAGTTCTAAACTCCAATGTTTTCAAAATATATGGCTATTTAGCGAATGTTGATAAATTTTCAGTAATATTATAATAATAATTTTTAATTAATAGTATTATTCTATCTGAGTCATGTTTAATTTAAAGTTGTTTACACTATCTTCAGTAAGCTTCAATAAGGTAGATATTTTGTTTTTAGGAATATTATAAAGTATCAATCATTGCAGGTTAACGTGTTTTTCTACGTGATTAATGTCACTGAGGGAATGGTAATTTTAGTAATACAATAATTTTTTAGAAGTATAAACAAAGGTCTAGAATCCAATTTATACAAAATCTATGGCTATTTAGTGGCTGTTGAAATTTTCAGTAATATTTTAATAATAATTTTTAATTAATAGAAATATTCTATCTGAATCAGATTTAATTTACGTATATATATATATATATATATATATATATATATATATATATATATATATATATATATATATATAGTATAACTCAAAAGCGGTTAGAGGATAAGGTAGATATTTTTTATTTAGGAATATTATAACCTATTAGTTATTGCAGGTTTAAGAATATTTTTCACGTGATTAATGTCACTGAGGGAATGGTAATTTTAGTAATACAATAATTTTTTAGAAGTGTAAACAAAGGTATAAACTTCAATGTATTCAAAATATGTGGCTATTTAGTGTATGTTGATAACTTTCAGTAATACTATAATAATAATTTTTAATTAATAGTAATATTCTATCTGAGTCAGATTTAATTTGTAGTTGTTTACTTTATGTTCAGTAAGCTTGAATAAGGTAGATACTTTGTATTTAGGAATATTATAACGTATCAATCATGGCAGGTTTAAGAATTATTTTACATGATTACAGTTACTGAATGAATGGTAATTTTAGTAATACAATATTTAGAAGTACAAACATACTCCAATTTATTCAAAATTGTTGGCCTTTTAGTGAATGTTGATAAATTTTGAGTAATATTATAATATTAATTTTTAATTTATAGTAATATTCTATCTGAGTAAGATTTAATTTAAAATTTTTTCCTTTATCCTCAATAAGCTACAAACTTCAAAGTATTATACCTCATTATGATTAGCAGTGTAACAAATATGCACGTTCATCACTTCAGAAATTATAAATTAGGTTGCAGTCACAACATTGTTACTATTTTTCTAAACTCAATTATGTCTCATCAACTACTAGCGGGCTTTATACTTTAAAATTAGAGGTAATATGTGTTAATTTACTCTTTTCCATCGTCAAACTTGAAAGGAAACAAGCGGCATGTAAAAATATTAATAAGACAATAAATATATTTTGTCTTCATCCTTATTTCTTTAGCTTGCAAACTACAAACATGAGATTCCGAAGGCTAAAGAGAAATGCAATAATAAAGATAAAAGATTATTTTTAACATATAAATTAAAATTTTCCCACCTTAAGGAGATAAGCACTTTATACAAACACACACACACACACACACATATATATATATATATATATATATATATATGTATGTTTGTATATATATATATATATATATATATGTATGTATACATATATATATATACATATATATATATGTATGTTTGTATATATATATATATATATATATATATATAATACATATATATACATATATATATATATATGTATATATATATATATATATATATATATATATATATATATATATATATATATATATATATATATATATATATATATATATATATATATATATGTATATATATATATATATATATATATATATATATATATATATATATGTATATATATATATATATATATATATATATATATATATATATATATATATATATATATATATATATATATATATATATATATATATATATATATATATATATATATATATATATATATATATATATATATATATATATAAATATATATATTTATATGTATGTATATATATGTATATATATATGTATATATATATATATATGCATATATATATATGTATATATATATGTATAAAATATATATAATGTATAATAATTATAATTGATAATTTAATACATAATAATTTAAATTGACGTCTATAATGAGCGGTTGTTTATCTTGGATACACGAACTAATAAAAACTTTTCATTACTACATTAGATTTTATTGTCCCAAAATTAGTACGTTTTAGCTAATTAGAGAACCTAAAAAGACAATAATATTTGTTGAATAGTGTTACACATAGTTAACACTAAAATATGCTTTAAATTTATTCTTATACCTTATGTTTATTATGGCATTTAAAGTGTAAAATATTAAAAGCATTTCTCAGTTCCATATCAACTTTCCACTTTAGATATCCCTTCCCAGGATACACATTAATGCCCCGTTCACAGAATAATTCATCGGCAAGATCTATTGCTCTTTGGCAATTTGATAAGAATGATTATTTTAGTATGCCGGATAAGATCTTTCGAATATTTAAGAGAAGTAAGCAATAATCTAATAAGCAGTGTTTATTAGGAATCTACATTTATCAATCTATAATTGACTGCATAATGCATGCTCGTCTGCTACTTATAAAGTTTCCAGTCTAAATCAAATGATTAAAATTTATTTCAAATATTTGTAAATTTAGCTATGGGAGTTGGTTTGAACTGTAAATTATAAATCCCACTTATTATTCCTATAACGTTTCCTGGATCAGGAAAACAACTGTGAGCATTCTGAGGTGTAGTAACTTTGTCTTCAAAGAAGTCGAAAACTGGAGAAGATTTCGTTGAGAAGGGTTGAGAGTTCGAGGCTCAACTCAAATAAAATAAGCCGTTTATTAATGGCAGCAGGGACAAGTAAAATAGATTCATGATCGCAATGTCCTCCAGCATGAAAAATACCTCTGGAAGTGGCATGACAAGCTTAGGGTTGTCAGCCTGGTCCTTTCTTCTAAATTTCGAGAAACCACCGGAGTAATGTTACTCACGTTCATTCCATTCCTTAAACTGCAAGTGTACACCAGGGGATGTTAAATGAGTAACAGGTTTCAACCTGGGTTTAGCGTTAAGATATCTGTCTGCATTTCCAGCTGTAATGGATGAAACTATTCATACTATGTCTTGAAAAAATTATATTTTTGAAACTTTTATGTGGAAATTTAAATTTTTTAAAATGCAGTATGTGTCTTTTCACTCTCAGATATACAATTACAATTCTGTTAAAACTTTATTTCGAAACATTTAGTACTTTTCAGTTAACTAACATAAATCAACCTTTATCTGTATAACAGCATAAATTTATAGAGCCTTTTAAAATGTCAGAAACTTTTCAAAATATTCTGTTTGACATTTTATAAAACACATGGGTTTAGCCTTAATACATCTCTCTGCACTGCCAGCTGTAATGGGTAGAAGAAAGTATTCACACTATGGCTCGAAATAATTATATTTTTGAAAATTTTAGATGGAAATTTAGATTTTTAAAAAATGCATAATGTAATTTTTCACTCTCGGATATACAATCACAATTTTATTAAAACTGTATTTCGAAAAATTCAGTACGTTTTTTCAGTAAAAGAACGGAAATCAACCTTCCTCTGTATAACAGCATAAATCTATGGATTCTTGTGAAATTCCTGAATCGTTTCAAAATATTCTGTTTGACATTTTATAAAAAACATGGGTTTAGCCTTAAGATATCTCTCCGCACTGAGAACTGCAAAGGATAGAAGGAACTATTCACACAATGGCTTGAAAAAATTATATTTTTGAGAATTTTATGTCAAAATTTAGATTTTTAAAAATGCAGTATGTGCTTTTGCACTCTCGGATATACAATCACAATTCTGTTAAAACTTTATTTAGAAACATTCAGTAATTTTTTTAGCAAACAAACATAAATCAACCTTTATCTGTATAACAGAATAAATTTATAGAGCCTTGTAAAATTCCTGAATCGTTTCAAAATGTTCTGTTTGACATTTTATAAAAAATATGGATTTACCCTTAAGATATCTCTCCGCACTTCCAGCTGTAATGGGTAGAAGAAAGTATTCACACTATGGCTCGAAATAATTATATTTTTGAAAATTTTATATGGTAATTTAGATTTTTAAAAATGCATAATGTAGTTTTTCACTCTCGGATATACAATCACAATTTTGTTAAAACTGTATTTCGAAAAATTCAGTACGTTTTTTCAGTAAAAGAACGTAAATCAACCTTCCTCTGTATAACAGCTTAAATTTATGGAGTTTGAAATTGCTGAATCGTTTCAAAATATTCTGTTTGACATTTTATAAAAAAAATGGGTTTAGCTTTAAGATATCTCTCTGCACTGAGAACTGCAAAGGATAGAAGGAACTATTCACACAATGGCTTGAAAAAATTATATTTTTGAGAATTTTATGTCGAAATTTAGATTTTTAAAAATGCAGTATGTGTTTTTGCACTCTCGGATATACAATCACAATTCTGTTAAAACTTTATTTAGAAACATTCAGTACTTTATTTTCAGAAAACAAACATAAATCAATCTTCATCTCTTTAACAGCATAAATTTATAGAGCCTTGTGAAATTCCTGAATTTTTTCAAAATATTCTGTTTGACATTTTATAAAAAATATGGATTTACCCTTAAGATATCTCTCCGCACTTCCAACTGTAATGAATAGAAGGAACTATTCACACTGTGGCTTGAACGAACTATATTTTTGAAAATTTTATGTGAAAATTTTGATTTTTAAAAATGCAGTATGTGTCTTTTGACTGTCTGATATACAATATACAATCAAAATTCTGTTAAAACTTTATTTAGAAACATTCAATAATTTTTTTTAGTAAACAAACATAAATCAACCTTTAACTGTATAACAGAATAAACTTATAAAGCCTTGTAAAATTCCTGAATCGTTTCAAAATGTTCTGTTTGACATTTTATAAAAAACATTGTAGAAATTTAAAATTTACCCCAGTAAGATATGCATATATTAAAGTCACTCCCTAATAAAATGTCACATTTGGTAGCAGGTAAATAGCAAGGCTTATCTTCTTCGAACACATAATGTACATTTGTAAAATCTAACTCACAATATGAGGAAATGAAATTGCTCACAATAGAATGTCGCTGAAAGCCAAAAGAACCATTTTTGGCCTAGTGGTAAATATTTGCTTAGGACTCAATACAGCCTTGGTACGAAATTAATTCTGTATTAAAGAATCGAGCAGTTAATATATGTAACATGACTAATACCAGTTACTGTTTATGCTAAATTTAGAATAAATAAAATAAAGAGAAAAATTTGTTAACTTTTTCAAAATTATGTAAATTTAATGGTCAATTATTCTTAATCGACCATTAGGTAGACCTTACGACTTCTTCTTTTATAGTTAAATTATGTCTTTCTAAAAATAGTCTTCTTCATTCTGAAAATAATTATAAGAATTTATTTCTTATTTTTCTAATTAGATATTATTAATAATCGTACTTCATATAGTGCTCGTAAAACGAAAATATCTTTATAATATTGTATATATAATATTGGTTTGACCAAGTGGCATAAGCAACAACAATAATACAACATTTTTAGTAGTTCATGTGTCATAAATATGCGAATATTATTTCATTTCAGATAGAAATTATGCAACTAAATACACTATCTATAATTAAAGTTCCAGACGGATTTAGAAAATGCACTTACAATAAATGTACACAGTAGTACATGAAAATTGAATTTCTGAAATCTTTGTACCCAAGAGTATTTAATAATTTCACTATATATTATCTGCTACTCTCATAGCTATTACGCAATGTGACTTACATAACCATTTAGCTATATATAGGGAAATTAATGACTTGCAAATAACTAATAGTCTGTTTAAATAATTCAAATTTAATTTAATGAACTTCTATATTTTCTTCAGTAGAATTCTGTAATATATATATATATATATATATATATATATATATATATATATATATATATATATATATATATATATATATATTTTTATTTTTTTTTTTTTTTTTTGAAAAGCATAATTTATTTAAAGACTACTTTTCTCTCAATTTTGACTTTAAAGGTTTTTTAAACAATAAATGATTAAACGAAATTGGTCTCTAATGCCAACTGCCTTCAAGGACTCATTAAAGCAATAAAGGCAATTAGCGATGAGTTCTAGAAGTTACCAATGAGTGCTTTAGGGGGGAGAATTTATGATGCTTTCGGGAACGACTTATTTCTGTATCAATGATATCCCTTTCGTAATAAATAATGGCTTGATAAGAATCGCTTAGCGTCCATTTAGTCGCAGAAATCTTAGTTCACATTCGTGGTTGAAATATAAAAAACATTGCTTCATGTCTGGTAGCTTTTATGTAAATGAAAATATTTGAGGTATACTTTCCATTATATGGCCTTTGTATTATTCAAGGATTTTAGATTTGGTTTCTTCACAGTTTTACAAACAGGATTTTAGAAAAGGGAGTTTTAGAATAGGTTCTTCCTATGCTTGACAATGTGTCACTAGGAACTTATTTACCATAGTTACCCATCCCATTTCTGGAATTTTTTCATTTTAAATAAGTATTTTCAACACAAGGTATTTTTCACATGTCTGTAATTTTTTTATAGGTAATTCCGTACTTGTTCGTTTGTCTCACGGAAACCATATTTAACTACAACAATTATCTATTTTCCACTGCTTGTCATCATTTTTGTTTTGTAGTGTTCCTGACACATTCCTGTCTTAATCCAGTAAAGATATGTGTTAACCATTTTACAGTTTTGCTCTTGTGCTGCTCAGTTGTTTGGAAAATGAATATCCATTTATTGTCCATGGACTCTGGGAAAACCTTTTTAATTAAACTTATCGATTTTGTAGTATATTTGACACATGGATAGGACAATTTTGTAAACATGGATTTTGATCACAGTTTTTCTTTACACTATTGGAGCTTATAAAACTTTGCTAAATTGGCCGAATACCGCTCGATGAATTTATTTAACAACACAAATGCATGGGCTGTTTAAATTTGTTTCTATTTCAGTTTTGATGTGTATCTATTTCATAGCTTTCATAATGCTACAAAGAAAGATGAGACTAACAAGTAGTTTACTATTATCATTTACATAAAGAATGCCACAAATTTCGTTTTCATATTCTTGAGGCATGAGACTCGAATGTTTTTTTATTTAGTTGAATATTATGTTTTCAGATGTTTTTTCTTAATATTAACAGCATTTTAAAAATTTAAAGTAATCCATGCTCTTTTCTACCATCTATTTATTGTACATTGTTATTTACAAAAATAGATGATAATTTCCATAAAAACAGTTCCATAAAAACAATTCCATAATTCCAAAAAAATGACAAAAACATGGATTTTGATCATAGTTTTTCTTTACACGATTGGAGCTTAAAAAACTTTGTTAAGTTGGCTTAATATCGCTCGATGAATTTATTTAATAACTCAAATGCATGGATTGTTTGGATTTGTTTCTATTTCAGTTTTGATGTGTATCTATTACATAGCCTTGATAATACAAAGAAAGATGAGACTAACAAGTAGTCTACTATTATCATTTACTAAAGAATTGTCACAAATTTAGTCTTCATATTCTTTAGGTATGAGACTCAAATATTATTTTATTTAGTTGAATATTATGTTTTCAGATGTTTTTTTAATATTAACCGCATTTTAAAAATTTAAAGTAATCATGCTCTTTTCTACCATCTATTTTTGTAGAGTGTTCTTTACAAAAATAGATGGTAGTTTCCATAAAAACAGTTAAATAAAAACAATCTCATAATTCAAAAAAAAAATTAATACAGACTAATAAACTTACTATTTTTAATTGATAAATTTTGACTACCTCATTTAATGTATTTATATAAATTGAAATTACAATTGTCAAATGTTTTTTTAAATACAAGTCTAATGTTATATTTTTTCAGAATTATGTTTTTGAAATAAAAGTTAAAATTGACCATTTTCTAGTTACTTCCAAGAATTCTGAATAAGTTGGAATTTTTGTAAGTTATTATTACTATATTCCAATTATATATACTATACCTAAATATGTATATATAACTAGTATTACTATACACATTCTAATATTCTTTCAGAGACAGACCGAGTAAAAATATAAATACAGTTGCATTCCTAAATGCTGATCAGTTCAGTAATAATTTTAACTGTGACAAAACATGATAAAAATAAAGGTTTTCAACTAATTTTGCAACACAAATGTGAGCCACATCGACAATACCTGATACAAAATAATGAATTATAGTTCATTGCCTTTTGAAATCAATAACTTGAAATGTGCCAGAGATGGTTCACTAACTTAACTCGCCCCATAGACAAAATAGTTCTAATTTAAACATTTCCCATCATTTGAGAACAAGTACATTAAATTACGAATTTACTTTGAAGAAAAATTGTGAAAACTGTCTATTTATAATGACATATTGACTAATAATATATATTTTTTTACTCATATGCCTTACTATAAAGAGCAATTGTAAAGTTGTACAAAGACAATTACATTTAAAATTCTATCATAATTCTAAGTATAATTTTCTTTTCATCTTTTTATTATATACTGGACTTTTATTTACAGTTTATTAGATTTTTTGGGTATTTTCCTCCTGGTATGCTGCAATTGATTAATTATGTTATTACAAATGTAACTGGTCAGCTAATGGGTTAATTGCCATCACACATGATAATGTAAATTATGACATTGCAATTTAAGATTTGTTATCAAATTACAATCAATATCACACAGTTAAAGTTTTTTATAATATAAAATTAATATTTAAGTAATAGAAACAACATAAAACTAAATATTTAAATTTGAAAAGTATAAAGTTCATACCAAGTACTTTTCTACCATTTGAAAAATACGCACCATAATTCTGGAAAGTTTGTAATATCTTTCCTTCGTATAGAACAAGTACAATATAAATATTTGAGAAAACTTTTCTCCATTATATATTTATATTTTATTATATATATCTATATAAATATTATATACATATATTAATTGTTATATAATAAATATTATATCATCTATATACGAATAAATATAAGTATATATATATACATATATATATATATATATATATATATATATATATATATATATATATATATATATATATATATATATATATATATATATATATATATATATATATATATATATATATATATATATATATATATATATATATATATATATATATATATATATATATAATATATATATATATATATATATACATATATGTACCATTGTGAAACATTGTGTACTGACAAGAACAAATATATTATAAAATATTAATAAAGTATATTTAATTTTAAACACTGTGAAATTGAATAATATTTTTAAAGAAAATACGCACAACAATTTATATATTGAAATAAATTTCATTACATTCATGGAGTTAACCTCTCCAATTATTACTTACTAATGCATTTAATATAACTTTTTATTGTTAAATATATTTAGAAATTTTCGGACTTAAAGTATACAATTTAAGGGAAATATTGTTGAACATTATATTCATTGATGGGGTATAAATAAAATAATTTGATTTCATTTTTTATATAAAAGAATAATATATATGACAATATAAAAACAATACAGATTGAAGTTTTCTGCTTATTCTTACGAAAATTGTCTGAAAGAATAGATAAAAAAAGTAACAATTTCCATCCTTTTTCTAGAATTTCCTCTGTATTCTACCAGACATTTCGGCCATACATCCTTTCAGTTATCTTTAGGTTGGTGACTGTGGCAACACTAAATCATTTACGGCTTCCAAATCATCCACGAAAAAAAAAGAAGCAGCGTTATAATTTGTTACTTGCGACAAAATGTTATGCGAAGCGTAAAAGAAATAGATGGTGACACAAAGATACATGGTGAAAAAGGTGGCAATAAATTATGGGGAAAATTCTGTTGCACTACATTACTCTTGAGGTTGGAGTAAGAAATATTTCCTATTTCTCAGATAATGAATTCAATTCTTCCCGAAAATATGACAAACCACGAAATTTCTTTATTTTTTTCTCTAGGCAACTCTGAAAGAATTGCTATTGTCGTGTGAAAGTAACAATTTCCTGATGTCAATGAATAGCATAAATTGAATTGATTTTTTGCTTCTAAAAGATTTGATTTATTAATAAATAATAAATTATATTTATAAATATTTATTTGTTTGCTTATATCACAGAAGGATTGTTATTAATGAGCTAAGAGTACCTATTAGAAACTATTATCATTTGAAATAGTGTTTGTGTTTTTCTATAGGAAAAAATTTATATATTTATGCATTTATATTTTTGTTTGTGTTTAGTAAGACAATCGTCTGGAGGAAATATTGTTAATTTTTAATTTTTTTAGGATTTTATTAAATGGCTACTTCGATGTCTTTTAAATAAATAAATTATTATAAATAAATTGAATTGATTTTTTACTTTTAAAAGATTTGATATATCAATAAAAAATGAATTATATATATATATATATATATATATATATATTTGTTTATATTACAGAAGGATTGTTATTAATGAGATAACAATTACTAGTGATTTCTACCTATTAAAAACTACTGTCCTTTGAAATAGTGTTTGTGTTTTTCTACAAGAAATAATTCATATATTTATGCATTTATATTTTTGTTTATGTTTAGTATGAAAATCATCTAGAGGAAATATTGTTAATTTTTAATATTTTAGATGGAAAGAATAGGATTTTATTAAATGTCTTCTTGGATGTCTTCTAAATAAATAAATTTTTATAAATAAATTAAATTCATTTTTTACTTCTAAAAGATTTGATTTATTAATAAATATATATATATATATATATATATATATATATATATATATATATATATATATATATATATACTATATATAATATATTATATATATATATATATATATAGATATATATATATATATAATATATATATATATATATATATATATATTATATATATATATATATATATATATATATATATATATATATTTATATATATATTATATATATATATATATATATATAGATATATAATATATATATAATTTTTTATATTTTATATGTTTATATCACAGAAGGATTGTAGGTGCTTAATGAGCTAATAATTACCTATTAGAAATACTGTCATTACATAATAATAGTGTTTTTACATTTTAATTATTGTTCGGTTTTGAATAATTTATATATTTATGCATTTATAATTTTGTTGGGTTTTGTATGATAATCATATAGAGGAAATGTTTTTACTTTTTTAATATTTTAAATGGAAAAATTTAATATTTTAAATGAATTATATTAAATGGCTTCATATATGTCTTCTAAAGAAATTGATGTCTTCTATATAAATAAATTATTATAAATAAATTGAATTGATTTTTTACTGCTAAGAGATTTGATCTATTTATAAATTATAAATTATGTACATATTTATTTATTTGTTTATATCACAGAAGGATTGTTATTAATGAGCTAATAGTACTTATTAGAAACTGCTGTCATTTAAATTAATGTTTGTGTTTTTCCGCAGGAAATAATTTATATATTTATGCATTTATATTTTTGTTTGTTTTAAATATCAAAATATTTAAATATCAAATTCTAGAGGAAATATTGTTATTTTTTAATAGTTCAGATGAAAAAAATAGATGGATTTTATTAAATGTCTTCTTAGATGTCTTCTAAATAAATTGAGTTGAGTTATACTTCTTAAAGATTTGATTTACTGATAAATAATAAATTATATA
>CM063510.1:71791464-71813964 GCA_032207245.1 Pardosa pseudoannulata
GTTTTGCAACTGGAATTTATAATATTTGCTGTTTCATAGTGTAAGTTTACTAATAAAAGATATTTTCTCGTTAAATCTTTATCAATAATTATGGATTTTACGCATGTTTTGTAAAATAAAAATCATTTGTATATATACACTTTTATCCAAATATAAAAGTTCATACTCTAAAGCCCTCAAAAGGCTGATGTCGGGATGAATATGTATTACACTACATCTGTGAAAATACTCTACTAAAGTATACACACTTTTAAATTAGACACTTGAAGTAATTTAGTATAGCTTAAATTTATATATCTTGCAGTCATAGTATATCATAAAAGAAAATTAAATTCTTGAATTTATTCTAATAAAAACAAACATATTTAGTTTTCTTTTCTCCCTTTTATTTAATAAGCGTATTCCGCAATAGTTGTACAACTACAACAGTATATAATTTTCGAACAAAAACATTTCATCTAAGACAACATTACTATACAACCTTAAAATTTAAGTAAACACGTTTAAAGTGTTAATGTGTTTTTTTTTATCTTATATATTAAAAGTTTCAAAATAAAAAACATAAATCATTTTTATTATCACGAAGTCCATGAGAAAGGATACACATTTGAAGCAAAATATTTTTAGAATGAAAATAAATATGACTTGATTATGAAATTGTACACCTAGATTAACCTTAAAAAATTCCTTTAAAAAATTTCGTTAGATTGTGCTAATTTCATGCCTCTTGTATCTTTAAGAATACTGAAGTATACTTTGGTTTTTCTCCTCGGTACTGATAGATATTGAAAACCAGTTTTGAATGTAAGGTTGAATAACTTGCAAGACATAATACAATTATACATGCAACCATCAAATAATATCCAAATAAAAAATTGTATTTATTTCAAAATACTTGTATAATTAAACAGTGTAGCATAGGAATATATGTATTTTCCCTGTAAGTGTATGTTGTGCTTTATAAAATGGATTAATACAATGAATTATCATGCGAAGTACCAAAAGAACATATAATTATATAAAAAATATTTAATTAAGAAATTTATGCAAAGCTAGTAGCTTTAATTTATATAACATATAATTGGAAGAAGACATTACGAAATATCATAAATATTCATCACTCAAATATTTTTCATGTTAGAAAGTGCTGTCAATAGCGTAGGTTTATGGAATCAATATATTCAATAAAAAGTCCAGAAAACTTGAGTCTTTGTGAAATACAAAATAATCAATTACAGAGTGATGACATTAGTTTTCAATGGATGTAAATAAAATTTTGAAATCAGAAATTCGGGGTAAAAATGCCACAATTGTTAATTCCTATAACCCTTCAACAAAAAATTTGTTTAATATTCAATCATTAGTGTTTTGCAACTGGAATTTATAATATTTGCTGTTTCATAGTGTAAGTTTACTAATAAAATATATTTTCTCGTTAAATCTTTATCAATAAGTATGGATTTTACTCATGTTTTGTAAAATCAAAATCATTTGTATATATAGACTTTTAACCAAATATAAAAGTTCATACTCTGAAGCCCTCAAAATGCTGATGTCGAAATGAATATGTATTACTCTACATCTGTGAAAATGTTCTACTAAAGTATACACACTTTTAAATTAGAATCTTGAAATAATTTAGTACAGCTTAAATTTATATATATTGCGGTTATAGTACATCATAAAAGAAAAACAATCTTTGAGTTTATTCTAATAAACAAAAAAAATTAGTTCTTTCTTTCTCCTTTTTATTTAATAAGCGAAATCAGCAATAGTTGTAAAACTACATTAGTATATAATTTGCGAACAAAAATATTTCATTTAAGACAAAATTATGATACAACCTTAAAATTTAAGTAAACACTTTTAAGTTTTTAATGTGTCTTTTTGATCCATATATATTAAAAGTTTAAAAATAAAGTCAAAAAGCATTTTTATTATTAGAAAGTCGAGGAGAAAGGATACAAGTGTGAAGTAAAATATTGTTAATATGAAAAACAAAATATGACTTGATTAAGAAATTGTACACATAGATTAACCTTAAAAAAACCTTTTAAAAATTCCATTAGATTGTGCTAATTACAGGCCTCTTGTATCGTTAAGAATACCGAAGTATATTTTGGTTTTTCTTCTCGGTACTGATAGATATTGAAAACCAGATTTGAATGTAAGGTTGAATAACTTGAAAGACATAACACAGTTATACCTGCAACCATAAAATAATTTCCAAATAAAAATAGGTATTTATTTCAAATATTTGTATAATTAAACAGTGTAGCATAGGAATATATGTATTTCCTCTCTAAGTGTATGTTGTCGTTTATAAAATCGATTAATGCAATGAATTATCATGCGAAGTACCAAAAGAACATATAATTATATAAAAAAAATATTTAATCAAGAAATTTATGCAAAGCTAGTAGCTTTAATTTATATAACATATAATTGGAAGAACACATTACGAAATATTATAAATCACTTAAATATTTTTCCTGTTAAAAAAATGCTGTCAATAGAGTATGTTTATTTAATCAATATATTCAATAAAAAGTCCAGAAAATTTTATTCTTTGTGAAATACAAAATAATCAATTAAAGAATGATGACATTAGTTTTCAATGGACGTAAACAACATTTTGAAATCAGAAATTCTGGGTAAAAGTATCATCAGCTGTAATTCCTATAACCCTTCAGCGGAAGAAAAAATTGTCTAATATTCAATCCTCAGTGTTTTGCAACTGGAATTTATAATATTTGCTGTTTCATAGTGTAAGTTTACTGAGAAAGCATATTTTCCTATAAAATATCAACAACTAAGGAACTTCGCGTGTTTTGTTGAAGCAAAATCATTTGTATATATAGAGATTTAACCAAACACAAAAGATCACACTGTGAAGCCCTAAAAATGCTGATATGGTGATGAATGTGTATTACTTTACATATGTGGTTTGGTTTGCTTTGGTTTTGGAGCGCTACGGTCTACTTTTTGCAACACGAGGGCTAATGAGACCGGGACCTAATGCTTAAAGCCGATTCCGAACGGCTACGAACATCTGTGCCATAGTGGGATTCGAACCCACGAACTCCGGTTCCGAAGGCCAGCACCCTAACCATTCGGCCATCGTTTGGCCTCTACATATGTGAAAATACTTTTAACTAAAGTATACACACTTTTAAATTATACTTTTGAGGTAATTTAGTATATCTTAAATTTATATATCTTGCTATTATAGTAAATTTGGAAAGAAAAACAAATCCTTAAGTTTATTCTAATAAAAAGAAAAAAATAGTTTTTTCTCTTATTTATTTAATAAGAGTATTCCGAAATAGTTGTGCAATTACAACAGTATAATTTTCGAACAAAAACATTTCATCTAAGACAACATTACTATACAACCTTAAAATTTAAGTAAGCACGTTTAAAGTGTTAATGTGTCTTTTTGATCCTATATATTAAAAGTTTCAAAATAAAAACATAAAGCATTTTTATTATTACGAAGTCGATGAGAAAGGATACAGATTTGAAGCAAAATGTTATTAGAATGAAAAAAAATATAACTTGATTATGACTTGATCAAAATCATTTGTATAAGTAGAGCTCTATCCAAATATAAAAGTTCATACTCTGAAGCCCTCAAAATGCGGATGTGGTGATGAATGTGTATTACTCTACATATATGAAAATACTTTTAACTAAAGTATACACACTTTTAAATTATACTTTTGAGGTAATTTAGTACAGCTTAAATTTATAAATCTTGCCGTTACAGTAAATTGTGAAAGAAAAACAAATCCTTGAGTTTATTTTAATTAAAAAGAAAGAAATAGTTTTTTTCTCTTATTTATTTAATAAAAGTATTCATCAGTAGTTGTACAACTACAAAAGTATATATTTTTTTAGGAAAAGCTTTTCATCTAAGACAACATTATTATACAACCTTAAAATTTAAGTAAACACGTTTACAGTGTTAAGGTTTAGCTTTTTAATACCTATGCCAAACTTCGTATGCAATGAAATATTTAGGTGTATAACACGTAAAAACTTCTGGTGGACGATTTTTTTAAATCTATGAAATTTTAAGTATGCTGCGAATGAATAAACATTTCTCTTCAAAATAAATATTTTTTTGTAGATCTTTCCGAAACACATCAAATTGCGTTATTACAAAATATGCAGCATAGCGCATTTGCTAACGTTTGAAAAATGCAAGAGAGTGAAAGTAAAGTCGGGAATGCGTGATTTATTCAAATATTCTACTCTTTAGATTTTTAACATTCTTTACCCCGTATTTTTTCAGATGCTTCGCAAGAAAAAAAATAGTCGCCCACATGAACATATGCAAAAATCCCCGTATATGTAGCTTTATTCCAGACCCCTGTTTGTGATTTCTGAAGTGAGAAATAAAACACGTACCAAATGGAGTTTTCGGCTTACATGCAAAGTAAACATATGCGATTTGTTTTTTCTTATTTCTCCGTCAATACACACTTACGTTATTTGCTGGCTCACTCATAAAAATAATGAAAATACTAGCATATAGCCCGTCATATGATAGGATTAGTAAAGCTTTTAATTTTTAGAATTTTAAAATACCCTATGATACAGCTAAAAAATATGGTTTGTTTTTTGGCTGAAAATTACCTGGTAAACTCTCAATAATTTGTTTAACTTCATACTATTCTAAAGTGTTTCGATACTGTGAATGCAGTTTAGAATTACGTTGAACTGATTTAGTCAAACTGTGTGGTTATGTATGAAAAACAAACACACAAACGAAAAACTTCTTAGTTTTCAAAGATATATAACTTAAATGCTAGATATTTATTAGTCTGTGAAATAGACTCCTAGACTTTTATGAAAATAATTTGTTGTTAATATCGGTGATAAAATTTTCACTGCATCAAAAAATAATCGCTGATTAAATTTGCAATTTTCACATATGTTTCTAATCTTTTATTTGTGCCAAATATAAAAAAAAATATTTACATAATATCTAAGTTTAGTGATAAAACGTATGAAAATAATGCCAAAAATATTTAAATAATTTAAAATAAAATATGGTTAAGTGATATAGTTAAAGAAATGACGTCATAATGCTAGACAAAATGTTTAGTTACTTAATACGTGATAAACTTAATAGCCTACTTTTAAGCGGGGAAAATAGGGCTTGAAATGATGGCTTTAAAATCTCGAAAAGAGGGGAGGATTTCGAATGTTTTAAAGACTTGCTTTGAGTTTTGCTAACCCTAACTCATCAAGAACCCAATATGGATGCCCCTATCCATTCCAGGTTCAACCGGTTCATAAATTCGATTACAGAAGGACAGATAACTTAGACGTTTATTATATTGTGTTTTATTATATAGGGGATAACCTAATAGAAGTAATGAATGTAAAAAAAAATGAATAATTGATATGAAAAAATTCTTGGTGTCCTATACCTTCTAAAAAATTGGTTTGCTATATGCTAAAGGTCTATTTCTTTTGGTTGATCATAAGGTTTTGAATACTTAACCCTCTAAGCGTTTCGAACGTAAATTTCTGCCCACCCGATTATGTCATCAACCGAGTGTGCATGTATTATAAAGGGATTGTGATCTATATAAAAATCGTTTATTACAACTGTTATATACATTTAATTAAAATTTTGGGACACAAATCTGATCTCATATGATATGCTCGCCCGTTTGAAGTCATAATCAGGTGGGCTGAAAATTACTTTCGAAACACTTAGAATATAATTGTTCAAAATTTTGTGATACATTTATTCGATGAACTAAATCGCATAAATTTAGCCGAACGGTGGCCGATCAGGGCACTGATCTTCCAAACCGGAGTTTGTGGATAAGAATGAGACTGGGGCATGGATATTTCTAGATGTTAGGGATCTGCTTTAAACAGAACGTGCCAGTCTCATTAGATGTCGTGTTGCAAAAAAGTAGACCGTAGCACTCAAAACCAAACCAAAAATCTTACCAATTTAAGTTTTCCTGATTGCAATAAAAATATGGAACAATTACATATACGAAATGTAAATAAAGTTGTTGTTTAAAGAGACCAATTCTTCTATATTTTTGAAATATCACCTACAAAATTTCATTGATATTGAGGATATTAATTTAGAGTTCTTCTGAAATATGAAAAATTTAAATTTTACCATTTAGCCGTAACTCAAAAATATGTATGGTGCTCATATTCGATATATTCCATGATTCAAGGAGATCATAATATCCAATCAGAGATCAATAATATCCAGTTTATTGACGACTTTCATACAGACAATAGTTCATTGTTTCCATAATGTTTAAATATTTGAATTCAATTTTAAAAATATTATTAAAAATAAAATTTAAATAAATATGGAATAAACACTATTATTATTAATAGAATAAATATTATTATAATTTAAATGAATATTAAATAAATATTATTATTAATAATAGAATAATTGTTATTAAAACAAAATAAGTATTTAAATATCTTTGTAATGTCTATTTAAAGCCTTATGCATTTTTATTCTATTAAATGTAACAAAGTATTTAAAAAAACTAAATAATATTATATATACATATATATATATATATATATATTATATATATATATATATATTATTCTCATGTGTCATCTATAAAATTATGTGTCCTTTTTTCAAAGGCATCTTTTCGTCATTTTACCTTTTCTTACAGTCTTTGACATGTGTTGCTCCCTAAAAATAGATAGACACATATAATACCCCTGTCATCACTCCTAACACACGGTTGCTTGTGCACTGTTTATACCTTTAAAATTATTCCATTTAAACCTTAAATATAATTTTGAATATTTTCTTTACGTTAAATAAGTTATTAATTTGAATAATTTTAAATATCTAACAACGACAGAGAGCCATTGATTACGTTAAAGGAATTTACATAATATTAAAATTATTTTTAATAAGAGAAAATTAAAATTTTTTGAGAAGATTTAGATAATTAGCTTCTTATAAGCCAATTTAGGAACAATGTAATACAATTATTTAGTTAGTTTTTAATTTAATTTAAAAATTGAGAAAAAAATCAATCTCTTTAATTTGTACTGTTATGCTTTCATATATTGCACCGTTAAAAAAACTCATACATTTAAAGTTTCACAGGAGGAATATCGAGAGAAAATAAAAATTATTTATAATTTATAATATTTTATAAATTTTCCGAAACATGGATTGTTTATATTGTATCCAATTATTATTGTTATTATGAATTCCTGTCTTTGACCGAGATGAGATTAGAATCGCTACTGTGGCACTCGGTTAACATACGGCATCAATGTGTGATAAACATTTCGCAGCATTCACACACGCATATATATATATATATATATATATATATATATATATATATATATATATATATATATATATATATATATATATATATATGTGTGTGTGTGTGTGTGTGTGTGTGGTGTATGTCTTTACATGTAACGTCTATAGGTGTGTATGTATCTATGTGTCTATGAGTAATTTTATAAATTGCATACATTTAAGTCAGGGAAAACTGCAAAAGGCTTCATATGTTTTTAGCTATAACTGGTTTTAAATGACGAGTTTTATAATTATTATTAATGCAATAACATCTCTCCATTTAAGTCTAACACTTTTATACATATTTTCATTATAAAATATATTATTATTATTATTATTATTATTAAAATGTTATTTATATTATTAATAATGCATTAGACTATCTCCATTTTCGTATAACACTTTTATACATATCTCCATTATAAAACAAATTATTATTATTATTATTATTATTAATGAAATTAAACTATCTCCATTTAAGTCTAACACTTTTATACATATTTTCGTGATAAAATAAATTTATTTATTTTTTAAAAAAAGGTCTGAGTTAAATTCCATTTTATAAGCAGATAACAGTGGTCAGTAGCTAGAACGTGCAGAATGTTTAAATGTTTATTACGGGAAATAGCATTATATTATATATATTGAAGCTCTTAGGGACTGCATATCCACTCAGTACACTATGTTATAGGATAGGATTGAACGTATAATGTCAGCATATTTTGAGGGAGTAATTTCATTTGAAATATTTATTCATCAAACAGAAAACACAACAACCATAAACAATATTTAATAATGATAATTTAGGCCGAATTTCGCAGTACAGAACAATTTCTTTACTAATAATTGGAAATTGTAAAGTATTGGGCAAATTGTTTCTATGGGAGGAATTCCCTGCTACGTCTTTTTTCTAGAGAAAGAACAGTAAAAGTGACAGATCAAAGTTTACAGCACGGATTTAAGTGTCAATGCTCATAATCAGACAGTATATGTATACATGCATACGTTTGTGTGTGTGTTCATTACTAGATTCTATATATTTGAAAGGGAAAATATTAAATGTGTTTTATTACTTTTCAACATTTAAAATATTATTTTTAAATTGTGACAACTTTTTATTTATCATAGTGTTTTAAACATAAGTATCCCAACTCATATTAAATATTTTGTCGCATAGTTATGCAACTTAAATGTATACGAAAATTCTAATATTCATGTTTTAATTGGAATTCCTTATTTTGTATAACAGATGCATGGATCTAGGAATTCTGTTCAGAATAATCTTGAAATTAGTTCCAAAAATAGGTTGGATATCAAATTTCATTACGTCGGTCTGATATGAAGAGCAAAGGAGAATGTCTTCCTATTCGAGTATTAATTAGACATGATACCCACTTTTTCTTTATACATTCACGAAACCCATGAAATGGGTAAAACTCAGTGTTCGGTTAATATCGATTGAGAACTGCCCTTTTATATTACACCGTAGAATAATTTTCTAATAGTGATTTAACGCTTTCAAGACTTTTCTATTGTGACAGTATTTCTCTCTTTGGACTAGTTCTTTGTAATAATTTCTGTTAGATATAAAATATTATATATATACATATATATATATATATATATATATATATATATATATATATATATATATATATATATATATGAATATATATGTATGCATATATATATAATATATATATATATATATATATACATATATATATATATATATATACATATATATATATATATATATATATATATATATATATATATATATATACATATATATATGTATGCTTATATATATATATATATATGTATATTTATATATATATATATGTATATTATATATGTATATATATATGTATATATATATATATGTATATTATATATACATATGTATATATATATGTATATATATATGTATATATATGTATACATATGTATATATATATATATATGTATGTATATATATATGTATGTATATATATATATATGTATATATATATATATATATATATATATATATATATATATATATATATTATATGTGTGTGTGTGTGTGTGTGTGTGTGTGTGTGTGTGTGTGTGTGTGTGTGTGTATGTAATGTTACTTTCTAATAGCTAAAATCTTCAAATAAAATTTATATCTGATTCGAATACTTATGATGAATTGCATTTGAAATCTTAGGCTTTAAATACGAGGTGTACTTATAAAATTAAATATTAAATTATATTAAATGAAAAGAAAACATAAAAGAAACTAACCACTTATCAATTTAAAGGTGTTTTTTTTAATTAAAAGTACTAATTTTTATATTTATATCTTCATATTGAAAGTACTATAATGCCTTTTTACTCGTCAACATGTGCACGTTAGTTTATAATTTCCTTTTACTAGTGAAGAATGATGAGATTTTTGTATTACAGCTACAAAAATATTCATCTAATTTCTTTTTGTTTAATTTGACTTGTGATAAGACTTTTAATTGGTTGAAAATGTTTTACTACTACACGTAAAATCCAAGTATAACAGGAAAAAAATCCTAAAGTGAATCTGTTGCTTTTCCAACACGTACATCTGTCCGTGAGATAAAGTCTTTAGACGGAAGTATAAGTGGATTTTAAACATGTCTACAAAAATCCATGACTACTGTAAATGTCAAATCTAAATTCTAAGGTTTCTAATCATATTTGACATAGCTATTCAACACTGATATAAATTTAGTTTAAAGATTTATGTTATAGTCTGCCAAAAACTTATCGAATAATCAAGTAAATTTAAAAATTCAACATATTGTTTAAAGTGAAATATGTTGAGTGATAAAACATTATTTCAAGAGATTAGATAATTGTGACGTACGTATTGTTTATTGTAAAATATTTTCAGTAGAAAAGTATATCATTTCAAGAATTTATATGACATACTTATTGTTTAGAGAAAATTATCTAATTTAGTTAAACATGTAATATAATAAAGTTTTAATACATTATATGTTAATATTCATAGGAGTCGTCGAAAGGCAACAGAATGTCTAAGGCTAACTATATAGGTTTGTTTAGCTATTCTATGATTCCATTTGCAATTTTAGGATGTTTGAAAAATTTCTGCCAAATTCTGTGTACACGACATTTAACTAAATTAGATTATTTCCTTTAAACAATATACAGGATGTCCCAAAACGACCGCATAAACTTTTCACGGCTTGATTCCTCGTTGCGAGTACATAAAAACTGGCCAAAGAACGTTCCTGTACGATACATAGTTTACGAGAAAAATACGAAAAGCAAAGTATGTCGTCACTTCCTGTGCAAGATAAAACACTTTGTTGAATATATAAACAGCAGTATATGCACGGGCATACTACCTAACAGTTTGTAAAGCATTTCCATTACATCAGGTACATGTCGCAGTAGTCACGAACGGAATACATGGCAACCATGCGAAGACTACTTGGTAGCTGTAGAATGCAGTCTTTTAAATTCCAGTTCAACAGCGGCTTAACGTCATTCCATGGCTCGTGCACATGAATGACGCAATATGCGCGACGAACGTTTTAAACATTGTCGTCTGGAATGATATGCTAATATTGTTGTTGATATGTCCAATAAAGTTTCTTTTTTCTTGCACCGGAAGTGACGTCATACTTTGTTTCTCGTATTTTTCTTGTAAACTATGGATCGTACAGGAACGCTTCTTTAGGCAGTTTTTATATACTCCCAACGAGGAATCTAGCTGTCCAGAGTTTATGCGGTCGTTTATGGAAAAATTTTATATGTCATCTAAATTCTTTAAATAATGTTTTTTTTTTGCTCAACATATTTTACTTTAAACAATATGTTCAGATTTTAAACATACTTTACTATTCGTTAAGTGTTTTGGCATACTGTAGGTTAGTTGAAATTAACATTAACAAGTCATTTCCTTTGCTAATTTGTTGCATATATTATTGCATTCTCTTTCGAATACCAAAGTCTTAATTTCGGATACTTTATCTTATTCCTGTACGATTCCTTTGACTAAAGTATTTTTAATGCAAACTATTATGGTAACTTTCTTCATTATAAGATAAACAGCCGACTGAGTATATTTGCTAAAATGTCTGACACGTTTTGTCTTTCACGGTTTGAATCTGTCTCCAATGATATGCTTCTGTGACTACTGGTTCAAGTTCATCCATTATGCAGCAGAAACTGTCAGGACAGATCAAAGAGAGAAAATATCCCCTGTCTACGATATTGAATAAATGGAAAAAAGCTGCCAAGCGAATGAAGAGATTTAAAATGAAGAACGAACGAAAGCTTATATTTTGAAAAACTCGAAAACCTTTGTTTTAAAATATGGACGTTATGCTTTCCAACATAACTGAATCTGAAATGCTAGAAAATATTGAGAGAAAGAAATATTTCACACCAGAACATTTTACTTGGCATATAATTTACTTTGGAGCTATTAACGGTTAGAATATTGTTCAATTTTATGGATTTTTCCTATGCAGAGTGGGTAGTTTTAATTCTTTTTCCCCACTCATTTAAATAGACTAGATAAAATCTATTTTTATGAAATGTTTAGTAGATAATAAAATTTCTTCTAGGAATTTCATTTTGTATTACTGATAAGTTTTGTATTTTCGTTTAAAAGCTAATTTTAATTATTGTTAATTAAATTTTTATGCATCCTTAAAAAAAATAAGAGTTTTTAGATATTTTTTAGAAGTTAACTTAAGTTCAATATAGGCATATGATAATATTGCATGATAAAATACACTAGAATATAAAATAAAAACAATAATTATTAAAATAGCACTACTTCTAATATAAATTTAGTTCCCCCAAATATTCTGTAAGAATGCTAGCGATAAATTGAGAAATATTTGAATACCTTACTGCTTTATTTTTGTAATTTGCATTAATTAATATAGAAGCATAATTGAGTATTCCATCTACACTGACATTAAATAAAATTTATATAAACAAATCTTTAAATTTTTACAATGTTGATGCTTTTTACGTTGCTGGTTTACATTACAGACTTTACAAATCCATAAAATGAGGAACGATTAAAACAGATACCAGAAAAACATATCATTTCAAGAAATTAGATGACATACATATTGTTTAGGGAAGATTATCAAATTTAGTTACACATGATGTAACTAAATTTGATATGATGTAATGTATTGTAATGAAGTTTTAATACATTATATATTAATATTCATATGAGTCGTCGAAAGACGACAGAAAGTCTAATATTAACTATTTAGATTTTAGGAGCTATTCCATGTTTCTATTTGCAATTTTAGGATGTTTGTAGAATTACTGTCAAATTCTGTGTACACGACTTTTAATTAATTAATTAATTTTCTTTAAACAATATGCAGAGTGTCCCAAAACGACTGCATAAACTCCGCACTGCTAGATTCCTCGTTGCGAATACATAAAAACTACATAATAAAATAAACTAGAATATAAAAGAAAAGCAATAACTGTTAAAATAGCAATGCTTTTAATATAAATCTAGTTCCCCCAAAATGTTATGTAAGAATGTTCCCGATAAATTGATAATTATTTGAATGCCTTAATGTTTTTTTGTAATTTTGAATTAATTAATATAGATGTATAATTGACTATTCAATCTACACTAGCATAAAATACAATTTATATAAAAAATTCTTTAAATTTTTACAATGGTGATGCCATTTACATTTCTGGTTTAAAGTACAGACTTTGAAAGTCTATAAAATGCGGAACGATTTTAAAACATATACCCAGTTTTTGAACATGATCTTCAATAAGCATTGATTAGTAGGATAGAAAAACAAAGTACCTATAGAATTAAAAAGTAAACTAAAATGTAAAACAACTTTTAACTAGATGAAATAAACTTTTTAATTTAAAAAACAGATGCGGAGTACAAAATTTACTGAAGTAAAACATTAAATTAAAAATAATTTATTAAGCATAGTGCTCTAAACTGACTTTCTGAGAGCCCACATTAAATTTTTTTGTCTAATCCTGATAGAACTTTTTTTTTTCTTTTCAATGCTGCAAACAATAAACACAGAAGTCATTAAGTCAGACATGGCTGAAATGCCGTTATTCCTTTAGCAACACTTGGGTAGTCCGTAGCTTAAGCACGTTAGTAATATTCTCCCAATCAAGTCCTCGAATTTCAGAATCAGGAACCAAGCAGAAGACGATCTTACATGCTACCTCTAGAAGCTACCACGAACCTATTTTACATGTCCCAGCCCCCTTTAAGGAACATAGTGGAAATTCGGCTGAATCTGTCACAAATTCACAACCTCCAGGTTACGAGATCGACAATTTGGCGGACTGAGCTACTGCTGCACTAGAAGGCTATTTGTTTTGGGTAAATAAAATATTTATAATGGATAAAAAACTACTAATTTAACAATAATGAAGCATATATTAAAATCTATTTCTCTTCTTGTAGCATTAAAGATTAAATTATAAGAAAATGAAATCATGCAATATAAGATAACTCAAATGTCAAGACAACACTTTTGAAGATTAATTATCCTCAACATTTCACTGTAGAAATTTTTCCCTTTTTTTCAATATATCAAGTTTAGAAAGCAGTTGCTCAATGTTGAGTACTTTCTTTGGCCGGGTTTGGCACAAATTCGCAACCTCCAGGTTACGAGATCGACAATTTGGTGGACTGAGCTACGGCTGCACTAGAAAGCTGTTTGTTTTTGGTAAACAAATATTTATAAGGGATTAAAGACTACTAATTTAACCATAATGAAGCATTTATTAAAAGCTATTTCTCTTCTTGTAGCATTAAAGATTAATTTATAAGAAAATGAAATCATGAATATAACATAATCTAAAACTCAAATGTTAAGGCAACACTTTTGAAGATTAATTATCCTCAACATTTCACTCTAGAAAATTTTCCCTTTTTTTCCAATATATCAAGTTTAGAAAGTAAAGTTACTCTATGTTGGGTTCTTGACTCAAAATAAAATTGAAAAGTTGATCGGCTTACGTATTAAGTTCTGATTTATGAAAAGCACATACCTATCGATCATGATTCCCACTGATTAAAAATAACATCTCATGAAGTAAGTGCTACATATAATCAGTCATAATAATAAATTAATAAAGAAATTTAACTGATGTATTCAACCAATCTTTAAATATTTCTTCTGATTTAATTAATTTAATAATATTTAATATTTAGGAGCATATACATTGTTCATGTGTGTCTTAATAAAAGCGGTTTGTTGTTAACAATTCCTAACTTGCGTTCTTCAGCCAAAACTATTCAGTAGATTGCTATCAAGTATAATATATGGATTATACTTCAAATGTATATAACGTATATAGTATTTGATTCAAATTTTTTTACATAAATATTAAATTTACAGTAAAAATTAAGATGATTTATTATCATGCAATACACTGTACGAATTTTTAAGGCCGTCAGTGGGAAAGTGACTTTATGAGGAAAATATTTGTATTTAATTTAGAATTATTTTCTAAAATTTTAGATCTATTTTATGTGACAGTATTATTTCTATTATATAAAAATATCGTGTAAGTATGTCAATTAAGTTATAAAAACGTAATTTTTAAAATTAATTATCTGCATCAATTCATTGAACTGAATATTACTTTTTTTTAACAAATTTATTTTAAGTTATTTTAAGGCACACAAAGTTCTAAAAAATAAGAAAAAATTCAAGGTCAAGATAAGAACTTATTTTTGTCTAATCTATGAGAAGTATCTGTTTATAGATCATGTTTAAAATTTATTAAATAAATTCTGACAATTCTGGTGCCATGTACAACCAGTTTCGATAAATTGTACGAAATTGATTAATTAATTTTCTTTCTTGAATCTTAAAAATTAGTACTGCTCTAATTAAAATTTAATTATATTTAAAAAAATTTCCTATATAAAAAATCATTTTGTTGCATAATAACACATATTATACCAGATCTGAATTTTGAGAGCAAGTTGACTCAAAAAATGGAATTCCGTGAAGGAAAATTAAAACTTGGCAAAGGAAAGCCTGTGAAGCATATTTGAAATATTAAACATGATCAATACGGAATGAAAATGATAACCTATATTTCTTAATTTTAGAAGGTAGTTACAGATAAATGCGTCATCTGAATCTTTCTAATGACATTGGTAAAAAAAAATAGATTTAGTGAAGAGAATAAAAAAAATAATTTTGAGGAAAATACTTGAGGCGTATGACTTTTAAACATTTTATAAATTTGTAGTGGGTGTCATTAGAATTATCATTACCCCACTTCTCGTCAAGATTTAAAGTTAGCTTCATTTTACAAGGTAAATGTTCCCTGTGTATAGGTACTGCCATCTATCGGAAATTCGCAACGTTACTATTGTTATACTGAGATTTTTAGTTGTATAGATTTTTTATTTATATAACTTTAGTCATAAAGATAAATTTTAATTTGGAAATTGAAGACTTTTAGATTCTATTTATTTTAAAAGTTATTGAATTTTAAATTTTCTTAATGTGGTGTATATATTAAAGATATTTTTATTTTAACTTTCTAAAATTAAAATGGATGTAATGTACACTTCTGCTTTTTCTATATTTTGATGTCTTTAGAGAAGTCGATTGTTTAAAAATCTGAAAAAAGACGCTGATAGCTTTTTTTTTGTAAATCTCTATTCAATTTTTTCATTTGATAACAGATGTATCTCTAATTGTACCATTAAATAGCTTATGACTTTCGTAAAAAAGATTAAATCATTTTTAAAGAATATTTTTATTTGTACTTTTAGAAATTATTTCTTATATGTTTTTCGAGACTGACGAGCTTTATGAGTATAATTAACAATCTAAATTTCTATTTTATATCTATTTATAAATATAACAGTATAATTTTTCTTTTTAATTAGTCGACAAAGATGAAGTAAAAAAATCATAGAATTTGGTCACTAAATGAAACTTTATATAATTTTTTTTGTGTTAATATTAACTCCTGGTGTAATATATTAATAGAACTTTTATTTTTAACTTTTCTAACGTAATTAACAATAAATGAGTCATCTTACCCTTTCTAATATCATTGAGAAAAGTAATAGCTTAAGAGAAGAGAATAAAAAAATAAATTTGAGAAAGATACTTGACTTCCTTCGCGTATCTGTTATATACATTTTATCAATTTGCATGATGCGTCAATATAATTATAATTACCCTCCTTTTCATCAAGATTTAAAGTTAATTTAGTTTCACAAGATAAATGTTCCCTATGTATAGGTACTGCCATATATCGGAAATTCGCAACGTTGCTATTGTTAAACTGAGATTTTAAGTTATATAGATTATTTAATTATATAGATTTAGTCAAGATAAATTTTAGTTTGGAAATTGAAGACTTTTATATTCCATTTATCTGAAACATTATTGAATTTTAAATTTTCTTAAAACTGCTGGTGTACTATATTAATAGAACTTTTATTTTTAACTTTTCTAACGTAATTAACAATAAATGCGTCATCTTTGAGAAAAGCAATAGCTTTAGAGAAGAGAATAAAAAAATAAATTTGAGAAAAATACTTGACTTCCTTCGCGTATCTGTTTTACACATTTTATCAATTTGTATGATGCGTCATTAGAATTATAATTAACCTCCTTCTCATCAAGATTTAAAGTTAGTTTCGTTTCACAAGGTAAATGTTCACTGTGTATAGGTACTGACAACTAACGGAAATTTGCAAATTTGCTATTGTTATACTGAGATTTGCAGTTATATAGATTTTTTAATTATATACATTTAGTTATAAAGATAAATTTTAGTTTGAACATTGAAGATTTTTGAAATTGAAGATTCTATTTATTTTAAACGTTATTGAATTTTAAAATTCTTAAAACTGCTGGTGTAATATATTAATAGAATTTTTATTTTAAACTTTTCTAACGTAGTTAACAATAAATGCGTCATCTGACTCTTTCTAAAAACATTGAGAAAAGCAATAGCTTTAGAGAAGAGAATAAAAAAATAAATTTGAGAAAAATACTTGACTTCCTTCGCGTATCTGTTTTACACATTTTATCAATTTTTATGATGCGTCATTAGAATTATAATTAACCTCCTTCTCATCAAGATTTAAAGCTAGTTTCGTTTCACAAGATAAATGTTCCCTGTGTACAGGTACTGCCATCTATCGGAAATTTGCAAGGCAACTATTGTTATAATGAGATTTTGAGTTATACAGATTTTTTTAATTATATAGATTTAGTTACAAAGATAAATTTTAGTTTGGAAATTGAAGACTTTTATATTCCATTTATCTGAAGCGTTACTGAATTTTAAATTTTCTTAAAACTGCTGGTGTACTATATTAATAGAATTTTTATTTTTAACTTTTCTAACGTAGTTAACAATGAATGTGTCATCTGACTCTTTCTAAAAACATTGAGAAAAGCAATAGCTTTAGTGAAGAGAAATAAAAAAATAAATTTGAGAAAAATACTTGACTTCTTTCAATTATCTGTTTTACACATTTAATAAATTTGTATGATGCGTCATTAGAATTATAATTAACATGCTTCTCATCAAGATTTAAAGTTAGTTTAGTTTCACAAGGTAAATGTTCACTGTGTACAGGTACTGCCATCTATCGTAAATTCGCAAAGTTATTATTGTTACACTGAGATATTTAGTTATATAGATTTTTTAATTATATAGATTTAGTTATAAGATAAATTTTAGTTTGAAAATTGAAGACTATTGAAATTGAAGATTCTATTTATTTTAAACGTTATTGAATTTTAAAATTCTTAAAGCTGCTGGTGTAATATATTAATAGAACATTTATTTTTAACTTTTCTAAGGTAGTCAACAATAAATGCGCCATCTGACTCTCTCTAATAACATTCGGGAAAGAAATGGCTCTAGTAAAGACAACAAAAAATAAATTTGAGAAAAATACTTGACTTCTTTCAATTATCTGTTTGACACATTTTATCAATTTTTATGATGCGTCATTAGAATTATAATTAACATGCTTCTCATCAAGATTTAAAGTTAGTTTAGTTTCACAAGGTAAATGTTCACTGTGTACAGGTACTGCCATCTATCGTAAATTCGGAACTTTTCTATTGTTGTACTGAGGTTTTTAGTTATATAATATTTTTATTTATATAGATTTAGTTACAAAGGTAAATTTGAGTTTGGAAATTCAAAACTTTTAGATTCTATTTATTTTAAACGTTATTGAATTTTAAAATTCTTAAAGCTGCTGGTGTAATATATTAATAGAACATTTATTTTTAACTTTTCTAAGGTAGTCAACAATAAATGCGCCATCTGACTCTCTCTAATAACATTCGGGAAAGAAATGGCTCTAGTAAAGACAACAAAAAATAAATTTGAGAAAAATACTTGACTTCTTTCGACGCGTATCAGTTTTACACGATTTATTAATTTTTATGATGAGTCATTAAAATTATAATTACCCCCTTGTAGTCAAGATTTAAAGTTAGTTTCGTTTCTAAAGGTAAATGTTGTCTGTGTATATTTACTGCCATCTATTGGAAATTCGGAACTTTTCTATTGTTATACTGAGGTTTTTAGTTATATAATATTTTTATTTATATAGATTTAGTTACAAAGGTAAATTTGAGTTTGGAAATTCAAAACTTTTAGATTCAATTTATTTTAAACGTTATTGAATTTTAAATTTTCTTAAAACTGCTGGTGTAATATATTAATATAATTTTTATTTTAAACTTTTCTAACGTAGTTAACAATAAATGCGTCATCTGACTCTTTCTAATAACATTGAGAAAAGCAATAGCTTTAGAGAAATGAATAAAAAATAAATTTGAAAAAAAATACTTGACTTCCTTCGCGTATCTATTTTGCACATTTTATCAATTTTTATGATGCGTCATTAGAATTATAATTAACCTCCTTCTCATCAAGATTTAAAGTTAGTTTCGTTTCACAAGGTAAATGTTCCCTGCGTGTGTGTATTGCCATGTATCGGAAATTCGCAACGTTACTCTTGTTATATTGAGATTTTTAATTGTATAGATTTTTTAATTACATAGATTTAGCTATAAAATTAAATTTTAGTTTGGAAATTGAAGACTATTGAAATTGAAGATTCTATTTATTTTAAACGTTTTTGAATTTTAAAATTCTTAAAACTGCTGGTGTAATATATTTATAGAACTTTTATTTTTAACTTTTCTAAAGTAGTCAACAATAAATTCGTCATCTGACTCTTTCTAGTAACATTGAGAAAAACAATAGCTTTACAGAAGAGAATAAACAAAAAAATTTGAGAAAAATACTTGACTTCCTTCGCGTATTTGTTTTACACATTTTATCAATTTGTATGATGCGTCATTAGTATTATAATTACCCCCCCCCTTTTCCTCAAGATTTAAAATTAGTGTCGTTTCATAAAGTAAATGTTCCCTGTGTATAGATACTGCCATCTATCGGAAATTCACAACGTTACTATTGTTACACTGAGATTTTTAGTTATATAGATTTTTTTCATTACACCGATTTAGTCATAAAGATAAATTTTTATTTGGAAATTGAAGACTTTTAGATTCTGTTTATTTTAAACGTTATTATAGCTTTAAATTTTTAAAACTGCTGATGAATACATTAATATAACTTAAATTTTAACCCTTAATTCGACAAGGTATTTTTTCAAATATTTTTTAATTTCTGTTATTTTCCCATTTTGTCCTAGACTGACAGATACAGTGTTGCCAAATAAGAATTTTATTATTATTTTTTTTTTACAGTTTTAAAGTTTTTGTTAGATATTTAAGCCGTATAGAAGTTTTCATAAACCTGCCAGATTTTATTTATTTGACTATTCGTTGTAGCAAACGTAGCCAAATCAAGGTTTAATATAAACATACCCTTTTATTTGAAACTTTAAATATTTAGTCAAAATGATGGACACTAATTAGGGATAAGAAAGATAAATAATGTTTATAAGATAATAATTCATAATAATTGATATATAATTTAAATTTATCAATAAATTTTATATTTAACAATGAATAGTTTCTTTAGTAGAACATTTAAATATTTTTTGTTCTTATTTGTCACCTTAATTAACGTTTACCTACAGTTTTCTTTCAAACATTTCCTTCTCCAGCAAACAATTTCCAATTAAACTGGTTGCTAAACTGATTGATTAAACTGACTACTGATTAATAGCAGTAGGAACTCTTCATAGGAGTTAATTGTACTAGCATTAATTCAGTAAATTAAATCCGCCAAAATTAACATTCTTTCTGCATTCCACTTCATGACACTCCTCCAAGAATAGATTTAGGCGACGTGTCGGGTAAAAGAGTTTGAGTTCTAAGCAAGAACAAACATATAATTACACAAACCAATCTCAGAAAGAGTAACTCCCTTGTAATTCGAAAAATGTTCCATTGAATTCAGATGAATATCGGGAAATAAAGTTGAAACGTTGTTGTTATACTGATATTTAACAAATTATCCTTAAGCACTCTTATCAGAGAGAAGAGTTGATCACTCATTGTTAATCATTTATTTCTCGTAAATTTATTTCACATAAGTGTTCTAACGTTCTCATTAATCACAATCTCATGCTGATTAAATTATCCATTTTTTTTCAATTTTAATATGCGTCAGAAATATTATTTACTCATCGGCTTAAAGTTAATACTCCTCAATTTATGGTGTTGTCTAAGTAGAGATCAATTGCTACAATCTGTCGACTACACGCAAGGTTAATAAATATTGAAATTTTTTTCTAGGGATAGCTCTTCCTGCAATGAAACCTTTCCCAGCATCCTAGGGCGTTCTCAATATAATGGTATTGTCTAAGTAGAGATCATATTTATTAAGGCATTATGCAGTCTGCCAACAGCATAATGCCTTAATAAATATTAGATTTAGATTTTTTTTATAGAGGTAGCTCTTTATACAATCAACACTTTCTCAACATAATATTGTGTTCTCAATATAATGGTATTGTCTAAGTAGAGATCAAGTACTGCAATCTGGTGTCTACATGTTGCGTTAATAAATGTTATATTTAGATTTTTTATAGTGATAGTCCTGTATACATGAAAACTTTCTCAACATAATAGTGCATTCTCAATATAATCGTGTTGTCTACGTAGAGATCAAGTACTCCAATCTGTCAACTACAAGCTGTGTTAATAAATATTATATTTAGATTTTATATAGTGATAGCCATGTATACCTG
This sequence comes from Pardosa pseudoannulata, assembly GCA_032207245.1. Lineage (NCBI taxonomy): Eukaryota > Metazoa > Arthropoda > Arachnida > Araneae > Lycosidae > Pardosa > Pardosa pseudoannulata. The sequence continues at coordinate 71,813,049 of CM063510.1, forward strand.
AAAACTTACTCAACATAATAGTTCGTTCTCAATATAATCGTGTTGTCTAAGTAGAGATCAAGTATTGCAATCTGGCGACAGCATACTGCCTTAATAAATATTATATTTAATTTTTTATAGAGGTAGCTCTTTATAGAATGAACACTTTCTCAACATAATACTGTGTTCTCAATATAATAGTGTTGACTAAGTAGAGATCAAGTACTGCAATCTGGCGTCTACATGTTCCGTTAATAAATATTATATTTAGATTTTTCATAGTGATAGCCTTGTATGCATGAAAACTTTATCAACATAATAGTGCGTTCTTAATATAATGGTGTTGTCTAAATACAGATCAAGTACTGCAATCTGGTGACAGCATACTGCCTTAATAAATATTATATTGACATTTTTTAATAGAGGTAGTTCTTTATACAATGATTACTTTCTCAACATAATATTATGTTCTCAATACAATAATTTTTACTACGAAGAGATCAAGCACTTCAATCTGCCGTCTACATGTCGCGTTAATAAATGTTATATTGAGATTCTTTATAGTGATAGCCCTGTATACATGAAAAATTTCTCAACATAATAGTGCTTCTCAATATAATGATATTGTCTTAGTAGAGATCAAGTACTGCAATCTGGAGACTACATGTAACCTTAATAAATATTATATTTCGATTTTTTTTTATAGAGATAACTTTTTATACTATACAAAGTACGATTCCAAAGCTTTACCTCGTACCAGAAATGGAATTTAAAAGCATTTTTACCTTTCAAGATTTGCATACGAATAATGAACAATTTTCTATGTTATTGTTGTAATCTATGATTAGCAATGTTAACTTATTTTATACTAAAAACTTAATTACATAAAATGCATTCAAAAAGGAAGGTACAGAGAACGTCGCTCTCAGAACTGGAG
>CM063510.1:71816464-71823964 GCA_032207245.1 Pardosa pseudoannulata
TAGATTATATACTACTTAATTCTACCACTAGATTATATACTAAATAATTATATCACTTGGTTATATACTACCTATTCATCCCACTTGATTATATACTACCAGATCATACTATTCGATATTGTTCTACTACTTTATAAAGTCCACTTGTCTCCCCTGATTGGTAAACTAAACACGCTATATTAAAAAATGTTTAAAACACGATATTTTAATAAAATGTGCATGTAAAAAATGTAAGCAACAATGCTTTTGTAGCCATTAAGTGAATAGGTCTTAAATATTTTAAGCAACTTGATTTTTGACAACTATCTGGTTCGGATCTAGTCCTAATTAATATGGATAATTTGCGATCTAATGCAAATGTGTCATCAGCAAAGCACTATAACTGTAAACTGTAGTCGGAAGTTATGATTACGGTTATGGGAATTTAGTACCATAACTGTGCTATATTTGTCATGTCAACCCATGTAGCCGACAGATGACTTTCACTGTAGATATAATGTAATGATGAAGGGTTTCAAGAAGGTTAAATTCAACAAGTGCTGCTTACATTTTCATAGCAGTGAGTTCGGGAAAATAATAAAAAAAAATAATTGAAATAAGAATTTTAAATATTTGTTTAAGGAATGCATTTCAGATTAATTTGTCAAGTACTAATTAAAAGAAAGAAATTCTTCTATCTTTCTGAAAGCCAGAATAACTTTGACATATAAAAATATGAAAAGTTAAGCGGAAAATGAATAGGATGCCCTAATGCGTAAGGAAACCAAAATACACCAATAAAATGCACTCATATTCTTAAAAGAATGCAATTTCTTACAAGCGTTCTTCCATGAGCTTCAGCTATAAATTAAAATTATAAATATTATGATTATTTATCCATCTTTATATAAACTTTTAGAGGATGAAGAACTTTATCACAATAGAAAGCAGTTGAAAATTTTATCTCCATGAATTATTTTTATTTTTATTTCTGTCTCCATGAATGATAAAATAAATCACACTCGGAGATAAAAAGAAATATTTTAAATATCTACTACCTTCCATTTCCTTTATAAGCACAAGAATTATTGCATTTATTTCTGTAAAGAAATTCTTTTAAGACATTGAAATATACATTTTTTATAAATAAATGAAATATGCGAAGTACATTTCAAAATGCCATATATTTAAGATTTTTTAATTATTGACCTTATATTGTGTGACATTTAACGTAGTTAATTATATGTTAGCATTTGTAAATGTCATATCTTTAAAACATATTAATTATTTAGCTGATGTGATGTGAAATTAAATGTGGTTGAAGCTAATAAATTTTGAAATGCAAAATGTCTTCTTTACATGGATAATAGGTATTTTAAACTTTTTTCTTATTATTTTATCTAATGTTTACGATAACAATGAAGATTTATTCAAGCTATCAGGAAGAAAAATCTGGCATTTGTTATTGCTTGTACTAAAAAATGAACCATATATTGCATATTTACTGTATCATAATTGGTCATAAACAAGTGGAAGTATAAGAAAAAACAGCCTATCAAATCTGACAAATGAGGGCAATTGAAAAAAGCAATCTTAACAGTCATTATCCAATATAATATTTATTTACTAAACTCCAAGTAAATATGATACAGTGGACTCTGCTTACTGTGATTAGTTTGGACACCGTGATTTTGATAACAATAAACGATATGCCTAATTAGATAAATTTATCCCCCCCATTAATTCACAATAACTATTTATGTACTGTATATTATTTTTTAAATATAAGAATTGTATACGTAATTAAAAAAATTGTCCACTGTTGACTATCTACAATTTTTTCCAAGAAATTGCTCATTCATAAATTGTTCTTAATCATAATCAACCTGTTATAATGATTTAGAATTTCGATCTTTTGCTTTAATGTTAAATCATTTCGCTTTTTGACTTCCATATCGACAAGTTGCATGGAGGAGAGCAAAGCATAAAATATCAATACACTTCTTCTAAGTTCCGATAAGAATGTGTTGCCTTCTGCTTATCTGACAACCACTAACACCAGCAGGGTGTGCGTATATCCGAAAAATTCTAGGGACTGGGAATCAAAAAACCCACTCCTATGTTCATTCCCCATTTACCTAGGTGATGCAGAGGGACAATTTTTGAAAATTTGAACAACATTGAAGGGAAAGAAATCAATAGGTTTGTTCTGAATACATTGAAAACATTCTTTTGCCAGTTAAAATGAGGCTCGAAAACTGATAACATTAACCGATATAACGATCACATAAAGCGATAATTTTAACAACGGATAAAGAAAATCACGACCAAGTGATTTCGATAACAATAAGCGATTGATAACATTAACCTCTATTCCATTAAGCGGAGTCCACTGTATCTTTAAGAGACGAACTTCTAGCCAACAAGGAACTCACAGGGGTATATCTACACCATTCCTCTACATTTAAGATAAATCTGAGATCATTTAGAGGAAATGATCATAATCATAATTTTCTCTATGCCTAGGCATACTTAGATATAGACCAAAGAAATTAATATCAGTCTCATTCATTTAAGAGTACCTAAACGTAAGTTATGAAATGATATAAAAGATTACTGCATAAAAACTAAGATTCAACAAGTATTCAGATTTCCGGTGCTCCAGATCATTTCAATGTTCAACCTGTTCTCCCTTTCCTTTTAACCAGGAGTCACGATTCCCATCTTTTGTTTCATTAGTGGACAACTAGAGCCTTACACATTTCTGCGGAAGAAGATTTTACGTTTATGCTTCAAATATATTTCTACTCAAACCTTTCCTTATTAAGTTTGCGGGATTTTGTTAAGGTACTCCATTTGTTTATGACATTTTAAATATTCATGGCCTATTAGAAATGATCTAACTCTCTGGCAGAACCAAAGTAATAGTAAGTTCAAACTACATGGAATTGTATTTCGAAGAGAAACACAGGACTTTCTTTATATCCATATTGGCTTTCCTATCCAGATTTTTAAAAAATAATAAAACGTCGGTGAAGCTATACCGTATAAACTCATAATATAATTATAATTTATATTCCTAGTATTAGCCAGTGATGAATTTATTACTAATATTAAATAAAATTTCTTTATTTATAATTTTAAAAATATTACTTTCATTTTCAAACATTGTAATTCAGGAATAAATATTTACATATATACTAATTAATATTATGTTGTAAAGATACTGGTTGTTTAAATTCTTATTATAGCCACTTTTGAATTAGAATATTTAAATAAATAAAAAATATATTAATTTATATTTTGTTTAAGTGTGTCTTGTTTAAGTTAGTCTGATCAAAATAATATTAAATTTAACTACATCTAATTAAATTATAATTTAACAAATTAATCGTAAATATATAATTCCACCACTCACAATAATTAATTCTTACACTAGTGTCAAAATCATATAAATAAACATTGATTTTATCTACAGAAGGAATGCACATAGTGTATTTTTAAAATATTTCCTTTAAAAAACATAAGTAAATATTAGTAAAATAATGGAAAGTGTAATTTCTTATTTGAGCTACTTTATCATAAATATAGTGATAAAAACATATTTACTTTTATAAGGTTTTTGAAGAACAATATCATTTAAATCTATGTTCACTGACTATTTAAAATTTTCTCTCGAAAATAAACTAAAAACCGATAAAAGCAGTGAAATAATAAAAATTTGTAATACAATAACATGTCATTTTAAGATTCCATGTTCTTATGACATATGATCCAGAAATTCATATAAAAGTTGTCAGTTGCACAAATTTGAAGTTTTTATATTAATTCATTTAAATTACAAAACATAATAATGACTACACGAAATTAAACAATTTATATTGTAATGTTTTGTGGTATTTTTACCTTTGGTTGATGAAGTAAATCTTTAGCGTAAACAAATTAGCAATAACATTTTACAACAAATTTGCAGTACAATTTTAAAAGTTATTCTGGTTTATTCAAAAGTTTATTCAAAATTATATTACTCTGGATGATTTGAAGGAAGCAGTAATTATTTGCGATAAAACTGTAATGCAGTTTTTAAGATGTGTTGTCCTTGCAATAATCCTTATTTTTCTAATAACGTGGGGCCATTTGTCCGTTGAGTACACACCAACAAAATGAGGTGTATTTCGCTCAGAATTTTTATAATAATATCACCATATAGACAGACAGTATTTCTAAGACAACATAAACAATGTGATTACATTTAATTAAGAAACGGTATATACAGGGTTCTCCAGGCTTGGCTTACCACCATCAGATTTATAATATGAGAATTTGTAGGATATGATGACTACATATATTTTAATTGCATGAGTTGCAATTAATGACCAACACTGGATTTTGTTGACTTGAGCCTCAAAACTTCACCTCTCCAATTTAAGAGATCGCTGATATTAACAACTGAGTTTCCGTGCCTCAATTCGAACCTATGTAATTATTGATGAATTCCAAATAAACAATGGTTATTTGTAATCAGCTGTAAAGAACCTTTTATTAAGCTGTGTTCTCTATCTAATAATCTACAAATTCATTCAAAACTATGTTATCAGAGACACATTTCAAGTGGTAGTATTAATTCATATAATGTTATAAATTATAATAACGACTGTAGAACCTTAAACTAAACACGGAGTTGCTTTATGGCTGATTTTGACGAAAATGCCATGGAATGATATAATGAATCCCGCCAGTTTCATGACATCCACTGAATCTAATGAGAACTAATACGCTTCATATAAATTTTGCAGCAGTAAATTGAGTGTCTGTAATAAGCGAGGATCTAGGAAGTCGATTTCATTCTTCGACCGACTAATAGACGAATCTAATGAAATAGCCGCCGCAATGCATTAGCTAAGTGACGAGACAGATAAAAATCTAATAACTTGGATTAGATATTTGAAGAATAATACTGTATGTACGAAAATATCTTTATGACATACTTTAGAAGACATATTATAAATAGAAAGACAGACTAAAATAATATAGTTTTAAACTACAAACCTAGATAATTTAACTACATATATAATCACGTTTTTAATCATAAATTAGGGTATTTTGTTCACAAACACAACATAATTTGGTATAGATACATTTATTGTTACACTACTAAGTGAAATGTAAATATAATGAAATGATAAGAAGTATTATCTAGTTTATTCGAAGGAAATTTTTCTAAATTTAAAAACATATACTTTAAATTACATAAATGGTTTTTTTTACTTATTCCATGTGAAATTTTCGAAAAAAAAGCATTTCTTAAACCTATATAGCTGATACCGGAATACTTATACTTATTCAAATAACAAGCACATGTTTATGTAGCATATAAATTCGTATATAAATAATAAATTGTTATTATTAATTATTTTAGCTACTTTATCATAAATTTAATGATAAAAACGTATTAACTTTTATAAGATTCTTTAAGAGCAATGTAATTTAAATCTAGGTTCACTGCCTATTCAAAATTTCCTCTTGAAAATAAAATAAAACCGACACCAGCCGTAAAATTATAAAAATGTGTAATACAATAACATGGCATTTTTAGCTTCCATATTTTTTTATTACAGATGATCCATAAATTCATATAAAAGTTGTCAGTTGCACCAACTTTAAGTTTTTATATTAATTCACATAAATAACAAAATATAATACACACGAATTCATACGGTTTCTATTGTAATACTTTGTGGTATTTTTAAAGTAAATCCGTTTGTATTATGAAGTAAATCTTTAACGTAAACAAATTAGGAATAACATTTTACAAAAAAAAAAAATTACAGTACAACTTTGTTTTCTTTTAAATAATCTAGGAATTTGTTATCTTTAATTAGTTGTTTTCTATTTAATAATCTGGACGTTTATTCAAACTTATGTTACTCTTGATTAATTTGAAGGAAGCAGTAATCATTTGCAATAGAACTGTACCGCAATTTTTAAGATGTATTGTCCATGCAATAATCCTAAATATTTTACAATAATGTAGGGTGTTTTTCCCTTTGAGTGTATACTAATACAATGAGGCGTATTTTGCCCACAGTTTTTTATAAGAGAACCATATAGACGGGCAGCATTTCTAAGACAACATATAGACGGACATGTAAATTAGAAAAAGGGATTAAGCAAAATACCCTACAGAATTGGACTGTCACCTCCAGATTTATCATTTGAGAATTTGTAGGATATTCCAAATACAGATATTTTACATGTCCCAGCCGCCATTAACAAACACGATGGATGTTTAACTGACTTGAGCCTCGAAGCTGCAATCCTACATTTAAGAAATCGTTAATATTAAGGACTGAGTTTCCATGGCTAAATTCGATACTATGTTATTATTAAGGAATTCCTAATATACAATGATTATTAGTAATCAATTATACTAAATCTTTTATTAAGCTGTGTTTTCTATGTAATAATCCATAAATTAATTCAAAATTATGTTGTCAGAGACACATCTCATGTAGTTTCATTAATTCATATAAAGTTGTAAATTATAATAACGACTATAGAACCTTAAACTAAACACGCAGATGCTTTATGGCAGATTTTGATGAAAATGCCTTGGAATAATATAATGAATCCCGCCAGTTTCATGACATCACTGAATCTAATGAGAACTAATACGCTTCATAAAAATTTTGCAGCAGTAAATTGAGTGTCTGTAATAAGCGGGGATCTAGGAATTCGATTTCATTCGATTTCATCTAATGAAATAGCCGCCGCAATGCATCACCTACAGGACGAGACAAATAAAAATCTAATAACTTGGATTAGATATTTGAAGAATAATACTGTACGAAATAATAATGTACGAATAATAATGTACGAAAATGTCTTTACGACATACCTTAGAAGACATACTGTAAATAGAAAGACAGACTAAAATAATATAGTTCTAAATTACAAACCTAGCTATTTCAACTACACATATAATAACGTGTTTAATTATAAATTCTAGTATTTTTTTTCACAAATATAAGATAAATGCTTATAGATAAATTTATTGTAATACAACTAAGTAAGTGAAATGTAAAGATAGTGAAATGATTACAAGTATTATCTACTTTGTCTATTTCAAGTAATTTTTTCTGCAATAAAAACATATAATTTAAGTTACATAAATGTTTTCTTTACTTACTCCAGATGAAATTTTAGAAAAAAATGGCATTTCTTAAACCTATATAACTGATAATGAATACTCATAATTTTTTAAATAACATGCACATTTTTATGTAGTCTATCAATTTGATATAAATAATAAATTCTTATAATTAATTATTTTAGCTACTATATCATAATTATAGTGATAAAACATATTAACTTTTATAAGTTTCTTTAAGAGAATTATAATTTAAATATATGTTCATTGCCTATTCATAATTTCCCCTTAAAAATGAAATAAAAACCAACAGAAGCCGTAGAATAATAAAAATGTGTTATACAATAACATGATATTTTCACTTTCCATTT
>CM063510.1:71828964-71843964 GCA_032207245.1 Pardosa pseudoannulata
TTCTTCCCTATTACTATTTTCTCGTTCTTACTAGCGTTGCTTACATTTCATCTTCTTCTAGCACTTATTCACAGGTAGGTTTCGGAATTTTTTCTCCGTGGAGGGTAATATATATGAAAAAAGTTCTAAGTACGACATACTTAACCAATCAAATGGAAGAGAGTTGATATTGCTTAAAGGAACCTTTGTATTTCCAGCTTTACAATTTTAACACTTACTGCTTAAGCCTTTTAGTAGATACTAATACTCGAGCGAATTAACCGAGGGAAGCATCTAAGCTTCACACGTACGCAGAAATTATATTGAGAACGTGTACAATTCCTTTGAGAAACACGATGACACTCCACTATCACTCCCCTTCTTCACACTATATCCCTCTTCTTCTTCCCTACTACTACAAATATTTTCCTCATTTTCAATAGCGTTGCTTAGATTTCATCTTCTTCTAGTACCTATTCACAGGTAAATTTCGGTATTTTTTTCCACTTTTAGAGTAATATATATAAGTGAAATTTTTAATTAAGATATACTTAGCCAATTAAATGGAAGAGTGTTGATATTGCTTAAAGGAGTCTTTGGATTTTTAGCTTTACAATTTTAACAATTACTATTCAAGGCTTTATAGTAGATACTAATATTCGTACAATAGCCTCACACACGTACGCAGAAATTATGTTGGGAAAGTGTACAATTCCTTTGGGAAACACGATCACACTCCGCTATCACTCGCCTTCTTCACACTGTATCCTCTTCTTCTTCCCTACTACTACATCTATTTTCCTCGTTTTCTCTAGCGTTGCTTACATTTCATCTTCTTCTAGTTCCTATTCACAGTCAGGTTTATGTACTTTTTCCCCTCTTTTCTACTTTCACAATAATAATTGTAAGAGAAAGTTTTAATTAAGATATACTTAGCCAATTAAATGGAAGAGTGTTGATATTGCTTAAAGGAGTCTTTGGATTTTTAGCTTTACAATTTTAACAATTACTATTCAAGGCTTTATAGTAGATACTAATATTCGTACAATAGCCTCACACACGTACGTAGAAATTATATTGGGAACGTATACAATTCCTTTGTGAAACACGATGGCACTCCACTATCACTCCCCTTCTTTACACTATATCCTCTTTTTCTTCTCTACTACTATTTTCCTCGTTTTCACTAGCGTTGCTTACATTTCATTTTCTTCTCGTTCCTATTCACAGTCAGTTTTTTGTATTTTCCCCTTGGAGAGTAATAATTGTAAGAGAAAGTTCTAATTACGACATGCTTAACCAATTAAATGGTAGAGTGTTGATATTTCTTAAAGGAGTCTTTGGATTTTCAGCTTTACAATTTTAACACTTACTATTCAAGGTTTTAGTAGATACTAATATTCGAGCAAATTAATCAAGCTAAGCATCTAAGCCTCATACACCTACGCAGAAATTATATTGGGAACTTACACAATTCTTTTGGGAAACACGATGACACTCCACTATCATTCCCCTTCTTCACACTATATCCCCTTTTTCTTCTCTACTACCATTTTCCTCGTTTTTACTAGCGTTACTTGCATTTCATCTTCTTCTAGTACCTATTCATAGGTAGGTTTCGGTATTTTTTTCCACTTGGAGAGTAATATATATAAGAGAAAGTTCTAATTACGACATGCTTAACCAATTAAATGGAAGAGTGTTAATATTGCTTAAAGGAGTCTTTGGATTTTCAGCTTTACAATTTTAACACTTACTATTCAAGGTTTTATAGTAGATACTAATATTCGATCAAATTAATCGAGGGAAGAATCTAAGCCTCCCACACGTAAGTAGAAATTATATTGAAAACGTGTAGAATTCCTTTGTGAAACACGATGACACTCCACTATCATTCCCCTTCTTCACACTGTAGCTTCTTTTTCTTCTCTACTACTATTTTCCTCGTTTTTACTAGCGTTGCTTACATTTGATCTTCTTCTAGTATGTATTCAAAGGTAGGTTTCGGTATTTTTCCCCTTGGAGAGTAATATATATAAAAGAAAGCTCTAACTACGACATGCTTAACCAATCAAATGGAATAGTATTGATATTGCTTAAAGGAGCCTTTGGATTTTCAGCTTTACAATTTTAACACTTACTGCTTAAGGCTTTTTAGTAGATACTAATATTCGAGCAAATTAACCGAGGGAAGCATCTAAGCCTCACACAAGTACACAGAAATTATATTGGAAACTTGCACAATTCTTTTGGGAAACACGATTACACTCCACTATCATTCCCCTACTTCACACTGTAGCTTCTTTTTCTTCTCTACTACTATTTTCCTCGTTTTTACTAGCGTTGCTTACATTTGATCTTTCTCTAGTTTCTATTCACAGACAGGTTTCAGTAGTTTTTTCCACTTAGAGAGTATAATTGTCAGAGAAAGTTCTAACTACGACATACTTAACCAATCAAATGGAGAGTGTTGATATTACTTAAAGGAGCCTTTGGATTTTCAGCTTTACAATTTTAACACTTACTGCTTAAGGCTTTTTAGTAGATACTAATATTCGAGCAAATTAACCGAGGGAAGCATCTAAGCCTCACACAAGTACACAGAAATTATATTGGAAACTTGCACAATTCTTTTGGGAAACACGATTACACTCCACTATCATTCCCCTACTTCACACTATATCCTCTTCTTCATCCCTACTAATACATCTATTTTTCTAGTTTCAACTAGCGTTGTTTACATTTCAGTTCCTTCTAGTTCCTATTCACAGGCGGGTTTCGGTATTTTTCCCCCTTGATGGGTTTGTTGGTTTTGGAGCCCTATGGTCCACTTTTTACAACACGAGGGTAGCCCCAGTGTTCCCTTTTTTCGAACAGGCCGAATCATGGGGGTTCCGCAGGGTGGGCCAAAATGTTCCATCACAATGACCCCCTGAGTGATGGCCCTGAGGCCCAGGTTTGCGAGTGTCGCCTCTCTAAATCTCCTGTCTCTGTTTTTCGGCCACTCCGGTCTCCCGTCCAGCCTGGTGCAACGAGCAAAATTATCCTCTTTGATTTAGTTTTCTCTTCATTGGTTCGCTCCATCTCAACTAATTCCAGCGTCAGAAGATCCGCTAAGCATCCAGTAGTATTCCAAATTCCCTCTCCTCCGCAGCGTACCTCTGCTGCGTTCTCCCGCAAGCCCGCGCTTACGGCACGACGGGAGCGCGCCGGGTGCTTCGAAGGGTTTAGCGCGGGGCGGGTTGGCCCCATACTTGCGATCTGTCCACCGCAGCCGGGTTAAGCCTGGAAGTCCTCACGGCTATATGGGCCTGGTTTGCCCTTGATTGCAACACGAGGGCTAATGAGACCGGGACCTACTGCTTAAAGCCGATTGCAACGAACATCCATGCTATATTGTTATTCGAACCCACTAACTCCGGATCCGAAGTCCAGCACCCTAACCATTCAGCCATATTTCGTCTTTTTCCACTTGGAGAGTAATACTTTCCAGAAAACGTTCTAATTACAACGTACTTAACCAATCAAATGGAAAAGTGTTGATATTGCTTTTTCCCCCATAATAATTAAATTTGCAAATGGTTCAAAATTCAGAAAAAAGGTCACAGGGGAAAAGGAAAAACATTCTTCACTACATTTTTTTTTATTTTCAAACTGCAAAACTTTGATGCTATGATGCTATATTCATAAACGATTGGTAAATTATCATTCAGTAAAAAATTTATTTATCTGAAAAAAATTTTTTTAAAGTTTATAGAAAGTTAAGATAAATCTGTTTTATACCTTTGTTGCACTTAAAATACACCTGACCTCTTGAAAAAACAGAACAAATCAATCAAAAATTAGTTCATTCGCTAACAACCTTAACTTCTAATAAAAATTTAAATCAATACTTATCAAACAAGCATCACCATCAACATTAAATTTGTTGATATGATGTTCTAGATTATTTTAGTTAGTAAAATAACAATTGTTTAATCTGTTACGATCTCCGAGAAAACTGAAAATTATATTATAAAATTCTACTCTTTTTATAAAAAAACAACAATAAATATAAGAAAAAAAGGACATTTTGTCCAAATTCATCCAATAATGGCACTAAGTTCTAGGTAAGAAATTTTGAAAGCCGATCTTTTATCTCACAATAAAACTTGAAAGAAATAAGTTTGTTGGGAGATAAATGTCAGTCTCCAGATTCGAAAATGTTTAGAAGTATTGGATATTAAATTGTAAACGAAAATATTTTACAGAAAACTTTTACTCAAACATTTCAACAGCAAAGACATTTTAAAATAATTTTAAAAAGCTACGAACGTACATTAATAAAAGTTTGTTATTTAAAAATTTTCGACTTTGGGCATAAACTATCGGTTATTAGTTTCTTTAAAATTCTAATCATAAATATATACAAAATATTTGACTTTCTAAAGAAAACTGTTCCTCATATTTAAAGTTTTGACACAAAATTTTAATTATATACGAAATTAAATATAGGTGTCAGGTTTTTGAATTAAATCTTATTATATAATTTGTGGTAAAGAAAAATAAAATATAAGTAGTTCTATCAAGAGCATTTTTTTTGTTTCTGTAACTTATAATTTATCATATTTAAATATTAAACAATTGCAAGATTATAGAAGAAAAGAATGCTACAGGAAGCAATTTTTTATATTAAAGGCTATCTAGGTAGAAAGTAGTTGTGTAATATAATTAGTCTAGTATATTTAACTGCTGCAAAAATTTCAAATTGAATATTATTTAAAATATTCAAAACTTTGAATATATTTATTGGGAAAATATGTTTTAACTTTAATTTTAGTGATTTTTTTATGTTTGAATACATGCTATTTAAAACTTTTTAATAATTTAAATTTATCTGTTATATTTGAAAGTTATGATTGTATACGTAATTGTGTGTGTTGAATTTACGATCTTTTTAAATATATATAATTGTTTAATTGGTGGTAAATTAATATAATTTATTTGAAAACAACGAAATATAAAAATGATCATTACAAGTTCTCCAATCAACAAAAATGCTGGTTTTTTCACCTGATATCTCACAATAATTTATTACCTTAAATGTACACTATATATTACTATAACCTTATAAAAATTGTGTATATTCATAAGAAATAATGTGCAAGGATGTCTACAATCTAATAACTGTAAAAAAAAAAAAAAAACTTGAAATCTTGCTGTAGATATAAGATTAAATCTGGACATCTAAAATTCGGAATCCAAAAATTTTCTAGATTGTCAGTTTCTGTTAAAATAATTATAATATAATTATAATCAATTATAATATCAAATTGGATTGTCTATACATTTCTTTTTATTAACACAGGTTTCTTAATGAGATTTTTTTCTTATTAAATCTTATTTTGTAATTTGTAGTAATGAAAAGTAAAATATAAACAGTTCTAACAAGAACATTTTTATAGTTTCTATAATTTATAATTTATCATATTTAACTATTAAACATTTTCAAGATTATAGAAAAATAGAATGCTATAGGCATCAATTTTTTATATTAAAGACTATCTAGGAAGAAAATAGTTGTGTAATATAATTAGTCTGGTATATTTTTAACTGCTGCAAAATTTATCAAATTGAATATTATGTATAATATTCAAAACTTTAAATATATTTATTGGAAAAAAATGTGTTTTACCTTTATTTTTAAGTGATTTTTTATGTTTGAATATGTGCTGTTTAAAACTTTGTAAGAAGTTAAATTTTCACTGTTATATTTGAAGGTTATGTGATTGTATACAAAATTGTGCATTTCTTTGAAAAAATATATATTTCTTTAACTAATGGTAAATTAATATAAAACATTTTTAAAGCAATGAAATATAAATAGAACATTACAAGTTCTCTAATGAACAAAAATGCTGGTTTTTTTCACCTGAAATCTCATAATAATTTATTACCTTAAATCTACACTATTTTGCTATAACCTTATAAAAAATTGTGTACATTCTTAAGAAATAGGGTGCAAGAATGTCTGCAATCTAGTAGCTGTTAAAAAAAAATTGAAATTTTGCTATAACAATAAAATTAAATCCAGATGTCTAAAATTTGGAATGCCCATGAATCCAGACATTTTCTCAATCGTCAGTTTCTTTTAAAATCAATTATAATATAATTATAATCACGTATGATATCAAATCAGTGTGTCTAAATATTGCTTTTTATTAACATATGTTTGATAATGAGATATTTTTTAATTCTAATTTGCAACTTTTAATGGATTCTGAAGCAGAAAACCTTTCATACTTTATTCGTTTTAAATGTCAAGTTTCCGCACCCCAAATCCGTTGTAAGTCATACTGATACTAATCGGATCAGTAGACATACAGCAAGGCTATATGGAGGTCCAGGACGTAACGGCAGTGATCCGAAACGGCTTCAAAAACGTTGCTGACCTACGAGAGGCTAGTTAGGATAAGATATTAATTTCATCCAATTAGGTAAAGAGCAAACACTTCGGAGGTAAGCTTTGATCTACCAAGCTTACTACTGAAGACCCAGATCACTAGAGCACCTTGGGCTCATGACACTTTTGTATATCTAAAAGTGGTATACCCTAAAATTGGTCTCTCCTTTAGTACAATCCAACAGACACGTACGGCTATAGGCAGATGCCACATACGCTAGACACCTCCTGCCCTCCAAATCAGTTGTAAAAAAAAAGCTAAAAATCTGGAATGTTATCCTCCTCTCTCACTGTGGAGCCCAATAAAGTAATTGTAAGTGTTTTTCGTGCATTATTTCATATTCTGGTCTTGGCTGAGAACGATGCTTAATGTTAGATATTAAATAAAAGTTAAGTTCCACGTTTTACTCACTGTTTCTTTTCGCGGAGCCACGACCGACATAGGATTCTCATTGCTCAATAATCTAGGACAAGTAAAAAAAAGAGGATTCTCAGTTTGAGGATCTTCACTGCATTTTATAGTTTTCTTTTCAAGGTTTTCATCCAAACTTTGATTACATAAAATATTGGTAAATTATCATTCAATAAAAATTTTATTCATCTTAATAAATTATTTTTATGTTTCTAGACTGTACCAAAAATACCAATTTCACTTTTTCGTTCTTTTTTCAGTTTTAAAAACTGCAAAAGTTTGCATAAGTAAAAAGTGGAAGAGTAATAACATTACATTTTTCATAAAAGAAAAATGTTTGCAAAAGAGTCCTAAATTGAGAACAGGCCAAAATTTAGAGCGTCTTATGCCAGGAAGATTCTCAATTTGAGGTCCTGCACAGCATTTTATAGCTTTCTTTTCAAAGTTTTCATCTATACTTTGATACTATATAACGTAAACTATTGGTAAATTATCATTCAATAAAAATTTTATTTATCTAAATAAATATATTTTTATGTTTATAGAAAGTTCAAGGTAAATATGTTCTAGATGACATTAACACTTAAAAAGTGCCTGACCCTTGAAAAGAAATGTAAAGGAATATCAAAGTATCTCCTAATAGAACAAACTATTATGAAACTAGCAAATCTAAAGTTTTGGGATAGTGTGGCGTTATAACTTTGATACGATTATTTTTAAAAGAATTTTATTTATTAAAAAGTAAGTTTAATTTATTTCATGTTCAATACCTTTATGAACATTAAAAGGTGTTACTTAACATTTATAGTATATTTTAAATAAAGAGTAGTGAATTGATAATACCTTAAACTAGGTTATATAATCTGTCTTGGGGCATATGCCTAGCTCGAGAAAATGGATTAAGTCACATCACCTTATCCATACACATATTAATTGTCTAACGTACATCAGATAATCCACATTCCAATAATTAGTTTAAATCTTCATTTTACTCTTTCCTTTCTCTTTTGTAGAATTTTAAATGTTGAAACTGATAAAACATACTCTATTGTGAACTCTTATTAATATTCTTTCACAACTGAAGAGGTTATACCACTGTAAGTAGCAAAATAAAGTGACCTACATCCAACGCACACCATTTCCTAAATCAGCTCCGGCACATTCTCATAGTTACAGCACTCTCTGATATCATAAGACATTCATATAGAACTAATGAACTACGAAAACACACGGAATAAAGCATCTAATACAGGCATGTTAAAATATTTAGTTAAAAAGTATATTTTTGACGGTTAACATCAAAACAAAAAATCCTGCAGAAATTTCATTTCTACTTTGAAATATTCAAAAGCCACAGTTTAACCGAAATTACAATTGTAAATTTTAAATGCAAAATGCATTCAACTATTTTTAATATCAAAGAAATGTGCAATTTAGAAAATAAATATTTATTTGAACATTTAATAAACTCTAGAATTTTTTAATGTAATAATATCTACTGATAATTACTTCTTTAATAAATAATAAGTTCAATGAACAATAATAAGAATAATAAGTTCGATATATATTATTTTTGTTACTTTTATTAAATACGTGATTAAGTGGGAACATTTTTTATAAAGATTTTCAGAAAGTGTTAGAAAAATTCAGTGTGTCGCATAAATTGAACAGCAATATTCACAAATAATTCTACAAATATTTCATTAGCAAAGTTTACATTAATCTTATATTCTACTAGGAACTGAGATGTGAAAATGTATCCGTATCATTGCGTTCCTATAATATTGCTTCTAGGAATTAATGAACGATATCAGCGACAGAACGACTCTGTTTATAAGATTACTCTAGCAAACATGTCGTCATAATCCAAGCGCTATGATTTTACGTCTTTGATGATAGTTAAATTTCTGGATAGAGTTATTTGCAACGAAAATTAGACTTAATAATTAAAAGCCAAAAATTTATACCAATAAATGGTATTATATAAAGATTTGTGTAAACTTTCGATACAAACATTTGCAGTTATTGCGGTCATTAATTACTATTTACATAAATACTAGATTCAGTTTTTATAAGTGTTTCTTTTCGGCACAATTTTCAAATATAATGATATAATTACTTTCTGGGTAATTTAATTTTAAATTCAAATACTGTGAGCATACAATTTTATTAAAAAATCATTTCTGAGTCGTTCAAGTTATTCATCAGGTAATTTACAAATTGAAAACTATGAAAGAGACGGTGGAAAAATAAAGAAATAATTTTTAAAAATTTAATTTCTTTGCACAGAAAAAAACTGCTTCTGTATAATACTTGAAAAAAATTTAAATTTATTACTACCTAATAGTTTCTTAAGGCTAAAAATTTTTTATTATCTTATAATTATAGAGTAATAAGGACTGAATGCTTGTATTTTAACATGGTAAAAAAGAATTTTTCCGATTTGCTATCAGCAAACCAAACATAATTAGGAATTAATTATCACCCATTAATATATATGATGTTTGGCGAAAAAAATTTAATCAAACATGGGGAGAAATATAGAGACTAAATATTTTTTATAAAATGAAATTTTATGAGTATTTCAATGTTTTCTAAGATGCAATTATATCACACTCCGAAGTTTGCGACCATCATTTTACTAATTAGAAAATAATTATTACCAATAATTTACAAGTTAGATATTACTGGTACCAGGTATTCTAGTGAAAGTTCTGAATAGAGCTATTTGCAATGAAAATTAGACATAATATTTAAAACCAAAAATTTACACTGATAAAGTTATTATATAAAGATTTGTGAGATACATACCCTTGCAATTATTAAGGCCATTAATTAATATTTAGACAAATAAGAGATTAAATTTTCCTAACTGTTCCTTTTTGGGCAGAATTTTCATCAAATGAGATATAATTTCTTTCTGAGTAACTTAATTTCAAATTCAAATACTGTGAGCAGACACATTTATTAAAAAAATCATTCCTGAGTCGTTTAAGTTATTCATCCTGTGTTTTTCAAATGGAAAACTATAAAAGAAATGGTCGAAAATTAAAGAAAAATATTAAATTTTTAATTTATCTACACAGAAAAAAACTGCTTCTGTATAATACTTGAAAAAAATTTAAATTTATTACTACCTAATAGTTTCTTAAGGCTAAAAAACTTTTATTATCTTATAATTATAGAGTAATAAAGAATGAATGCCTGTATTTTAAAATGGTAAAAAAGAATTTTTCCGATTTTCTATCAGCAAACCAAACATAATTAGGAATTAATTATCACCCATTAATATATATCATATTTAACCAAGAATAGATTTAACCAAGCATAGTGAGAAATATAGAGAATAAATATTTTTTATCAAATGAAATTATCCGAGTATTTCAATGTTTTCTAAGATGCAATTAGATCACACTCCGAAGTTTGAGACTAATATTTTACTAATTAGCAAATAATTATTACTAATAATTTACAAATTAAATATTACTGGTAAGAGGGGTTCTAGTTTGATTGCATTTGTTTTTAAACGTGAAAACTAAATTGGAAAAGAGAATTACACAATCTGAATGGTATTTTTAATTTAGTAAAAAAGTAGCTTTATCCAAAGAAATGTGAATATATTAAATTAAAAATTAATTGAAATAAAATAAAGAAGAATATTAAATATTAACTGGACGTTTTTATGCATTAAGCGTGAAATATTTTGCGTATTTCAGTGTTTTCTAAGAAGCAATTAGATCACACTGCGAAGTTTGAAACTAATATTTTATAAGTTAGAAAATTATTATTACTAATAATTTACAAATTAAAAGTTACTGGTACTAGGTATTCTAGATAGAATGCATTTATTTTTAAGCGTGAAAACGAAATTGGAAAAGAGCATTACATTATTTGAATGGTATTTTATATTTAGTATAAAATTAGTTTTATCGTAAGACATATAAATATATTAAATTAAAATTAAATAAAATAATGAGGGTTATTATATATGAACTGGACATTTTATGCATTAAGCGTTAAGCATAAACTAAATCGTAATGTGCTTTTTTGATTTTTCTAGAAGTTCATTAGTCTTTAATAATTAGATTAGAAAAAAAGTGATTGATGTGGAATAAAACATTTCATTTCCAATGTACTTAATTTTGTCTAGGTTAGATGATATTTGAAACAAGTGACTGAATATAAAATATAAAATCTGAAATATAAAATTAAAAATCATAGCTAAACACTGAAAATATTTAAAATCCTAAAAAATACCAGCAAATTCATATTATACGTTATTCATTAAAAGAAATATAAATCATCAATTTCAATACACAAAAGGGATAAACACTATTAATATAAAATTAATTTTTCAAATTCCTATAAAATTCTCATTCTACTAATCATCCAATAAGAGATTTGAAAATAAAATTTCAATTTTACAACTCCTCTTCAACCTCCACTCAAAATACAGTTTATTTTAAGTCAAAGAGTTTTTTGCTGGATGAGATCCCGCCTACCCTCCCTCATCCCTTTGGACTAACTTTCTCTTGGTATTTTCCAATTAATTTTACAATTTACACTAAATCACAAATTTGTGATGAAAATCACACTCAGTTTATTTAATTTGTGATTAAGTGAATGTTTCAGTCTATTTAGTATGAATGTTATGTGTTTCCTTTGTGTTTTCTTTGTTAATTCAATTAGATTTTAAATATTCAATTTTTGTAAAATTTTTTATCAAAATGTTGTTTTTGTTTATGTATCAATTTGTTGAGTTACGATCCACTCGCCAGATTTCAAACGCCACGCTGCCAGCACGCCACGTACGCAAGCTGCAAGCACGCCAATTTCGCCAAATGTGGTTGAAGCACCAACAAGATCCATGATTAGAAACAGAAGAGTGGGCTAAGAAGAGGAGTTGAAAATGCAAGCTATTTATAGCAACTCTTTTAATCAGTGACTAAATATTTGGGGACAAAATAAAAGTAACTTTAAAGAATAATATGAAATCAATAATATAACCAGTACACTATTCCCTACCGTACTTTTCGTTTTTCCTATAATGGATATTTTTCAAATGTATACTTTAAAAAGAATAAATTTGACATTAAAAAAATCTTAAAGCTTATTTCTCTTGACAACAATACGCCTAAAATATCGACAATTTTTAGTTATTGTTTCTCATGCCATTTGGACAAACCAAGCACGATTGAGCCTGCAAGCTCTCGTATTAAGGCCAAGATGTTCGCCTTTCGATCGTTTTAATGAGAGCCATTAAAATGAAAGAATGATTTCCATCATGTAGGTCCTGTTAATTTTGAAGCAGGGATCAAGTAGAAGACCCATAGACTTGGCCTGTAACCCTCAGAGGTATTAATTGAGAACTTGAAGGACATTGTGGCCACGAGCATATTTTACCTGCCAAATCACCTTTAACGAGCACGGCGGATTTTAGGTTGGCTCGGATTCCAAACCCGTAACCACTCAGTTGCGAGATCGTTGCCTTTGCTGAGTTACCGCGGCTCTAAAATTTTTTTAGTAACAGATTCATCATTAATGACTTCTTTCATAATATTATTATTGTAAAGGTGCACGTATTGATCTAAAACCTCTGATTTCAGGTTACTGATGAAAATTACTTTTTAAATAGGCTTATTTAACCCATATTGTACCACACCGACTAAAGATTTCTGTAAGTTAATAAAACTTCATCCATATCATTAATATGGTGTAACTAAGTACATAAAACCAAAATTTTGAAAAATTATTTTTAATTTTTTAAGTAATTAGCTGTCCTATAAATAGGACAACGGTCCAATACACTACTAAAATTTATCAAATATCACTTTCATTTCATTAGGTTGATTCATAGGTGAAATGTGGGGAAATAGTAAATGTAAAGTCCAACATTACATTTTAAGCACACTGTTGTTGGTTTTCTCTTAGAGTTCTTGAAATGTCATCTTTGATAAGTAATAATAAAAAAAGGATATCCATTGTACTATGCTTACATCCATAATTTATATCCAAATTTTATAGGTTTATTTTTCATGAACATCTTGCAAATGTGCCTTCCAATTATTCCACTCTTTGTGTCCAGGTGTGTGAACAGGTGTTTGAACTGGTTTTCATTGAAAGATAAGAAAAGAATGTGAGCTATGAATGCAATAACGAATTCGTGGAAAAATAATAAGGATTGGACCGTCGTCCTAATTTTAGGACACCATTTTTATACTTACAAAATACACGTGTAAAATATATTTTTGAACAAAAAGTTTCAGCTACATTATTAGTTTTGTTTATAAACTACAAGTAACCTCCACAATGTTTGAAAATAGTAATAATAATAAATATAAAATTAAAGAATAAAAGAGGACAATTTTTAAGGGGCTGCTCAGAATAAATTTTACAATACAATATAATTTGA
This sequence comes from Pardosa pseudoannulata, assembly GCA_032207245.1. Classification (NCBI taxonomy): domain Eukaryota; kingdom Metazoa; phylum Arthropoda; class Arachnida; order Araneae; family Lycosidae; genus Pardosa; species Pardosa pseudoannulata. The sequence continues at coordinate 71,842,210 of CM063510.1, forward strand.
TTTGTCAGTTTTTTTTTGTTATGCTAAAGTGTGTCTATTTTAAAGGTGTTAAAATAAAATCCAATGAGAAAACTTTTATAATTTTATTATTAAATGGAACTTTATTTGCTGTCCTATTTATAGGACAACGGTCCAATATGGGTTAACATAAAAATAAAAAATTATACCTAAAATTTAAGTCTAAAAACATATATCAATGCATAATAGTTTGCATAAAGCTTTCTAATTAGACCACCTCAATTATTACTGTTATGGTTAGCCATTACTACAAATAAAAAACAAAACTAAACTCCTCTGTGCAACAGCCTCTAGGTAGCCAGGGGATACGGTGCCAATCTCCGTTTAAGTGACCAAGGGCCCTGGAGTGCAAAATATATGTTCCGGTCAGGTGGTCAAATATACGAGGAACCCCCCAGTGTTTAGTTCCCAAGCTCGCTTGGTCCTCAGTTCATCTACCCACTGAAGAAATGAAAGGCTGAGTAAAGCTTGCATAGCCCGGGAATCGAAACTCGAACCAATGTTGTGGGAGCGCTACTCCAACGCTACTGGGGTACAACTACAAGTACAATGTCTCAAAATTTAAAAAGTTGTATTAAAAATAAATAATTTAAAATTGCTATAATTCTATTTTTTAGTTATGTAATTCTGTATATTTACCCCCAACGGACTGTTTAAGTAAAAGAGTACAAAATATACTGTTCGATTTTTAAAGCAAAATCTTTATTACGTGATTTTTCCAGAACATTATGGTAAAATTTCAAATACAAAATCACAAATGCAAATTTTAAGTTTGATGAATTCAACTATAATAAACAAAATTCATGATTTCTGTCATTTGTATTCAGTTTTCTTGGCCGGTGTAACAAGAGAATCAAAAAAAAGTATTTACTAAAACACATTTTCTTACTTTATTTTCTTTGAATAAATCTTTATAGAGTTTTCACATTCCCTCCCACAACCGTAACAATACTATTGATAGTCTTATTTCACTTATGGCAGATAAATGTGTTGCTAAAGAAACAGCAAAATTCCATTTTCATCGCCAAGTTTTAGGCACTCTTCCTTGGAAGCCAATCTTTTGAAAGGAGCTTAAAGTTAGGCTGTTATGATGCTCTTATCTCTTGATAAAATTACCATTGTAACATCATATCTAAAAGCATTTTTTAAAATTTACTCATATATCTTCTTTTAAATATGCATATGACTTCACCCGCATATCATTTTTTTAACGTACAGAGCGAAACATCAAAGTAATATGTTAATGCAAATCGATAAATTCCACTTTTACAAAAATTTAAATTTCGTTATGTAGATATCACACCTGAGTCCATTTGCCATCTATTTCCATATGAATAAATTTATCTTATTTTCACACAAATATTTAAAGTAAAACTTTTCGTTTTATAAGTGAATTTTATACATTCACATGTCCTATTAATTTCGACCGAAAAGTTAAAAAATAAAAACTGTTATTTATGAGCACAAATTTCGTTTTATTATCTATTTAGTTACATGTATCAATATAAGTATACTAATATGAAAAATTAAACAACATGTAAAGAAATGAGTATAAAAATAGAACCATCAGAACGGGCTAAAACATAAATAAGGAGATCAATTTATGTCAGGTAAGGTACAGTCTCCACTTTGACACAATATATTGAAGTGGAAATTGTGAAACATTCGTGTAGTTCATGCATAGTATTAATATATATTTCTCAATATGTATTCTAAATTAAAAGACTTTAAATTTGC